>JANAVB010026999.1:1955136-2012636 GCA_029216955.1 Iris pallida | reverse complement strand
AACCCAAGTAAATGACAAAGAACTATAAAGCAGTTATAGACAGTTTTACTGATGAGTATGGCAGTTTTATACAGGTAATGATGGCACAGAGACACAGTAAGATACAAGAAAGAAAGGTAACTAAAACAAGAGAAGAATCATGGCAATGAAGACTGTAATAAAAGCTAACTGAACTATAATAATATGTACGAGTCCAGACAGTACGATATAAGTCTAAAGTAATCCCAGTGTGAGTCCAGTCTATATAATCCGATACCAGATGATTTCCAGTATAAGACGAGTCCAACAGTGATCAATAAAACCAGGGTGAGTCCAACTATGATCTAACAGTGTATTTTAAAATACCGAGGTCGACATGTAAACGGTTGTAGGTATCAGGCACATCTCTTACTGATCGGGCAAGAGATGGCTTTGCTTCCGGTAGATTCCAGTAGGAGATTCCGGATTTGGGGTATGTCTACATGTCTTACTCAATATTTTCCCGCCCAATAAGTGAATCCAAAATCGACAAAAAGAATCGAGATGAGTCTGGCCAATACGTGATGGTTCCAGAAATGATTCCGGAATGATACCAATGACTCCAGTAATAGAGGCCAGTAAGTAAGGTATGTGTCGATACATGAATCCAGAAATATCCATACGTGTTAATATAGAGAATCATATAGAACTAACTAGAACCGAAATACAGTAATCGACAAATAAATGAGAGAACTATCAGAGAATGTACTCGCCTGATACTCTGAAAAGAGTAATGTAATATCAGATGTCTGTACCAGCGTCACAATGTCCTAAAATAGAGCAATACAGTTATGACATGTCCAAAATGAAGGTAAATGAAATCTACGATACAATCTGTATGAATTCTAAGCCAATCTAGGTCAAAGTCAAACTTGGTCAATACTACAGTCAAACTAAGTCAAATTAAGTCATACTAGGTCACAAGAAGTTAAACTAAGTCATACAAGGTCAAACAAAGTTAAACAAGTCTAATCTAGGTTAAAGTCAACTTTTGGTCAAACATTCTAGCCAAACTAGTCAACTCTAGTTACTTGGGTCCATATAGGGTCAAGTCTTAGTCTAACTAAGGTTTTGGTTAATCATAGACTAGTCAATAAGGTAATTAGGTTAATCTTGACTAATGGTCAACATCCAGTCAAACTCTATAAGGCTAACTCAATCAACCATAGGCTAACATGTCTTAGGATACCTAAGATACTATACCACAATGTTAAGGTATAACCAATCTGCTATACAAAGTATATCACACAAAATATATATAGCACAATACCAACCTTAATCCTGTAATCAAGCTAATCCCATTCTCCAACTCAAGTCATGACTCAACTCTAAGTATCTCACTTAACCCCATACATATCTTCATCTATATAGGATTACCCTCATAATCTATATGGTTAACCTAATCATCTGGTTAGGGTTTAGCCAAACCTTAGTCAAATAGTCCTTCTATGTTCATCCAAGTCATTTCTAGGTCAATTTGGTCAAGGTTTGACCTATAGTTGACTTTGGTCAACAATGGTCAACAATGGTCAATTATCTAGTCAAACTAGGTCTACTAGACCTATTGGTCAATCCTAACTTGCTACTAACCATAGGCTACTAATCCTAGGGCACTATGACATATATATATTACATATATACATAGGCCATAGGCTAAGATATCAAGTCTATATCATATATGTTTACATATCTAATACCATATATTCTCACCTATATATAACCTACATAAATATCCAACTATATATAATACCCACATATATATATAATATATATATATATATATATATATATAATATATAATATATATATATATATCCCATTATATATAACATATATATATACTCTCATATATATACCAACTATATATAGATAACCAATACATATAATACATATATAGATAGCTAACATATATACATATATATACATTTTCATATATATATAAAAAAAAAAAAAAAAAAAAAAAAAAAATATATATATATATATATATATAAATATATATATATATATATATAATATATATATATATATATATATATAAACCCATACATACACTAAACTATGGATACCCATATATAATTATATATAATATACATATATATATACATGACATATATATATAGAAAGAGAGTGGAATGAGAGGGTGAGAGTGTGTCAGTGGAAGTGGTGTGTGTGTACTGTGAAGGAGAGGGGGGACAGCAAGGGCGGTTAATCTCAGGAATTCTGAGATAGGGGGGAACCCATAACTCACACACACATACCTATATATATACCTAGTTATATACACACATATCTACATATATACATACATATACACACTCACACACCTACATACATACACATATACTTATATACATATATATACAGTATATATACACCCAAAAATACGTATACATATTCATAAAAATCAATTTGAAATTCAATCTAAATACTGAAAAATAACAGGGATTTACTGTTCATGACTGAACATATAGGTAAATCCCAAAATTGATACAAAACCTAACTAACACCCTAATCTAAGGGTTGGTAATCGAGCCCCTAGGTGTACACGTGTCGTAGGTGTCCCTAGGAGTCCACCACGACACGACACGGCGTGTCCAGTGTCAAGAAACCCAAATCGGGTAAATACAGTGCACAGGAATTATACAGTATCGTGCACGAGTTCATGTGTCTCGTGGACACGACACAAGGGTCTAGAACTCTCGTGATCACGTGGGTAGATTCGCCTAGGGTAGGGCTAGGTGTCCCAGTGTCTGTCTCGTGTCTAAGTGTCATACAGTGTCGTGTCCGAGCCCGTATCAGAGCCCAACTGTGCGTGTGTGTGTGGACAGCACAATTCAGTGCGAGCTTGATAACATTGTGAATACCAAACCAACTCGACCCAAACTTTGTGTGTGTCGTATCAGACATTAGACCCATGTGTCCACAAAGTTTCGTGCCATATAGTGTCGTGTCGTGTCCTGTGTCAAGCCCGAGTAGCAGGGGAGAACACAGGCACAGTGCACTGCCTCGTGCAGCGAGGACAGAGCCTCGTGGATACGACACACGCATCAATACGTGTCGTGCTCGTGTCAGAGGGTAGCCTAGGTCTAGGGCTAGGGATTAGGCATGACACTTTGTGTCCAAGTTGTGTCTAGACACGACACGAAGGCCGTGTCAGTGCGTGTTTTACACAGTGTACAGTGTAGTGCACGATCAGTGCGTGTCGAATTTCTCACTCGACACGACACAAAGTGTCACGAAACTCGAGGGGGGACTTGTCAGAGGGTGCCCCCACCTCTGTGCCAAGTGGCACGTGTCCACGTGTCCAATTCGTGGAGAAAATAGTGTCGGGTTTCAGGGGAACTAAGTGTGCACAGTGCTGTGTCCAACTCGTGTATTCGTGTCCAATTTGGATACGAAAAGGACCCTAATATCAACTCAGTCCTACCAACATATAATATACATATAATAAGCTTCACAAATATGTAATTTGTTTAAAAACCAAGAACAAAAAGTCCTATGAGGCATTTCACCAAATACTGAAATCAAGAGACAGACACGTTTCCGATACGGACACCAAACCAAGCCTATTTCCTACTAAACTTGACCCACAGTTAGGGTATACCTATATGTATGCAATTATGAAGAGAAATTACAATATTAACAAGGTTTAGGGACAATTACCTATGAGTGCAAAACTCAATGAAAACAAGGTTTTGGGGGGTGTCCTCTTCACTTGATGGTGCCCAAAATGCTATGCAACCTAGCTAGCTAGCTTCCCTTAGCATCCTCAATAGTAGGGGGTTCCAATGCAAGAAGTTTGGCTCAATTTGGAGCTAAAATGGCTAAATGGTGAGGGTGTGAAGGTAGAGGGAAAAACTAGGTTTTAAGTGTAATGAAAGGAGGCATGAATGAAGGGGGGTGCATATATATGGTGGAGGGTAGGGTTGGCTGCCATGGTTAGGGTAGGGGTAGATATTTAGGGTTCATCCACCTTAGCAAACTTAGCTCCTAAGGCTTTGACTAGGTAGATAGATATTTCTAGGTTTCTAAAATATCTAAGAAAGTAATATCTTAGATATTTCAAACCTAAGATATTTACACATAGGTTAACATCTAACATTAGCCTCCTAGGTTAGTGACTAATCTCTAGATTAGTGCTAAACTAGGTTAGGAGCTAATATGACACTAATCAACTAATTAAATAATAATAATCTACATAAATCCAAATAAATTCTAATAAATTACCAAAATACCCTTTTGACTAAAAAGTGGTAATTTGATATCCTAATCACATGGTTAGGCTTACATGGTCATGGTTAGTCTCTAGGTTATGAAATCTCTAGAGTTTACACTAGGGTTATACTAGTAAAATCACAAAGTCATAAGTCGTGACTTAGAAAATAGTTTTAAATTAACTAAAATCACCAAAAATCATATCATGACTAAAATACCATTAATAAATAATAAAAATAATAAATTTTCAAAAATATCCCAATTTTAGAAAACTGGGTGTTACAAGTCTACCCTCCTTAGAGAAATTTCGTCCTCGAAATTAAGATAGTCGTACTCCTTCTAGGTCAAACCCCAGTCAATCAGAGTCAAAAGATAACATACAATCATAGTCCTACTGGTCGTGATTCCACAGTCTCGAATAGGGTAACTACACTATCTAGCATATCACAAGCATATCCTGACAGGTACTAATGGAATCATACAACAAGATGGAAAAGGAAGGACAGAAAAGACAAACCTGCTAACCCGTCACCTGCAGCGTTGGTCTCCTCGACCATCATCGCAAAAGCTCCACCCCTCTGGTGCTGAGCTACAGGTGGCCTAGCCCCCATATAAGGAGGTGCAATAGGACAATCCATCTTCTGGTGAGTATCAGACCCACAGTTATAGCAAACCTTCAGCCTCTTCCTACACTGCTCCCTGATGTGTTCCTGCTTCCTGCAGTATGAACAACTGATCGTCTTCGGGTCCTGACCTCTATACTAATGATGTACCTGCTGAAATGGCCTCTGCTGCCGGGGTCCCGGGGCTCTAACTGGCGGGGGTCAAATGATGTGGTGTGGGAGGATGATATGTCTGCTGGTGTAGCGTCGGCACTTTCTGCTGGAAAGCCTGACGCTTGGAGGGTCCCTCAATGTGTACAGAAGCCGGCCTCTTGCAAGACAGAAGACGATCCTCGATACTCCGGGCTAACTCTAAGCTCTGGTAGTAGTCAGTCATACCGTTTTGCCACTATAAGAATGCCAATGTCTGGAACTAGACCACGGCAAAACCTACGCGTCATCTCCTCAGGGTCAGCAACTAGACTAGGAGCGAAACGGCTCAGGCAACTAAACTCTGCCGTATACTCGTCGACAGAACGGTTCCCCTGCTGGATGTTCTGGAATCGTAGCCCCATGGCTACTCTAGCAGTGGTCGAGAAGAATTTCTTCTTAAACTGGGTCTTGAATTGATCCCAAGTGGCTCTCCCTCTCGCGAATAACGGCTCATTCCGGAACCAAACTCCTGCCAAGTCTATCAGCAGAAATCCCCGCTGCCTCGACCTGGAGATCATCCGGCATCCTAACTCCTAGGAGCTTTCTCTCTACCGAGTCTAGCCAGTCATCTGCTACTACTATGCCCTCAGTCCCTAAGAACTCCTTGGGATTCAGACCCATGAAGTCCTTGATCGTCCCCGCTCTCTGCCGCGGCTCTACAGGTGGTGTGATCACGGTACGTTCCTCGGAATGCTCCATGCTCTGGCGGAGTAGGGTGGTCTGTTCCTGATGAGTTACTAGGAACCCCTGGATCAGAGTGAGCAGTTGGTTCCCGTCGAGTGTGACAGAACCCTGGGTAGGTATAGTGATAGGGGGTGGTAGAAGTATTGGCTCCTGCTGGGCCTGTGATGTGGAAGGTGGTTGTGGTATCTGGGTTTGTGGATCTGTGGAGTAGGGAAAAGTGGTAGGTAGAGGTGTATCATTCAACTGGTCAGCTGACTGGATGGGGAGCGTGCCATTCTTAGGTGTGACATACCGGGATGAACGAGTAAGCACCATCTAATTACAATAAAAAGGACTTATAAGGACTCTTAAAAGCAAAACAATCATAGACAAGAAAATCAAATTATAATAGCAAGCATGTGATGTATTTCCTATGTTGCAATCCTAGTATTCCTCTAGGTGTTCTAAGCGTCATTCCTAATGTTGTCTAATTACCTTAAGTTCCTAATTGCAGGCATGCTTGGTACAATAACGTAACCAAACAATTTAGTCTCGAGACCTGCATGGGCCACCACTAAAAAACGTGTCACGACCCGCACCCTGTATAGGGGCACGAGAAGTGGTTACGTCCAACCTACACCGAAGTATCGGCGGTAGTAAGCTGTCCTAGGTTGCTAACTAATCTCATGCAGTGTATAAAATGTACTTGTCTAGATATCAGCTCCGAATGGAGGACAAGTAAAAGGGTATGATATACTCAATCACAGTCTAAAACACGATAAGAAAACACAGAAGTTATACCTAAGGAATTAAAGACAACAACAACTAACTACTAAAATAATACAACATCATCTCAAACCAACTTAATACAAACTCAATATCTTAACTTTAATACAACAAGCCAAAACATGAAAGCTAAAGTAGTCTACTAGCTAATCTCCTGAATCACTCCTGAGAGTCGGGACCAAAGGTAGCTAATTCTTCGCCAGGTTCATGGAAAGTAGGGCATGTGTCCTCAGGATTATCATCTGTAATATTTTCAACAGGTCCAATCAGGACGGGAACGAGTACAACTCATCTAGAAAAACCCAAGTAAATGACAAAGAACTATAAAGCAGTTATAGACAGTTTTACTGATGAGCATGGCAATTTTATACAGGTAATGATGGCACAGAGACACAGTAAGATACAAGAAAAGAAAGGTAACTAAACCAAGAGAAGAATCATGGCAATGAAGACTGTAATAAAAGCTAACTGAACTAGAATAATATGTACGAGTCCAGACAGTACGATATAAGTCTAAAGTAATCCCAGTGTGAGTCCAGTCTATATAATCCGATACCAGATGATTTCCAGTATAAGACGAGTCCAACAGTGATCAATAAAACTAGGGTGAGTCCAACTATGATCTAACAGTGTATTTTAAAATACCGAGGTCGACATGTAAACGGCTGTAGGTATCAGGCACATCTCTCACTGATCGGGCAAGAGATGGCTATGCTTCCGGTAGATTCCAGTAGAAGATTCCGGATTTGGGGTATGTCTACATGTCTTACTCAATATTTCCCCGCCCAGCAAGTGAATCCAAAATCGACAAAAAGAATCGAGATGAGTCTGGCCAATACGTGATGATTCCAGAAATGATTCCAGAATGATACCAATGACTCCAGTAATAGAAGCCAGTAAGTAAGGTATGTGTCGATACATGAATCCAGAAATATCCATACGTGTTGATACAGAGAATCATATAGAACTAACTAGAACTGAAATACAGTAATCGACAAATAAATGAGAGAACTATCAGAGAATGTACTCGCCTGATACTCTGAAAAGAGTAATGTAATATCAGATGTCTGTACCAGGGTCATAATGTCCTAAAATAGAGCAATACAGTTATGACATGTCCAAAATGAAGGTAAATGAAATCTATGATACAATCTGTATGAATTCTAAGCCAATCTAGGTCAAAGTCAAACTTGGTCAACACTACAGTCAAACTAAGTCAAATTAAGTCATACTAGGTCACAAGAAGTTAAACTAAGTCATACAAGGTCAAACAAAGCTAAACAAGTCTAATCTAGGTTAAAGTTAACTTTTGGTCAAATATTCTAGCCAAACTAGTCAACTCTAGTTACTTGGGTCCATATAGGGTCAAGCCTTAGTCTAACTAAGGTTTTGGTTAATCATAGACTAGTCAATAAGGTAATTAGGTTAATCTTGACTAATGGTCAACATCCAGTCAAACTCTATAAGGCTAACTCAATCAACCATAGGCTAACATGTCTTAGGATACCTAAGATACTATACCACAATGTTAAGGTATAACCAATCTCCTATACAAAGTATATCACACAAAATATATATAGCACAATACCAACCTTAATCCTGTAATCAAGCTAATCCCATTCTCCAACTCAAGTCATGACTCAACTCTAAGTATCTCACTTAACCCCATACATATCTTCATCTATATAGGATTACCCTCATAATCTATATGGTTAACCTAATCATCTAGTTAGGGTTTAGCCAAACCTTAGTCAAATAGTCCTTCTACGTTCATCCAAGTCATTTCTAGGTCAATTTTGTCAAGGTTTGACCTATAGTTGACTTTGGTCAACAATGGTCAATAATGGTCAATTATCTATTCAAACTAGGTCTACTAGACCTATTGGTCAATCCTAACTTGCTACTAACCATAGGCTACTAATCCTAGGGCACTATGACATATATATATTACATATATACATAGGCCATAGGCTAAGATATCAAGTCTATATCATATATGTTTACATATCTAATACCATATATTCTCACCTATATATAACCTACATATATATCCAACTATATATAATACCCACATATATATATATATAATATATATATATCCTATTATATATAACATATATATATACTCTCATATATATACCAACTATATATAGATAACCAAATACATATAATACATATATAGATAGCTAACATATATACATATATATACATTTTCATATATATATATATATATATATATATATATATATATATATATATATATATATATATATATATAAACCCAAAAAAAAAAAAATATATATATATATATATATATAAACCCATACATACACTCAACTATGGATACCCATATATAATTACATATAATATAACATATATATATACATGACATATATATATAGAAAGAGAGTGGAATGAGTGGGTGAGAGTGTGTCAGTGGCAGTGGTGTGTGTGTGTACTGTGAAGGAGAGGGGGGACAGCAAGGGGGGTTAATCTCAGGAATTCTGAGATAGGGGGGAACCCATAACTCACACACACATACCTATATATACCTAGTTATATACACACATATCTACATATACATACATATACACACTCATACACCTACATACATACACATATACTTACATACATATATATACAGTATATATACACCCAAAAATACGTATACATATTCATAAAAATCAATTTGAAATTCAATCTAAATACTAAAAAATAACAGGGATTTACTATTCATGACTGAACATATAGGTAAATCCCAAAATTGATACAAAACCTAACTAACACCCTAATCTAAGGGTTGGTAATCGAGCCCCTAGGTGTACACGTGTCGTAGGTGTCCCTAGGAGTCCACCACGACACGACACGGCGTGTCCAGTGTCAAGAAACCCAAATCGGGTAAATACAGTACACAGGAATTGCACTGTATCGTGCACGAGTTCATGTGTCTCGTGGACACGACACAAGGGTCTAGAACTCTCGTGATCACGTGGGTAGATTCGCCTAGGGTAGGGCTAGGTGTCCCAGTGTCTGTCTCGTGTCCAAGTGTCATACAGTGTCGTGTCCGAGCCCGTATCAGAGCCCAACTGTGCGTGTGTGTGTGGACAGCACAATTCAGTGCGAGCTTGATAACATTGTGAATACCAAACCAACTCGACCCAAACTTTGTGTGTGTCGTGTCAGACATTAGACCCATGTGTCCACAAAGTTTCGTGCCATATAGTGTCGTGTCGTGTCCTATGTCAAGCCCGAGTAGCAGGGGAGAACACAGGCACAGTGCACTGCCTCGTGCAGTGAGGACAGAGCCTCGTGGACACGACACACGCATCAATACGTGTCGTGCTCGTGTCAGAGGGTAGCCTAGGTCTAGGGCTAGGGATTAGGCATGACACTTTGTGTCCAAGTCGTGTCTAGACACGACCCGAAGGCCGTGTCAGTGCGTGTTTTACACAGTGTGCAGTGTAGTGCACGATCAGTGCGTGTCGAATTTCTCACTCGACACGACACAAAGTGTCACGAAACTCGAGGGGGGACTTGTCAGAGGGTGCCCCCACCTCTGTGCCAAGTGGCACGTGTCCACGTGTCCAATTCGTGGAGAAAACAGTATCGGGTTTCAGGGGAACTAAGTGTGCACAGTGCTGTGTCCAACTCGTGTATTCGTGTCCAATTTGGACACGAAAAGGACCTAATATCAACTCAGTCCTACCAACATATAATATACATATAATAAGCTTCACAAATATGTAATTTGTTTTAAAAACCAAGAACAAAAAGTCCTATGAGGCATTTCACCAAAGACTGAAATCAAGAGACAGACACGTGTCCGATACGGACACCAAACCAAGCCTATTTCCTACTAAACTTGACCCACGGTTAGGGTATACCTATATGCATGCAATTATGAAGACAAATTACAATATTAACAAGGTTTAGGGACAATTACCTATGAGTGCAAAACTCAATAAAAATAAGGTTTTGGGGGGGTGTCCTCTTCACTTGATGGTGCCCAAAATGCTATGCAACCTAGCTAGCTCCCCTTATCATCCTCAATAGTAGGGGGTTCCAATGCAAGAAGTTTGGCTCAATTTGGAGCTAAAATGGCTAAATGGTGAGGGTGTGAAGGTAGAGGGAAAAACTAGGTTTTAAGTGTAATGAAAGGAGGCATGAATGAAGGGGGGTGCATATATATGGTGGGGGGTAGGGTTGGCTGCCATGGTTAGGGTTGGGGTAGATATTTAGGGTTCATCCACCTTAGCAAACTTAGCTCCTAAGGCTTTGACTAGGTAGATAGATATTTCTAGGTTTCTAAAATATCTAAGAAAGTAATATCTTAGATATTTCAAACCTAAGATATTTACACATAGGTTAACATCTAACATTAGCCTCCTAGGTTAGTGACTAATCTCTAGATTAGTGCTAAACTAGGTTAGGAGCTAACATGACACTAATCAACTAATTAAATAATAATAATCTACATAAATCCAAATAAATTCTAATAAATTACCAAAATACCCTTTTGACTAAAAGTGGTAATTTGATATCCTAATCACATGGTTAGGCTTACATGGTCATGGTTAGTCTCTAGGTTATGAAATCTCTAGGGTTTACACTAGGGTTATACTAGTAAAATTACAAAGTCATAAGTCGTGACTTAGAAAATAGTTTTAAATTAACTAAAATCACCAAAAATCATATCATGACTAAAATACCATTAATAAATAATAAAAATAATAAATTTTCAAAAATACCCCAATTTTAGAAAACTGTGTGTTACAGTGGCCATGGCCGGGTGGATATGTTTGAAGTACCTGGCCTTCATAAACTTGGTCCACAGGTTTTGGCTAGTGTATAATTTCTTCCACAGTTTCATCGAGAAAGCTTTAAGGATGTGGTCGAGTTTGGTGAACCCAAGCCCGTCGATCGCGATCGGGGTCGCCATGGTCTTCCAGCTGGCCCAGTGGTGTTTGTCTTGCCCCTTGTTGTACCCCCAGAAGAAGTTGCAAAAGATCTGCTCGATTGATGTGATAACCTTCCTGGTCGGGGAGCAAGCCGCTAAGGTGTGGATGGGGACGGAGTTGAGCACAGGTTTGATGAGGATAATTTTGCCTCCTGGGGATAGAGTGGCATTATGCCATCCATCGATTTTGTTCCTGATTTTGGAGATCAAGTTCTCGAAGATGCTGGCGTTAGATTTCCCGTACACCAGGGGACAGCCTAGATAGTTGAAAGGAGGATGTGCCACCGTGAAGGAAGTTAGGTTGGTGAGTCTGGTAGCGCTCTCGGCTTTGATGCTGTGGTGGGCGTAGATGACACTCTTGGATTGGTTGATCTTCTGGCTAGAGCATCTGGAGTACCGCTCCAGGGTGTTATGTACCACCTCCATCGATCCGACATCCCCGGCTGAGAAGATGAGTAAATTGTCGGCGAAGGCCAGGTGGGTGATGGTGGGGCATCCGCTGGATGTGTGGTAATGCTGGAAGTTAGGGGTGTTGACCATGTTGTTAAGGTTTTTGCTCAGAGCATCAGCTGCAATGATGAAGACCGTGGACGATAGAGGGTCGCCATATCTGACTCCGCGGCTGGACTTGAAGAATCCCTCAGATTGGCCGTTGATAACAGTGGAGAACCATGAGTTGCTGACTGATCTCCACACGGTGTTGGTCCAGTTCTCTGAGAATCCGAATGCTCTGAATACCCAGATCATGAACTGCCAGTCGAGTCTGTCGTATGCTTTTTCCATGTCAATTTTGATGGCGATGTTGCCCCCTCTAGCCGAAAATTTCATGCAGGTGATAAGTTCTTGAGCCAGCATGATGTTGTCCTGGATGTTCCTTCCGCGAACGAAACCGCTTTGCTCCTCCGAGATGATTATGGGGAGAAAGTCTGTCATTCTGGTAGCGATGATCTTAGATATAATTTTGTTGGTGAATGTGCAAAGATTGATGGGGCGGAAATCGCAAAAAGATTTCGGGTTGTCTTTTTTGGGGATGAGGATGAGGTTGGCGTTGGATATCGCTTTGGGGTACGGTGCTCCTTCAAGGAAGGCAATAACCGTTTCGGTGATGTCCCCTTTGATAATATCCCAGCAAGTGCGGAAGAAGGTCCCTGTAAAACCATCTGGGCCGGGGGCGCTGTGCTCGTTCAAGGCCCACACCGCTTCTTTCACTTCCTGTTCGGACAGAGGGCGCTCCAACAAAGTATTGTCGGCATCGTTAATGATAGTGGGAATTTGGTCAAGGAAAGTGGTGTCTTTGTGGACCGTCTCCTTGGAGAATAATTTGGCATAGTAATCGGCGGCCGCCTCTTGGATCTCCTTATGGTCTGTTCTGATGGTGCCATGCTCGTCGGTTATATGGTGTATCGATAGTTTGTGTCTTTTGCCGTTGACGCAGGCGTAGAAGTATTTAGAGTTTTTGTCCCCGTCGCTGTCCCATTTTAGTCTGGCTTTCTGCTTCCAGAAATCGGTCTCTACTTTAAGCCTGAATTTGAGCATCGCCATGGTTAGGTTCAAGGCTCTCCTGGCCGCTGGGGATCGGTCGGATATGAATAAAGCTTCTGCTCGGGTGACATCGTCCTCTGCTACACGAATCGCTTGGAAGATATCCCCAAAGGCTTGTTTGCTCCATTTGGAAAGAGCTTTCCTGGTGACTTTGAGCTTGTTGCTGACCCGAGTGAGAGGGTTGGGGGAGTCCTGACTGTTTCACGCTTCAGTAACGATGCTCAAGAACTGCGGGTGGTCAGTCCAAAAGTCGAGGAATTGGAAGTTCTTTTTGGCTGGGTGGGTGTTGTTTTTGATTTCCACGAGGATAGAGGCGTGGTCGGATTCTGTAGAGTTGAGGTGGGACAGGGTGGAGGTGATCCTCATACCGTGCCAGCGTGCGTTGGTTAGGGCTCTGTCCAGACGGGAGTATTGACGGCGGTCGCCGTCCTGCATGTTGCACCAGGTGAATTCGCTGCCTTTGAACTGAAGAGGAGTAAGATGAGCATTGAATATGAAGTCGTTGAAGTCTTTCATGGCTGATAGGGGTGTGGTACGACCTCGAATCTTCTCATCTCTGCAGATAATAGCGTTGAAGTCCCCTATGCAAAGCCAGGGGGTGTTGGTGTTGTGGAGATAGGTGTCGAGAAGGTCGTTCCAGAGGTGTTTACGTTCTGTGATAACACAGCTTCCGTGGACCGCCGAAAGGATGGCCCGCTCCGGAAGCGTGGGGTGGGTGACCCAGCAAGAGAGGGCTTGTTGGGAGTCCTGAATGATTTCGAGTTTAATATCCTTCGATCCGAGAATCCCGATGTCGTGCCTGCCCGCAATCGCCGTGGGGAGGCCCAGAGCCAACTGGGTAGATTTAAGGCATTTGGAGGGGATTTTGGGTTCAATGATGATGAAGATGTCGATCTTATGAATTTTCTGAAGACTGGTAATTCTCCTTAATGTCGGTTTGTTGGCCAGACCTCAAACATTTCAAGATAGGATGTTAAGCATTTAAAAGATTGTGGGGGTGTTTTTGTTCCGCCTTGCGGCGGATCTGGTTTGGATGGTGACAGATTTGTTGGTGCCTGATTCGCTCTGTTGGGGGTTTGACGGTGCCGTGTTCAAAGTTGTAGGAGGATTGTGGTTGTGGCTCTCGAGCGGACCTGAGGAGGGGCCTATCAGTTCTCCAGCGGAGTCGACTGCCAGGTCCTCCGAGGGTATGGCTAGGGAGTTATACGCACTCTCAATCAACAGTTGCTGTAGGAGGAATCCTGCGGCTAGGACTTGCAGACCTCTCTTCGCCTGGTCGGGTCCGAGGATGGCCAGGGTGTCTTCGACTTGGTTCGCGCTGGGGGGTTGGTGGGGTTCTAGGTTGTGGGTAGGGGCCTGGGAGGCTTCCCCCTGACCGATGGAGGGGTACTGGTGATCAGCGCTGCCTGAGTCGAAAGCATCCTCCACTCGCAGGGAGGTGGAGGTGAAGGGCGGTTGCTCGGAGTGCTATAGTCTTCAGGACTGTCGTACTCCGGATCCTTCGAATCGAGAATGGCGAATTGGTTGGAGATCGCTATGGGTTGGGGAATGAAAGGGATCAGGGCCCTGCTCGGTGGGTCGCTGGAGGCTGTCTCTCCGCTGCTGGAGTCAAATCGAATGTAGGAATTCGGGAGAGGAGGAATGGGCGACTTGGGGGGCTTTCCAACTGGTAGGTCGCTGTCTTTTCTGGAAGACTTCTTTTTGAGCTCCTGATGAAGGTGGTGGCAGTACTTAGGTAAGTGGCCTCTGAGGTGACAGTGGTTGCAGAACAGTATGTGGTTGTCGTAGAGGATTTGTTGTGTGTGGGTGTGGTTGCCTAGCTCGATTGTGATGAAGTTGGGAGGTTCTGATGTGAGATCTAGTTCAACACATATTTTGGCGTAGTGGGCTTTGGTGAGGTTACTGGTCTTGGACGTCGTAGCCACGTACGTCTCGAAGGAGTTGGCGATACACTAATTAGCGCCGCAGGGACAAAGCAAATGAGAGGAAGGTTTGGGAGGGTGACCCAAGCTGCAACCGTGGCTGAGTCTTCTTTGATGTTGAACCTTGGGGACCACTTGATAATCTTCATCTGGTGGGTGTCAATCCTGTAAGTTCCCTTGGACCACACTGTCTTGTGGTCACTATCAGAAGATTGGTGTAGGATAATGTGTCTGGGGTTGAGGTGGGCCACTCGGTAGTCAGACTCGAGATTCTATTTGGCAATCGCTTCCTGCACCCTGGAAGGTTTGGGGCAGCCGGTGGTGAATTTCAGGATGAATGTGTGTGGAAAAGCCGCTGACAGCGACGCCAGTTCCGTGTCGGAGAAGGGGATGACTGGCGCGGAGGTCTCTTGAGAGTAATCAATGTCCGGTAGATGGACGTTAGGGATAGTAATGCCTTTCGGGGGGTTGAGATCTGGACGTAGCACGGCGGCAAATGAAGGTTGGGCCAGTCCGGGAACAGGATGTCCCGATGGACCGGAGCGGGAATGCGAGGCCACTAAGGGGATGGGAGAGGGGTGGGGGGATAGCCAGGGAAGGCCTTCCAGAAGGATTGCGGAGGGAGGGTGGCGGGGAGGCGGAGGGGCTGGGATGGGGTTAGAACTGACAGGAAAGGTGGCGGAGGGTTGCGAGTGAGCTGCACCAAGGGAAGGGGAGGGGGGCGCAATGGAGGAAGGAAGAGAGGAGTGAGAGACTGGAGGGGGGGTGGTGAGAAGCGAGGAGGGGGAGGAAGCTGGGATGGATGGCGCACGGCAAGGGGATAGTTGGAGGGAGCCGGTTCAGAAGGAGGAGGGGGATAGGAGGGGATCTCTGATGGATTGCGCACATAAGAGGGGGCAGTATGCACAAAGAGGCGGGGTCCACCGAGAGCGGATGCAACCCACTCCTGTGGTGCAAGGAGCTGGGGCGCTGGGTCCTGCGCAAGAGGGAAAGAGGGACCAAAAGGCCACTCCTGCTGCGCGGTGGGGGGAGTCCACGTCAGCTGGGCCCCATTAGAACTAGGGAGGCGCGCAGAGACATAGGGGCCAACGGAGGGTACCACCTCGAGATGAGCACCATCAGCGGCATTCTCGAGGAACCAGGAGGCGGGGGGCCCGAGGCCTGAGCTGCTGGGGAGCGCGCCATCCAATGGGGGAATGGAGGAATTCGAAATCAAGGAGAGGGCGGGATTGGGGGGCTGCGGCGAGCGATAGCCTAGGGCGGCTGCTCCGCCGGCCGGGGCTAAGGAGGCTGGGGGTCCTGGGGGCGCTCCCAGCAAGGAGGAGGGGGGACCTACCCAAGGCAGAGGAGCCTGAGGACCGACGATCGGGCCTGGCTGGGCGGGGTAGATGGAGGCCGGCGGCGAGGGTTAGTACGGAGGGGGAAGAGGAGGGGAGCGGGAGTGGAGGGCGGCGGGGAGGAGCTGACAAATCAAGGCTAGCGCCTCGGGGGGCCAGGGGTGCGCCATCGGGAGACCGGAGGGGGGCTGCAATGGAGATCGGAGAGGGGGGAGGAGGGCGAGGAGGATGGGGGGAGGGGGCGGCCGGCCTAAGCCGGCAAGGGGTTGGGGGAACAGCACTCGGAAAGAAGGGAGCTGGGCATAAGGGAATTTTATATATATATATATATATATATATATATATATATATATATATATATATATATATATATATATATATATATATATATATATATATATAAGAGACAAATACAAGCAATAAAATATTTTAAAATATAATCAATTGTTGCAATATATAATTTTTAATTATATCTATCAAAATTTATATAAATAAAACCCTATGGCAATGTATATGTAAAGTCTAATATTTACATACTGCGTATACACTCATATGCGCACAAATATATGTAGCCAAAAAATCTCAAGAACCCTAAGAGACATTTTCAAGAAAATTTATCAGTAGTTGACATCTCGACCAAAACGTAAAGCAAATAAATAGTTTCTCTCCCAAGGATAGTATCGTTGTGTTTGCCATAAAAAATCCAAAAAATACCAAAAACACTTGCTCATGCTTGCGGATTGGACTTAAAGCTTTAGGTCATTGAGAACAATGTTTGCTTCATTCTGGAGTATAAATATTTGAAACCAGGATTTGAAATGATGAAATCCCTTTGACAAATTAAAGTTTTATATAAGTTATAGACCTTTGGAATTTAAAGTTAGTAGTGAAGTTTTGAACCCCAAAAAATTTGGTGTTTAGACGAGTTTTATAAAAATTTAATCGTTTAATGTTTTGCTTAACTCCACTTTTCGAGCTAGAGAGAGTTTTTTCTAACTCCAAAAGCATTGCTTCATAGTTTGACTATGGGTACAAAACTCAATCAAATCCAAGGTTTTCCAAAAATTGTTCCCAAAGGCACCCCGCACCCTTGTCGTTTCAAGTGAGAGTTCAACTGGGCCTCATGTAACGCCCCAAATGTTGCACCCCACCCGAGGCCCAGTTGCATAACCTTTTCGCGGACCAAGGTTATGCGGGAAGCTTCCAGAACATTCTAGAAGATGGAGGAAGGCTCTAGAAGATTGTGGATCTCTCCGGAACCCAAGATCGTTCTAGGAGGCCCAAGAAGCTTCTGGAAGGCCCTTGAAGTTTCCTTTTATGTTGCTAGGGAATAAACCTGGAATATGCCATTCCAGTTATGGTAGATTGTAATGATCCTTGGAATATTTCTTCCAGGACTTTCCTTGTATTGCTCTATGAGCACTTATAAAAGGGGGAGGCTCTCATTTGTTCCTCACCACCTAAAAATTGTAAGCATTCTCCAAGTCAATAAAGAGATTCTTACTAGTCCCATCTTTGCTCCACTTTTCTAGTTTTCTTAGCGATCTAGCTAAGTCGGGGACGGGAAGGCTTGCACGAGTCTTTGAGGAGAAAGACAGTGCGCCGCACGGGACGAAGTGCTAGCAAAAACACTAAGTCCATGACAAGTGGTATCAGAGCAAAGGTTCGATCGCCGTCATGTCTTCGACCGAAGCCATCATCAACGAGGAACCCGCACAACCCTCATCGCCTAAGGAGAAGACGAAGACCTCGAAGAAGGGCAAGGGCAAGGAACCGTTGCTGGAACGGGCTCTTGGAGAGTTGGCTGACCGGGTTGAGATGCTGGAGAAAGGCGTGACGGGCGTCGAATATCAAGTGGAGCAGAACCAAGTGGCTCACGAGGAATTCGCCCAAGGTTTGGAGGCGGATGTCGCCACGGCTATGTCGGAGTTCCGAGAGCATCTCCGCGAGATGCAGGCCGAGTTCGAGGAGGAACGAAAGGCCACGAAGGCGGAGATTGCTGAACTACGCAAGGAGCTACAAACCAAGGCGGAGGTCCTCGAGAGGGCCATTGCTGGTGGTCCGACTCCGAGGAGGGAGTCGACGCAGAGGGTAAAGTATCCAGAACCCAAATCCTACACTGGCGTACGGGACGCGAAGGAGGTGGATAACTTCATCTGGAACGTCGAGCGTTACCTGAAGGCGGTCCGCATCATGGATGAGACCGACAAGGTAAACATAGTGTCCCTATATTTTTCTGATGATGCTACGCTGTGGTGGCGACGCAGGTGCATTGTTATAGAAAAGGGACTCTGCAAGATCGAGACTTGGGAGGATCTCAAGAAGGAGATCAAGTCTCAATTCTACCCGAAGAATGTGGAATATGTCGCAAGACGGAGTTTGCGTCAACTCAAGCACACGGGGACGATCAAGGAGTATGTGGCGGAGTTCACCCGTTTGATGCTCACCATTTCCAGTATGGACGAAGAGGATCGCCTGTTCGCGTTCCTGGAGGGTCTACAACCATGGGCGGCACAAGAATTGCAGAGGCAAGATGTGTCAGCTCTGAACACGGCTGTTGCGGCAGCCGAGAAGCTGATGGAGTATCGACGGAGCGATGCCCCAAAGCCCAAGGAAAAGACCACCACCAAGTTCAATGGTGGGGGAGCGAAGAAGAGCAATGGAAAGGAAGGCCCACCGCCGAAGGACAAGCCGCAAGCAAAGCCTTCGATGGAGCGAAAGATCGAGTGCTATGTGTGCGGTGGAAATCACCTCGTACGAGACTGTCCGAACAAGGGCAAGAGGGTGAACGCGGTCCAAGGCGAGGAGGCCGAGGACATGGAGCCTAAGAAGGGGGCTCACATGGGTACCCTGCGCCTGTTGAATGCTTTGAAGAGCAAGGCGGTAGTGTCCAAGACCCCGAATCGAGAGCTGATGTACGTGGATGTGAAGATCAACGGCCACAACACCGGGGCGATGGTCGACACGGGGGCTACCCATAACTTTATCTCGGACGCGGAGGTTCGACGCTTGGGTTTGGCGCTGGAAAAAGACTCAAGCACGATAAAGGCAGTCAACTCTGAGGCGCGCCCCGTACAGGGGGTGGCCAAAGGGGTGAAGATCCAAGTGGGAGAATGGACGGGTGTTACCAGTCTCACGGCTGCACCACTGGACGACTTCGACATGATCCTTGGGATGGACTTTCTCACTTCGGCAAAGGCAGTTCCAATGCCGCATCTGGGAGTCGTCGGGATCATGGAGGAGAGCTCTCCGTGCATGGTGACAACTGCACGAGGCGAGCTTGCGAAAGGGAAGGCTCTCTTCGCATTACAACTCAAGAAGGGGATACGACACGGAGAGATGACTTACCTTGCTGTACTCAAGTCGGAGGAGGCGCCCGTGCAGGGGGATCTTCCACCTGAGATCGATGACGTCCTTGTGGAGTTCGGGGATGTCATGCCGAAGGAGTTGCCGAAGAGGCTACCTCCGTGGAGGGAGGTAGACCATGCCATCGAGTTGGAGCCAGGCACGAAGCCGCCCACCATGGCTCCATATCGCATGGCCCCGCTCGAGCTGGACGAGTTAAAGAAGCAACTCAAGGAACTGCTGGACACGGGATTCATCAGACCGTCAAAGGCCCCGTATGGTGCACCGGTGCTATTCCAGAAGAAGAAGGACGGAAGCCTTCGTTTGTGCATCGACTATCGTGCACTAAACAAGGTAACCGTCAAGAACAAATATCATATCCCGTTGGTGGCGGACTTGTTCGACCAATTGGGAGGCGCGAGATACTTCTTCAAACTTGATCTGCACTCGGGATATTATCAAGTCCGGATTGCGGAGGGCGACGAGGCTAAGACGGCATGCGTGACGAGGTATGGTGCATATGAGTTTATGGTTATGCCTTTTGGTCTAACAAATGCTCCTGCGACTTTTTGTACTTTGATAAACAAGCTCTTTCATCCCTACCTGGATCGGTTCGTCGTGGTCTACCTCGACGATATCGTCGTGTACTCAAACACGATAGAGGAGCACATCAAGCATTTGAAGACTGTCTTCCAGGTGCTAAGGGAGAACGAACTCTTCGTCAAGCGGGAGAAGTGCTCATTCGCACAAGAAGAGGTGTCGTTCTTGGGGCACTGGATCGGACGTGGCAAGATATGGATGTACGGCGCAAAGGTCCAGTCCATACGGGAGTGGGAGGCTCCCACCAAGCCGACGGAGCTGCGATCGTTCCTTGGCTTGGCGAACTACTACCGGCGGTTCATCCGAAGATATTCCGCCATCGCAGTACCTCTGACCGATCTGCTGCGGAAGGATCGGGCGTGGAGCTGGACGCCCCGATGCGAGGAGGCATTCGAGGCACTGTAGCGGGCTGTGACGGAGGAGCCGGTCTTGTCTCTACCGGACTACTCCAAGGCGTTCGAAGTGCACACGGACGCGTCCGACTTCGCCATCGGTGGGGTGTTGGTACAGGAAGGACACCCCATCACGTTCGAGAGCCGCAAGCTGAATGATACTGAGCGGCGCTATACGGTGCAGGAGAAGGAGATGACTGCGGTCGTGCATAGCTTGAGGACATGGCGGCACTACCTCCTCGGCACCAAGTTCGTGGTCATGACGGACAATGTTGCCACGAGCTACTTCCAGTCCCAAAAGAAGCTATCTCCGAAGCAGGCGAGATGGCAAGATTTTCTAGCCGCGTTCGACATGGTGTTGCAGTACAAACCCGACAAAGAGAATCAGGTGGCCGATGCGTTTAGCAGGAAGGCCGAGCTCGCATCTGTGTGCTTGCTCAAGGGGGACATTCTGGACCGTGTTCGAATGGGAATCATGGAGGACCCACTAACACTGGCCATAGTGAAGCTTGCCAAGGAGGGCAAGACGAGAAGGTTCTGGCTAAAAGACGGACTTCTCTACACCAAGGGTGACAGGGTGGTCGTGCCTAGGTGGAGTGGCTTGCGGAGACAGCTGCTCAAGGAGTGTCATGACACAAAGTAGGCTGGACACCCGGGGCAGAAGCGAACCTTAGCGCTACTGGAGGCCGCATACTACTGGCCTCGCATGCGCGAGGATGTGGAGGACTATGTTCGCACTTGTCTTGTGTGCCAACAGGACAAGGTGGATCATCAGAAGCCCGGGGGCCTGCTGCAGCCTCTTCCCGTGCCGAGTCGGCCGTGGGAGAGCATTTCGATGGACTTCATCTCCGCCCTGCCGAAAGTGGGGGCGCTTGGGTCCATTCTCGTGGTGGTGGACCGGTTCTCAAAGTACGCGACCTTTATTGCTGCTTCGACGGACTGTACAGCAGAGGAGGCCGCGCGACTGTTCATCAGCCACGTGGTGAAGTTCTGGGGCATCCCGGTCAATATTGTTAGCGATTGAGACCCCCGCTTCACGGGGAAGTTCTGGACGGAAGTGTTCAAAATCCTCGGGACGGACTTACACTTCTCGACCAGCTTCCACCCGCAGACGGACGGACAGACCGAGCGGGTCAACTCGCTACTCGAGGAGTACTTACGGCACTTTGTGAGTGCCAACCAGAGGGATTGGGTGCATCACCTCGACGTCGCTCAGTTCTGCTACAATCTCCAGCAGAGCGAGTCGTCGCACTGTAGTCCATTCGAGTTGGTGATGGGTCGCCAACCGCTTGCCCCGTACACGCTGAGTGCGGGGTCCTCGAGTAGAAGCCCCGCGGCCAACCAGTTCACTTTAGATTTCAAGGCAAAGGCGGACATTGCCAAGGCATTTCTGGAGAAGGCCGCAAGAAAGATGAAGAAGTGGGCCGACGCGAAGCGAAGGCCGATTGAGTACAATGAGGGGGACATGGTGCTGGTGAAGCTACAACCGCAACAGTTCAAGGTGTTCCGCAAGGTGCACAAATGACTAATCCAGAAGTATGAAGGCCCCTTCCCCGTGCTCAAGAAGGTAGGCAAGGTGGCCTACAAGCTTGAACTCCCTGCCAAGCTGAAGATTCATCCAGTCTTCCATGCCAGTTGCTTGAAGCTGTACCATGAAGACTTGGAGGATCCCCAGCGCGGAGTTTCGAAGCGACCGACGACGACCATGACGACTTCCTTCGACAAGGAGGTGGAAGCCGTGCTGGACAGGAGGACCATTCGGCGATGAGGCGTGTCCCCGTATGTGGAGTACCTCATCCAGTGGAAGGGCTTGCCTTACGGCAAGTCTAGCTGGGAACGTGCTGATACGCTACATCAGTTCGAAGCCGAGATCCAGGCGTTTCTCAGCGAGCATGGTTGACGAGGGCGTCAACGCCTTAGGTGGGGGAGAATGTAACGCCCCAAATGTTGCACCCCGCCCGAGGCCCAGTTGCATAACCTTTTCGCGGACCAAGGTTATGCGGGAAGCTTCCAGAACATTCTAGAAGATGGCGGAAGGCTCTAGAAGATTGTGGATCTCTCCGGAAGGCCCAAGATCGTTCTAGGAGGCCCAAGAAGCTTCTGGAAGGCCCTTGAAGTTTCCTTTTATGTTGCTAGGGAATAAACCTGGAATATGTCATTCCAGTTATGGTAGATTGTAATGATCCTTGGAATATTCCTTCCAGGACTTTCCTTGTATTGCTCTATGAGCACTTATAAAAGGGGGAGGCTCTCATTTGTTCCTCACCACCTAAAAATTGTAAGCATTCTCCAAGTCAATAAAGAGATTCTTACTAGTCCCATCTTTGCTCCACTATTCTAGTTTTCTTAGCGATCTAGCTAAGTCGGGGACGGGAAGGCTTGCACGAGTCTTTGAGGAGAAAGACAGTGCGCCGCACGGGACGAAGTGCTAGCAAAAATACTAAGTCCGTGACACTCAGCCACAAAGAACATTAAATTATATTTTAAAAATCGGATCAACCCGGATAAGAAATTATTGGATCAGTTCATATTGATTCAACCAGTGGTTCAACCACTAAATTTTAATCCAACTTATAAAACATTGGATAGTTCTATAATATAAAACTAACCGTCTGGTTATATATATATATATATATATATATATATATATATATATATATATATATATATATATATATATATATATATATATATAAAAGAAAGAAAGAGCAAATGACCTCTAGCCGAGTGGTTAAGAGAGATGCATGTGGTCCTATTGGTCAGCAGCTCGATTTTCGATGAGAACGTTCGCCACAATTACTTTCTTTCAAATATATATATATATATATATATATATATATATATATATATATATATATATATATATATATATATTATACAAAACACAAAGGTTTTTGAATCCTATGGCTGACTGTGCCAAGATAAAGAGTGGTTGGGATTTAATCTTGGTAAATCAACGGTTGTGGGGTTTTATGGGAAATCCAAAGAGTGGGGTTTGCACTCATAATGGTTGTGGATGAGTATTATTGAGAGTGGGGTTTTATGGGGAATGAGCATTATTGAGAGTGGGGTTTTATGGGAAATCCAAAGAGTGGGGTTTGCACTCATAATGGTTGTGAATGAGCATTATTGAGAGTGGGGTTTTATGGGAAATCCAAAAAAAATTCACATCCAGCAGTGGTTGGGATTTAATATTTTGATGGGGGCCTCATAATTATTATTGTTCTTAAATGAACCATGCCCTATGGGCACGGGTTATGACTAGTATATATATAAAAGAAAGAGCTCCTTACAACGCAAAACAAGTTATATAATAAATGTTCAAATATCATAACGAACCCTCAACTAATTAAAAAAAAATCATTTTCGAGATGCATTAAAAACGAACACATTACAATGTAGTTTTTGTAGCTTTCCTGACCAGAACAATCCAACATAAAAACCTATACACCAAGAAGAAACCACACATGATCCCAACATTGATCATCCTCGTGTCCTTTTCCAGCCCTCTGTTCCTAAGCACATCTCCTCCCGTCAGGCTGCACACTGGATTGCCATCCTCTTCTTGCCACGAGAAGCACTTGTCTCTGAGGCTCCAGTACTCGTTGATGAGTAAAGAGTCCAAAGGATACCTATACAGAGACATGTAGTACATGAAGACCCAGTACTTCGGTATGCTCTCCTTTGGGATGAAGTATCCCGAGAAGAGGAAGAAGACTCCCAAGAACATGCATATGAGAGAGTTCCCGAGAATGAAGTCCGGCGATACCGCGCTCAAGAAGAGGACCAGTGAGCCGGCCATCATCACAATCAGCCACACCACCAGGGCAAAGAACACGAACGCGCCCAGGGACGGGTTGAGTCCTACTAGCCAGTACACCGGGCCGGCGAAGAGCAGGGCCACCACGAGCAAGAAGGGCGCGAAGACCACCGTGTTGGCTAGCATGTAGGAGGAGAGCCGGTACATCCTCCTCGAGGACTCCCTCATCAGTACCCTCCTCTCCTGGAGGAATATCGGGAGGGCCTCGACCGTCGAGGAGAGGAGGAAGCTGAGGCTGAACGCGAAGAATCCGAGCCTCTCCGCGACGCCATCCTGGTCCATTTTCACGTGTAGAAACACGCTGCCTAGTCCTAGACTGCCGACTACAGCTTGCATTGTCCTCGCTAGGAACAGCTCCTTGGTCCGGTAGATGATCTTCCAAATTCTCCACGAGAGGGAGACTATCTCGTCCCACATCGAGCAGTACTTGTCCACTGCCACGAGATCGACATCGCTGTACACGAGATCGTGGATCGTGGGAGCGCGGCGGAGGGCTACTTGGTTGAACTTGGCATGGTGGTCCTCCAGTTGCCGCGTGATCTCCATGGCAAATTCTAAGGCATTTAGCTGCACTGGAATCCTGTAACCCAAGTCCAGTATCGTCTCCTCGAGCGAGCCGAGGCTGCCGCAGTGGGCTACCCTTCCTCGAGACAGAAGCAAGAACGTAGAGATATGGTGAAGGATTCTGTAGCTAGGCTGATGAATCGTCAGAATAAGGATCTGTTGCCTTGTCCTTGCCATGGAGGAAAGCAGCTCGACAACCTGCAATGCCGACGTGCTGTCGAGGCCCGAGGTCGGCTCGTCGAGGAGTAGGATCGGTGGGTTGTGGATCACGTCGACCCCGATGGAGACGCGCTTCCGCTCTCCGCCTGATATCCCCCGCCTCTCTTCGTCTCCGACGTAGCTGTCGGCGACGTGGTCGAGTCCTAGCTCCTGCATCAGTGCGCAGATCCTCTCTTCCTTGATTCTCTTACTCCAGCCTTTCAGCCGGAAGTGCGCACTGAACATTAGGGTTTCCTTCACCGTGAGGAGCGGGAGCAGATTGTCGTCCTGAGTGACGAACCCGCAGACATTCCGCATTTGTTCGGGGCTAGTCACCGAGCAGCCGTTGAGGGCGATGCTCTTCGGGTTGAACTTGGAGCTCGCAACCCGGCCGGAGATGACACGGAGGAGCGTCGACTTCCCCGTTCCGCTAGGGCCGACGACGGCGAGGATTTCGGAGCTGCTGGCGGCGAACGAGACGGACTTGAGGATGTTGATGGGCTTCGCCTTGGGCGTCAAGCAATGCCACACGGGTCGACTGTTCTTGGCCGGGTCGATGGTGTAGGAAAGACTACTGACAACGAGCTTGTTGGTGGTGGATGAGGAGCTAGATGATGGTGGAGGTGACGATGATGATTGGTAGAATGAAGATGATGGGGAGGTTGATTCATGTGGCGAGTGTGAGGTTGACGAGTCTACGTCCAAGCACAAGTCTCCCATTCTCTCTTGATTTTATGAGCTAGCTATCAAGAACACTTCCTATCATTTTTTTTTTACGTGGATGATGGTGCTTTATTAGTAAAGGGAGGGGATGCAAAAAAATTTGGTTGCGATGGAGGCCAACTTTGTTGAATAAGTCCGGTGAAGGTTGGACCTAACCATACCATATGGGAAGTGTGCAATTTAAAGCCATGATAGATGTGTAGGTGGACCTAACTAATACCATTTGCATCATTGCATGCAAGTTTCAAAACTACATTACGATTAGGTGGACAACCAGTTTAGTGCCATTCCAAGCGATCACTAAATATCATAGGAGACTTAAGTTAGGGGTATTGAGTAGAGTACCAAATACCAATATGAGGTATGTCGAGAAAGGAGGGTACGAGATTATTTAGCAATATGGATTTGCTTATAAAAAGACTAAGCACCAAACTACTTTATAAACATCCTTCTTCCGCATATCACATTTGGGGAGGTTCCTGATTAATCCAAAATATGATTAAACTGACTTAACTGGTCGCTTCTCTACCCAGCATCCATCAGTTCGGTTATAGTTTGCAATTTGACTAGCCTTCGACAAAATATAGAACAGGAAGAGGCAAATCTCCATCTTTGCATGCAACTTTCAAAACTACATTATCTCCATCTTAGTTACTTTTCACTGCCTCTACTCGTTTCCGTCAACCGAGCACCCAGAGATCCAATAAATTGTTATCTCGATATGTTCGACCACATTACAAATTGACACGTTCATCCACACCACCATTATGGGCCAACCCTAATGTCTTGCTCCACATTGGACGTGTCGGACCCACCATGAGATCAATCCGTGTAGTTGCCTCCAATATTGGTGCCTTCTGCCTATAAATTTCTTGACATGCAGACCACCTTATGGAGAATGCTCCTAACTCCAACTTCAGAAGACGGCCCGTATAATCCAATTATACGCACGAACATCGTTCAGCAAAATCTTCTCGAACCAATTAAAGTCGTTCAAACCAGCGCCCCCCGCCCCCCCCAACCATGGGCTTTGATACCAGATGTTGAGAACAACAGTGCATTGATACCGCGCCTTGATCCCACGTGTATGAAACTAACTGTAACGAGAATAAGGCGAAACCTACATGAGGTAACCAACCGCCGTCTAATCAGAACACAAAGACAAATAAAACACAATATTTTCGGTGACTACGTCATAATGACAAATGCTAATATTTACAATTATGGTTGGAGATAGAAGATTGAATAGAATAATGTTGAATCATTTGCCCAAAGATTCAACCCCTTCACAACACTCAAGATGAAAAGAGAAATTTACAACTTGTGAAATCACTCACTCTATTTGTATCAATCTCCCTGAACAAAGAAGATGACTTTTTTAACATATCTTATCTTCCAAAACGAGCCCTAAGGCAAAGCACGACCATTCTCTTAGATATCTTATGGACTTGCTCCCTCGAATCTTTCGTATCGAGCTTCTCATGGCAACACCCCCCCCCCCCCCCCCGGTTAACACACATATATAAATTGAGAAACCTATTTTAGGGTTTAGAAAATCCTCAAAATAGCCCAATAATAATTCTGGCAATCTGTACGGCACCAACGGTGCTGATTATAACCTGAAGTACGTTCAAACAGACTAAATCAAATCACTACCAGAATCTGTCAGATTAGCGATGTTTGTAAACGTCGCTAATGCCGACCAAAACGTCGCTAATTTAAGTTAGCGACGTTTCTAGCGTCGTTTTGGAAACGACGAAAAAAAGCGTGCATGTCGCTAATCGGTAAAACGTCGCAAAACGTCGCTACGACGACGTTAATTAGCGACGTTATTTGTGACGTTCATTTGTGGTCGCCGTTTAGCGACATTTTAGCGACATTTTGGCGACGATGTGGTGAGGAAAAATTCTTTGCCACGTCAGTAATTTAGCGACCTTATTAGCGACGTTCATCGCTAAATTAAAAAAATACAGAATCCAGAATGCAAATGGAGTTGGAGCTGGAGCTGGAGATACAATCCAGAGATTGACACAGTACTAATTCATATATGTTTTGTAATTCCGAAAAAGAAACAAACTAGTAGATAGTCCAATACAAAATATATCCATAAAGCAAGTACATCTGGTAATAAGTACTAATAGTCCAATACAAAATATATCCATAAAACTATACTACACTAATGACGACCACACAGCTCACGCAAACGCTCAGTGATACAATCACGCAACCACTTCGAAGAAGTAGGATCGACGACGCCAGGAGAGATGTAGTCCACTGCAGGTGCTGGATGAATGGAACTCCCGATCTCACTAGCTACCAGTGACACTTCCTCCTTAACAGTAGGAGGAGCCACCTCAGCATTCAGTATTTTCCTCAAATGACGTGCCGCTGCTCGGATTATGGGTGCCATCTTGTAAGATCGATATTCATAAAGAATATAATTGTAACATAAGCAAGCTAACTAAAGGAACCATCATCTTGTTTGAGTACATTTTTGAAAGCAGATAAAAATTTTATATTCGATTTTTTGCCAAGTTTGAGAACGGATGGCTCAGAACACAACCCAAAATTCATTCTAGCATACATTAGTATGAATCATCTTTGTTCTATACATATGGTGTAGTATATGTTCTTATCGAATCTAGTATCTAAAGGATATAACAGAATCAAGATGAACCCACCTAATGTAATACTAAGACATCATCTACTACTAAAAGATATAGTGATAGGTTATCGTATCATCATTGCCGAGGGATGGGGGTCGGAGGATAGTCAACTTTATCTACGGCTACATAGTTACTGCCTCGCTAGTCGAATGGCTGCAGGGACTGTCCTGATCACCATGTCGTAACCTAGATTAATGCAAATTCCTTACAGAAGCTGAACTAAAAATCAAGGCCAATGGCTAACTGTCACGACCCGCACCCATTTCTTTTTTTTAAATGGATACGAGACGTGTCCAAGCCAGCCTATGCCGCAGTGTCGACGGTAGAACGCTGTCACGGCCATGAAGATCAAAATCACAAAAATGCTCATTCACATAATTAATTTAACTTACAATGATCACAAGTTTTACATTTGTAGAAAATATAAACTTGTACAACTGAATGACTACAACTCAACTATCTAGCTAGTCTCTAGGCTTTTGTCTGCAAGTATTCCCGTCACTCCCCAAGCAAGGTGAATCCACGGCTAACCTGAAAATGTTGGTTTCCAGTCAGGAATGGAACAAGCACAATTCACTGAATGCAATTTCAAATAAAGAAAATGATTATAAACAAAGGTTAGACATCAATCATAAGTTTTGAAAATAAACAGTAAATACAAAAAACCAATAGCAATAAATAGACACAAAATACTTTTCCCAACTGTTAGAAGTACCTTTGATATGTGATCGGTCTCGGGACAATTATGCGACACTGTCTACACTGTCTAAATTTACACGGTCTACAGTTACACGGTCTACAGTTACACGATCTATAGAAGATATTGCAATAAAGAAACATTGTCTACAAATAGTAATCACGATCTACACAGTTTAAATGCAGTAATAATCACGGTCTACACTGTCTACTTTGCAATAAATGAATCACGGTTTACACTGTCTACAAGAAATAAATAAATTACTGTCTGCACTGTCTACACGGTCTAAGGTCAGATCACACATCGTTGGTACTTCTCATTCCCGACTCAACAATTTATAATAGAAAATAATCACATAACCAATGACTAATCAATAAAATATAGTAAAGATCAATATCGAAATGCAGACAATAAACTGTACTCGCCTGTGGTCCTCTGCTGGTGAAACCGACAGTCTGAACTACTCAATGTGCCACAATAGTCAAAACTCGTACAACAGTCCCCGGAAGCTGAAATAAACATCACCAATATTCTCAGAATAGTCAAATTAGCTAGAATTGTCTGTCCTTAAGTCCAATTCTGGATACAGGAGTAAAACGGTAATTTCGGACAAAAACGATGTCCGCCGTTGGACCCGCTTTGCATCGAAAAGCGTGTCAGGGTCAACGGTCTCTAAAGTCGTCAAAATACATCTCTACGGATCCAGTTTTTCGATACGAACCGAACCGTAGTCCAAAGTTGGATTTCGACGGGTCGTGCACAAAATCGTCCGTTGAGTTGGACCGTGGGGCCCACAAAACGGCGATCCAATCAACTGTCTCAGAATCGGACCAAACTTGGCGTACAGGACAAAAAAAATGATACGGTCCTGCTGGCACAAGTTTTGTCTCGATCTGACAAGAGTGTACAAAGTAATTGAGAAATTTGCAAAGTGCACGATACGGTAAATTTCGACGGATACACATCAAATTCGTCGCGCACACGCGACCAATTTAAATTCCGTCAAAGCCCACACGACCACGAAGCCATTACGCAGCTTTCGATGCCTTCGGTTCGCGACCACGTCGCCCGGTTTGACGGGACGCACGTCGTGTGGATGAATTTCTAGGTTTTTGGGTTTTTTAAAGGCTGGTTTTTCCTAATGTTTGAGACTGTTTTAAATCGAAGCTAATCGATCATGAACAGAAATTGAAGTTGGGTCTTCATCAAGTATATGTTGTCTATGACTGATATTAATTGGATCTAGAAAATAGTCAGTAGGTCGGCAGAAAATTGCCTTCCAAAGTTGGGTTTTGGACTGGTTCAAGTTCTGTTTTGAGTTCTCTTAAAACTAGGTTTTTCTCAGAATTTGGACTCGATTTGCAATCGAATCAATACATTTTGAAGAGATCTAAACGACAGGGATTGGAGAGGGTTATATGGAGATCATACCAGAATTTATGGTTCGTGCAACGATCGATCACACGTTGCGAAAATGCCTCACGAAGTAGGCACCTCCGCAGCTACTGCTGCTGTATCTTGACCTCTGTTGCGCGCGCCTATGCGCGTGGTTCGGCCGACGGTCGGCCACCACGGCGGTGCGCAGTGGCTGCGCGCGCGCGCGGAGGGGTACGTGTGGCTGCGGCGTTTAGGGTTCGTGTGGTTTTGTGGTTGTAATCGAGAGAGATTTTTCTCTCTATCCCGACCCATCTAATATACTGTCAATGAGAGGGTCGGGTCCTGGTGAGTTTTCCCACTCGTGAGATATGAAAATCTCACGAGATTTTCATATCTCATGAGAAAAATCCTATATATATACCATATCTTTATATATATATACATATATATATATATTTATATATACATATATATATATATTCTTAATAAACATATATTTATATTCTTATCTATCTATATATATTCTTATATATTATATATTTATACACATAGCTTATATATATGTATAATACTCTACATTATTTACATAAGAAAATTTCTAATATTATCTATTCCTATGGTGTGGCCTATTTATAGAACGTGCACCCATATATATATATATATGACCAATTTAATATCACCAATAATAAAATATTATTATGTCATAACCCCCTCAATAATATTAATATTAATAATAAAATAATAATAACAATAATAATAATAACGATAACGAAATTTATAAATCAATAAGGGTGTATATCCTATGGCGTACAATCTAATAATCCGTGGAATGTACAAGAACCTATTTATTGAATATTTATTAATAATAATATTTATAATATCTAAATTACGAATATTTAGAAATAGTCATTAAATTATTAAAACGGAATACAATACACTCATACCAAATTCCATCAACACGAATGTCGTTGGATGTGCTGCATGACCTACATGGGCTTGGGCTCAGTTCGGGTCCAGTCCGGGCTAAAATGGTATAACCGGTTTCTCTAAAACTCAATAATATAAATAGCAAATAAATAAACCTTCGGTAAGGGTTAAGTCGCAACTTGGCCTGGTTTTCCTAGTTAGGACATCACTACGGCTTGGCCTTCCCTACGAGGGCTAATACTCTAGTCAAAGTACGTCCTCACACTATCCGTGCCATGATTTCTAGCCGTCCTGTACTCCAAAACTCCATCATGGCTAAAATCATCTACCGTAATAATTAACTAAATGGTTATCTATAAATTTCTAAAAATCACCATTAAATCCAAATAAATAAATAAAATATATTTACAAAATTTTGGGAAGAGGGTTTACAAATCTACCTACCTTAAAAATAATTTAGTCCTCAAAATTTAAAGGAAGAGTCCATCAGCTATGATAGAAGACGGTTTCTATTAGCTATCATCTATTCTCATGGTCATTTCGTACTATGAATCCTTGAGAATTTCTACCCACCTTTGGTCACACCACTCCCTCAAATCTTATGTCACTAAATTTATAATCATCCACTAATTGCCAAAATTGCTACCAATAGTTATCTATTGCTTATGGCAACTATAATCCTCTCATATCTATCAACCCACCCAAAATCTAACAACAACAATTACACAAGTGGCTAAAAAATATTAGTAAACTTTAATAAGCTTGACTATTCGTCCCTCTGCAATATGAAAGGACAGGAGGATAAGGAAGAATAATCAAGAGAATTTATGAAGTTTCAAGAGCGGAAGAGTATCCCAAGATGCAGATGAGAAGAAAGTCTTTAAACCATCGATTTATTCGCTAGAGTGGGCTACTTTAGTCCAATCACTTGCTAAGTCAACGAACCCTTCGTTTCTCAGGGGGTCTTGCAATCCATGCAATATGAAAATTCCATTCTCGAAATTCTAAATAGGTTCCATAATAGAACGGAATTTGAGAAATCAAGATTGTGATCTTTTCCGTGGTTATTTAAACACACGAGCAAGGGATATAAAATGTAATACAAAATCATATTGCGACTTCCAGGTAGATGGATTAATGGTCACGAATGACTTCACATTCCAAGAGGGGAGACTACATAATAGGTATAGGGGCCTATTTCAAATAGTTCGGTTTATATAGTCCAAATATGGGGGTTTGTATGGATAGGTTTTATTGGGTCTTAATGGGTTCCCTGATTGGACATCTCTCACTGTTTGGATGAACCCGAGGTTTCAGTCTATATTGATGGGACAAGATCCCAACTATTTTTACTAGGTTAGGGTAACTTAGAGTAGGCTTCTACCCAAGGGGTTGATCTAAATGGGCAGTCGGATAGGTTAAATAGGTTCTGTAAGCCCTGTAGGTGCGCCTCCCGTGACTTTTGTGTTTAAGTAGCACGAGAAGACACAATTAAATGGCACACTAGTGACATGTGCGTAATGGGCTTCCAGTCGATCACAACCATATATTAGGTCGAAAGGTTCGGGTCGAGTTAGGGTCTCTAATTGCAGCCCGAAAGTATACGATTATTATGGTAAGGGTTATAGCTAGTCCCTTTGACCTGAAAGTCGTGCTATAAAAATAGAGCACAAGGGGACAGGTTTGAGTGGGACATGATATACCTAGATGAAAGTGGACTCGTCTAGATCTTGCATGTGAAATTTGTTGGAAGGTAACAACTAGCCTCGTGCTCCGAATATTAATGACACGGCCGGGGACACAAAATGATCTAAATAAAAGTAGGAGTCCAGGGGGAACTAATTATCATCCTAATGGAAATTATCATAACCAATCGGTGATCCTTGTATGTCCCAAAACTTTAGGAGGCTTACTGTCTACCCACCTTAGATGTTAGGACATGGTCTTAGGAATAATGAGGTTAGAAGAATTTCAATGTCAGGATATCGCACCTCGATTCTCAGTAATAAAGAATAAGGTATGACGTAACGAAATATAGTAGATATAAGTCAAGTCAAAGATCGTTCCTCAATAATTAGAAAATGAGTGTGTACAATGACACATGGTCGAGAAAATAGAATGACATGCTTGTCCACAGTATACAAGAGTTGTCGACGAGGTAACCAACTCTAAGGCATATCATATGAAAAGAATTCTAACAACTGAGTCGAGAATTTCTACTTGTGTTAACCTGCCAGACTATCGTCACAAGAGTTGTAGTGATCATGTATTACTGTTGGCAACTGGTAGATCATAATATGACAGGATATTTAAGCTATGGTATTGGCTAAGCTAGTGACTGTGGTGTTCCAACACTAGTTAGGCTTAAATAATAAAATTTACATGACTAGAGTAATATTTATTGGAAACCAATCTCGGGATGAGTGTCACGGTAAATGATTACCATATTGTCCACTCATCTCATGTCTAATTGTGGGCTTCGGTCGAGGCAGGGTTGGTTCAAGACTTAAGGGTTGCTAGTTAAGGCAAGCTTCCAGCAAATAATTAGAGACTCACAACATTTGGTTTCTTGAGAATAGGTAGTCTTCTAGGTTGGCGTTCTGACTAAGGGTAAAACCCTAATCATTTTCGAATTCAGATGGCTAGAAGTCTCAATAGTAGCTTAAGGGTCGAGAGAAAATGAGTAACTCAAGGCAAGGTTCTAGTCATATGACTAGCCGATGGCAGCTACACTTGTATATACAACCAACATAGCCATGTGAATACTCTGTATCTTTCTACCAATCACGAGTTTTCGTCTTTCCAAATCGGTGAAGACAAAAACAATAAAGAATTCAAGGGAGATGTTACTGAATACAATTTTGTGATTCAAGGGCGAACATATAATTCAAGAGGAATTGTCAATGCATTCGCGGATGAGATCTTTAGAGACATCTACATCTCAATCTACGTAGGGTAATTAAATAAAGTGCGAACCAAATGCATCATGGTTGATCAGACCATAATATACTGATTCTGATTAGACAATATGTTAGCAGGCGTCCCCACTAAACATATGCCTCGAATCAAGCTCGAGAACAGAGTAAGCTTGCACAAACTAGACTGTAATGGCAGCGTTGGTCAAGATAGTCAAGATACAAGTACGCAAGATTTTTGAAAAGAGCACAAGTAGTTCGAGTTTTGTGAGAATCAAACCTTACCCGGTGTTCTTGCTTATACAGTCTTCCTACTATCTTCTTATCCACAATGACTTGGTCGACTAATGGGTTATGGACATTCTAAATTCCATATTCTAGGTAAACCTATTAGTGTCAGTCGATATCATCGTCAATAGGTCACAAGGACCACGGAATGCTAGATCGGAAGACGTTATATCCAACTTACAAAACTTCCACTAATATTGGTTTCGGGTCTCCTGGGACATACTGGTATTATCCTATCCTCCATAGTATCCTAAACTTGCAATCACGTTCGAAGTCATTTCGCCGAGGGTTACGCCTCGCCCGTATACTTTGGCTGTGGTAAACCCTTGGTTCTGTGATTCAGATGTGATATGCTATCAGATACTCTACCTTATCTCGACACCCGGGTGACTATGATCAAGGAGGACCACTAGCCATAGTTTTAGGAATATTCTATAACCTATAATTTCCTTAAAAATTTCATCTCTAGGGTCGTGTCTTGTCAGTGCGCTGCTGGCTGCAGGAAATCCAGAGTCTTCATAATTTAAATAAATGGCGACAGTGCGCTGCTGTCCTGCCATTATTTAACTAACATTCCTTTAACTACATCTGTAAAAATCTATGAGCTCCTAGAGATTCAAACAAGTTGCCTATGAAATAAAGTGTAAGCATTTGTCCTACCAGTCACAACCCTTAAGATAAAAGATTGAACAGGGGAAAATAACTGAGAGCAAAAGAAATACATACATTCTAACTCTTTCATGTGTATTCAAGCCTCTGAGGGACAAACTTGAATCGAAACTAACTCGAGGTCCGTATATGGATAACAAAAATTAGAACTTTATAAAATAATGATTCTTAGGGCAACTAGCAATTATATGGATAATTCGGCTAGGATATGGGGATGATATCTAAGAGGCAAAGAGAATGAATTGAACAAATCATCAAGGTTAGATCATTACTCTAGGAAACTCTGCCTCACCAAGTGAATAATCTATCCACATTGGATCATATCGTCCTATCAAGAGGTAATAGTGTAACTATGGGGATCTGACAAGGTATCAAAATTAATAACCCTGATCCTAAATTGCATGGCATAGACTACCCATCGGTAAATTTGTATAAGGGACTCCTAGTCCTAGTCATTCACTTAAATTAAATTAATCTTAATTCGTGAATGAGCATTTCCTTGCCACAGGCTCGTAATAGTACAACTAACTTAAGTACCATCACGAGTTCGCGTGATTTGCAAAAACTGACCTGTATGGTCCACCATAAAAACTTGTCACGACCTGCACCCGTTATTTTTTTAAACGGATACAAGACGTGTCCAAGCTAGCCAACGCCGTAGTGTCGGTGGTAGAACGTTGTCACGACCATGAAGATCAAAATCACAAAAATGCTCATTCATATAATTAATTTAACTTACAATGATCACAAGTTTTATATTTATAGAAAATATAAACTTGTACAACTGAATGACTACAACACAACTATCTAGCTAATCTCTAGGCTTTTGTCTGCAAGTATTCCCTCACTCCCCAAGCTAGGTGAATCCACGGCTAACCTAAAAATGTTGGTTTCCAGTCAGGAATGGAACGAGCACAATTCACTGAATGTAATTTTAAATAAAGAAAATGACTATAAACAAAGGTTAAACATCAATCACGAGTTTTGAAAATAAACAGTAAATACGGAAAACCAATAGCAATAAATAGACACAAAATACTTTTCACAACTGTTAGAAGCACCTTTGATATGTGATCGGTCTTGGGACAATTATGCGATACTGTCTACACTGTCTAAAGTTACACGGTCTACAGTTACACGGTCTACAGTTAGACGGTCTACAGTTACACGGTCTACATAAGATATTACAATAAAGAAACATTGTCTACAAATAGTAATCACGATCTACACAGTTTAAATACAGTAATAATCACGGTCTATACTGTCTACTTTGCAATAAATGAATCACGGTCTACATTGTCTACAAGAAATAAATAAATCACTGTCTACACTGTCTATACGGTCTAAGGTCAGATCACACATCGTTGGTACTTCTCATTCCCGACTCAACAATTTATAATAGAAAATAATCACATAACTAATGACTAATCAATGAAATATAGTAAAGATCAATATCGAAATTCAGACAATAAACTGTACTCGCCTGTGGTCCTCTGCTGGTGAAGCCGACAGTCTGAACTACTCAATGTGCCACAATAGTCAAAACCCGTACAACAGTCCCCGGAAGCTGAAATAAATATCACCAATATTCTCAGAATAGTCAAATTAGCTAGGATTGCCTGTCCTTAAGTCCAATTCTGGATACAGGGGCAAAACGGTAATTTCGGACAAAAATGATGTCCGCCGTTGGACCCACCTTGTACCGAAAAGCGTGCCAAAGTCAACGGTCTCTAAAGTCATCAAACTACATCTCTACGGATCTAGTTTTTTGATATGAACCCAACCTTATGTCCAAAGTTGGATTCCGATGGGCCGTGCACAAAATTGTCCATTGAGTTGGACCGTGGGGCCCGCAAAACGACGATCCAATCAACTGTCTCAGAATCGGACCAAACTTGGCGTACAGGACCAGAAAAATGATACGGTCCTGCTGGCACAAGTTTCGTCTCGATCTGACGAGCGTGCACAAAGTAATTGAGAAATTTGCAAAGTGCACGATACGGTGAATTTCGACGGATGCGCATCAAATTCGTCGCGCACACGCGACCAATTTGAATTTCGTCAAAGCCCACACGACCACAAAGTCATTATGCAGCTTTCGATGCCTTCGGTTCGTGACCATGTCGCTCGATTTGACGGGACGCACGTCGTGTGGATGAATTTCTAGGTTTTTGGGTTTTTTAAAGGCTGGTTTTTCCTAATGTTTGATACTGTTTTAAATCGAAGCTAATCGATCATGAACTGAAATTGAAGTTGGGTCTTCATCATGTATATGTTGTCTATGACTGATATTAATTGGATCTAGAAAATAGTCAGTAGGTCGGCAGAAAATTACCTTCCAAAGTTGGGTTTTGGACTACTTCAAGTTCTGTTTTGAGTTATCTTAAAACTAGGTTTTTCTCGGAATTTGGACTCAATTTGCAATCGAATCAATGCGTTTTGAAGAGATCTAAATGACAGGGATTGGAGAGGGTTATATGGATATTATACCAGAATTTACGGTTCGTGCAACGATCGATCACACGTTACAAAAATGCCTCACGAAGTAGGCACCTCCGCAGCTACTGCTGCTGTTTCTTGACCTCTGTTGCGCACGCCTGTGCGCGTGGTTCGGCTGGCGGTCGACCGCTATGGCGGCGCACGGTGGCTGCGTGCACGCGCGCGGAGGGTGCGTGTGGCTGCGGCGTTTAGGGTTCGTGTGGTTTTGTGGTTGTAATCGAGAGAGATTTTTCTCTCTATCCCGACCCATCTAATATACTGTCAATGAGAGGGTCGGGTCCTGGTGAGTTTTCCCACTCGTGAGATATGAAAATCTTACGAGATTTTCATATCTCATGAGAAAAATCCTATATATATACCATATCTTTATATATTTATATATATACATATATATATATATATATATATATATATATATATATATATATATATATATATTTATATATACATATACATATATTTATATTCTTAATATACATATATTATATTCTTATCTATCTATATATATTCTTATATATTATATATTTATACACATAGCTTATATATATGTATAATACTCTACATTATTTACATAAGAAAATTTCTAATATTATCTATTCCTATGGTGTGGCCTATTTATAGAACGTGCACCCATATATATATATATATGACCAATTTAATATCACCAATAATAAAATATTATTATGTCATAACCCCCTCAATAATATTAATATTAATAATAAAATAATAATAACAATAATAATAATAATAATAATAACGATAAAGAAATTTCATAAATCAATAAGGGTGTATATCCTATGGCGTACAATCTAATAATCCCTGAAATGTACAAGAACCTATTTATTGAATATTTATTAATAATGATATTTATAATATCTAAATTATGAATATTTAGAAATAGCTATTAAATCATTAAAACGGAATACAACACAATCATACCAAATTCCATCAACACGAATGTCATTGGAGGTGCTGCATGACCTACATGGGCTTGGGCTCAGTTCGGGTCCGGTCCGGGCTAAAATGGTATAACGGGTTTCTCTAAAACTCAATAATATAAATAGAAAATAAATAAACCTTCGGTAAGGGTTAAGTCGCAACTTGGCCTGGTTTTCCTAGTTAGGACATCACTACGGCTTGGCCTTCCCTACCAGGGCTAATACTCTAGTCAAAGTACGTCCTCACACTATCCGTGCCACGATTCCTAGCCGTCCTGTACTCCAAAACTCCATCATGGCTAAAATCATCTACCGTAATAATTAACTAAATGGTTATCTATAAATTTCTAAAAATCACCATTAAATCCAAATAAATAAATAAAATATATTAACAAAATTTTGGGAAGAGGGTTTACACTAACCGCATCAGTTTTAATTATGAGAAGCTGTCGATACCGATACCGATACCGATTCCGATACCGATTTTGATACTCATCCCAATTTCTAGATTCTAGATTTAGAATGTAGGAGCTCATTTTGTATAATAGTAAGACCCATAGGTTTTAAATTATAAAATGTAGGAGAATGTAGGAGATTCATAACTCTCCACATATGTTCAAGGCCAAACATTCATTTCCATAGAAACTTTCATAGATAGTATAATATATCCCAATTGTCAAAGATCGAAGTATAGGATTTTTTGGCGATATCGGTAGTATCGGTGGTTTCAAATCGAAGTATAGGATTTTTTGGTATTGGAAAACAAATAATTATTAATAAATTATTTACATTTAAAAACATATATTTTATACATAATAGAATGATTTTCATTTTTAGTATTTTTGAAATTAAATGAAATAGTAGTCATTATTACCCGATTGGTTTACATACAATAGAATGATTTTCTTTTTTACATGATTTTACAACCTTACTACGCTTTAAACCCTTGTGATTTGTCTTTTTAGTTTAATTTTCTTTGTCGAATTAATCAGAAAAGAGATCCCCAATGTCGGTATCGGTCAGTATCGGGTATCGGTCGTTATCGAATCGGGACATGCCAAACTGATATAATACTATAAAGGTATAATATATCATATAAGGTCCATCTTTCTAATACTGATACAATACTATAAAGGTATAATATATCATATGACTAATATATAGTAATATTATTCAACGATATATTTCACATGCTTAATTGCCAAGTGTGGGGACGGATGGCTCAGAACACAACCCAAAATTCATTCTAGCATACATTAGTGTGAATCGTCTATGTTCTGTACATATGGTATAGTATATGTTCTTATCGTATCTAGTATCTAAAGAATGTAACATAATCAAGATGAACTCACATAATGTAATACTAAGACATCATCTACTACTATATAAGATATAGTGATAGGTTGTCATATCATTATTGCCGAGGGATGAGGGTCGGAGGACAGTCAACTTTATCTACGACTACATAGTTTCTGTCTCGCTAGTCGAATGGCTGCAGGGACTATGTCCTGATTACTATGTCGTACCGTAGATTATTGTAAATGGAGCTGGAGCTGTAGCCAAAATATAGAATCCAAAATATAAAATACAGAATCCAATCCCTGGGTTCGCCGAAAATATAAAAACAAAGATTGACACACAGTACTAATTCATATCTGTTTTAAGTGTGAGAACGGATGGCTCAGAACACAACCCAAAATTCATTCTATCATACATTAGTGTGAATCATCTATGTTTTGTACATATGGTGTAGTATATATTCTTATCGAATCTAGTATCTGAAGGATAAAACAGAATCAAGATGAACCAACATAATGTAATACTAAGACATCATTTACTACTAAAAGATATACTGATAGGTTGTCGTATCATCATTGCCGAGAGAAATGGGTTGGATTGCCGTATCTAGAATAATACCGATCTAATCCATTTCATGAATAAAATGTTACCAATTAACCAACCAACAAAACTACTTGTTACAAATTGTCACGACCCGCACCCTATTTAGGGGCACGAGAACGTGGGTACGTCCAGCTTACGCCGCAGTGTCAGCGGTAGAACGCTGTATAGGTCCTCTATAACATTTAACATCTAACAACAAGATATATAAACCTGTCATCTCCGTACGGAGGTATAATATAACATCTCAACTCTATATCTCAATCACAAGTCTAGGGAAGATAGAGCACGATATGATATCAGATAGAAGAAAGAAACTGAATATAAATAGAGTTATCACACCACACAAAGTAGAAGTTTAACACAAATAAATACAAGTCCTGAAATATAACTAAGTCTCAACTAACAATCGGAACAATCCGATACAAATTGAAAACTAAAAATACTAGAATAGAGTAAGCACCCTCTACTGAGCTAGATGCTCCTCGGGCTCCTGAGTGTCACCCTCATGTGTCCCATAGAAGGTAGGACAGTCACCATCATCATCTGTAATATTTTTAACAGGTCCAGTCAGGACAAGAACGAGTAAAAAATCTCAAACAACAGTTCTAGTTATACGATATTGAAAATGTAGCAGTAGATAGAGAGAATATACTAGATAAAGTAGAGCGTACATGCATCCTGGCAGAGTATATCAAAACTGTAATAAGATAAGGCAAGAAAATAATGTATAATATGTACTAAATCTGAAACTGCTATCTATGTGAGTTTAGCACTAGTTTCAACATGTGATCGGCTTAGAACTTGATACAATGTTTGGCCTGGCTAATCATACGTGAGTGTATGATTAACACTATAAAATGAGGATACTATTGTGATACAATGATGATACAATATAATACTATGGGGTATTGATCACATATCTGCGCTAATACCCCCATCCTTGACTAATATAGTGGATCCAGTCATAACACGTCATGACACGTATTCTCTGAGGAGGTCGCGAGCCTACGCAGGAATCGTATCTATACAATGAACAATAAACAATAAAGACTTGCCCACTGTATACCATATATAAGAGGAATAACATCTTATGACGGGATCCAGACAATACAAATTCGTGTGCACCATGTGTCAAGAGAACAAGGATATCTACACTAAATACTAGAAACAAAGACGATATCATAAAATAAAAATATTATCAGAGAATGTACTCGCCTGTGGTCCTGAGCTGATAAGGTGAACAGACGTTCAGAGTAATCACAGACCTAAAGATGAGATACTACAAGTCAAAACATGGTTTAATAATGAAAGAAAAGCTAATCGAGTCATGATATGCAAGTCTAAGTCAAAACTAGGTCAAACTAAGTCACACCAAGCTAAACTAGGTTATACTAGGTCATACTAAGCCAAATTGGGTCACACTAGGATAACCAAGGTCAAACAAGGTCACAAGAAGTCAATCCAAGTCAAACTATGTCAATCTGGGTCAAAGGTTGACTTACAGTTAACTTTTGGTCAAAAAGTCAACTCTGGTCAACTCTAATCAATACTGAGTCAACCATGGGTCAACCCTAGGTCAAACTAGTCAAATGTTGATTAACAGTTGATTTTCAGTCAACTAGTCAACTCTGGTTTGGTTTTGGTTAATTCTAAGTCAAGTGTTGACTTGAAGTTGACTTTCGATCAAAAAGTCAACTCTTGGTTAATGGAAGTCAAAACTAGTCTAAACTATCCTTATTTAGTCATTACCTACCAAGACAACCTATTTCTAAGCCCATCTTAGAAGTCAAACTCAATATCTTAACAATACCCCATTACCTATATTTATCCTTCACAAGGTAAATATCAATACCTTGCCCATTACAAAGGAAACCCCTCTAGATCTCAGGATACTGGCCTAGGCTTCTTAGAGTAGCTAGATACTATCCTATCTAGGGTTTACCTACCAAGAAATCTAGGGTTCTTGGGCATCTAATCCATCTTATCTTCCATGTTAGCCATCCCAACGTTACCTTAAGTATCGTTATGATACGCTATGGTACCTTGAGATACCACACTCAACACTCCACTAAGCCTTCCTAGTTCACTCTCCCACACTCTCCTAGTGTCTAGGTTAGTCCTCTCTACTAGTCCAATAGGATACTAACCTAGTAGGATACTAACTTAACTAACTCACTACTAACACAACACTAGCACCAACACTATCTCACAACTCTACTCCTAACCCACACTCAAAAACATACACACAAGGACTGAATTTATATGAAATGGAATGAAGATTTGATGTATGAAATGAATGGAATGCATGGTTGTGTAATAGGAGGATGTATGGATGAGTGAATGGAAGAATGGATGGAAACATAATTGAATGAATGAATGGAAGGAAATGGGGAAATAGAAATGAATGAATGGAAGGATTAATTATTGGATGACTAATGTATGTGTGAATGAATAGAAATATGATGATGGGATTAATGAATGGATGAGTAGGAGAATGAATGAAGAAATGGGTGGATGAAACATGTGAATGAATGAGTGAACCAAGGGATGATATGGGGCTGAACATGGAGCTGTTAAGGACTGGTTTTGGGGTTGCTTATAGGCTAAAATGTAGGCTGTGTATAATGGGGTTAAGTGGGCTGAAACATAGGTGAACATGGGTTGAAATGAATGGCCAAAAGGATGGAAGAATGGGGGCTGAATTGTGGCTGATATATAGGGTAATATAGGCTGAATGTATGTGATATAGGTGGCTGAATGGGGCTGTTTAGTGGACTGTTAATTAAGGGCTATCCTAGGGGACTGAATAGGACTGCTAAGGGGGCTGGTCTATGGGCTGAATGTAGGTGAATATATGACTGAATGTGGCTGTCAAATGGGGTGCTCATATGGGGGTTAAGGCTGCTCAATGGGGGGTGATATGGACTGCAATATGCTGAACTCTAAGGGGCTGTCACTTGGACTGAACAAGGGGCTGGTTAGGGACTGTTTGGGACTGCCTATGGGGGCTGAATGCCCCTCCCCTACCTGTTGCAAATCAGCAGCAAGTGCTCCCCCCTTTCCTCTTTAAATCCCACTCTCTCTATCACTCTATATCCCATTCTCTATATCACTCTCTCACTCTCTCTATATAAATCTCTACACCCCACTCTCACTCTCTAATCACATTCTCTACTCTCCCTTCTCCTCTCTATATCCTCCACACACACACACACATACATATAAACATATATATTTTATATATATATATATATATATATATATATATATATATATATATATATATATATATATATATATATATATATATATATATATATATGTTTATATGTATGTGTGTGTGTGTGGAGGATATAGAGAGGAGAAGGGAGAGTAGAGAATATCCCAATCCGAATATATATATATATATATATATATATATATATATATATATATATATATATATGTATAACCACACACACACATCCGAATATCATATATGTATAACCACACACACACACACACACATATATATATATACACATACACTCCAAAACATCCCGAAACCTATCCGAATATCCCAATCCTCACAATTCTACCCTCTAGGGCCTAGACATGTACCCAACACAAGCAATCTAACTCGCGCACACGAGCGAAAACGAGAAACGAGGCCTGAATGGCCATTCTGGCGACTCCGGGGTGTCCGATTCGCGATACCGCGTGATACGGACACCAAACCTATTCGGATTCGACCCAAACTCTACCCACGAATTCTAAATAATGATTAGAACCTATTCTAAGTACTAACTTGTCAATTCTAGTGTCGGTGCAAAAAGTCACCTGTGTGTTGGAACCCGAAAACCCCGAAAAAGCCTATTTTTATGATTTTTCGCAAAACGACCCCACGTATCCAAATATGGACACGTACCTAGCCTCATCTTACGTAAACTAACCTAATTAGGTCTAGTTAGGCTAGGGGTAACACCCAAACATGTCAATTTAGGGTTTTCCCTAAAATTGGCACTAAACCTAGTCCGAAAGTCCTGAATTGAGTCCAATGGGTTCCAAACCTCTTCTAATGCGTTGTCCTACGTCTCGAGTATCCTCTAATATGAAAATAACATTAATTAGGAGTAATTACAAGAGTTAGAGTTAGGGTTTACCTCTCGGGAGTTGGAATCCCAAGGAAAAGCCCCAAAATTGGTTCTTTTTGGGTCAAGAGCCAAATCTAAGCTTCCAACCCCTCCATGCTAGGTTCTACCTAGATAAAAATCACAAATAAGAGATAAACAAGGGTTAGCACCAAGATTAGAGAGAGATCTAGAGTATAAAAGAGAATTAGAAGAGATTTGACTTACTTTGGAGCTTAAAATCCAATGGAAAAAGAAAGGGGTCTTTGTAGAATGAGAGAAAGGAGAAGAGAGAGAGTTTTTCTTGAAATGGGAAGAAGAGAGGGAGTATTGCTGCTGTTCAGCCACATTTTAGAGGGTTTGGAGCATTTGGCAATTTACCAAAATGCCCTCCAAGTCAAAGAAATGAGTGGTTTTGAGTTGGTGTTAAAATGGTAACTTGAAAACTCTAAATTTCAAGTTCTAAATCTAATTCTAATACCTAATCCCACTAAAACCTAATGGGATTAGTCAAATATAAATATCTGGGTTTGGTCATGACAAGTTGGTCGGTTCCAGTTGGGTCCCGATCAGAGTCTAAGCTACCCCGGGTCCCCGATACAAGTCGGAATGAGCTAAAATTCGAACCCGACTCAAATAACCCCAAAACAATATCATAAATAATAAAATAAATTTCAAAAATACAAAATGACAAAAATACTCCTGTTTCTAAAAACTGGGGGTGACAAATCTATCCACCTTAAAAATATTTCGTCCTCGAAATTAAAACAAAGCAGTCACAGAAAAACACACGCAGAAAACAATCCCTCTCGAATACTTCCAAAGAAAAAAAAATTGCAAAATAAAAATCTCTTAAGACACAACAACACTTGCAAATAAAAACTGTTACGTGTCCGACACGGACACGAAACCATCACAAAATCTCACCTATCAAAAGCCAAATCAACAATCACCAATGCAAAATATCAAAATAAAATCAAAGAGGTCCAATGACCAAAATACCCTTGGGCCAGAAATGATACTGAAAATATCCTAATCACATTGTTAGGCTCTAGGTCAAACAGTCTCTAAGGTTTCACTAGCAAAACATTAAAATCACAAATCATGGCTTAAAAATTTAAAATGATTAAAATCTCCAAAATCAAAGCATGAATTTAAATGACAATAATTAAATGACTAAAACTATAAAATTTAAAATCACTCTCAATTAGAAACCTGGTGCTACAAGTCTATCCACCTTAAAAAAAATTATCCTCAAAAATTAAAACAAAGTAAACACAGAAAAATCATGCAGTTCGACAATCATATGCGTCTGTCCAGAATCATGATACTCAGAATCTCCGTCATGCTAGTGAGCAAGGCTACGATAATCACAGAGTCCATGACTATGGTATATACCTCTAGAATTATGGTATTTAAAATTTTTGCATTGCCGCATGCTTGGCAGTGAAAACCTTAAATTCCCATACCCTAGAAATACATCCGTAATCCGATTATATGTCCTCACTATGCCTGCTAGCATGACCCTAGAGGATTCTAAATCTCATAATCAAGGCGACCTAGCCCATACGACTTATCTCAGGAGAAAAATCACATCACAAGAACAAAATTTTCATCAACCAATCATGGTACAGATGGAATCAAATTTCAAACAGTTATAAGGAGGCAAATGCAGAAACGAGATCGAAAGAATAGAACCTGCACTCTGCCCTGCTGCTGCCTGACTGTGAGTAATCTCTATCCTGAAGACGAATTACAAGAGATCAATATGGCACAAGATAAGATATTATCAAAGGAGGACAATTGAATTCAAATACAAGAAGAGTTGTTATGGTAATCAAAAGATCAGAATTTTTCTAAAATGTGATTGAGTAACTCCTATCATATTCTAGATCCTATGTCCTAGTCGCAGGCTCGTAATTAGTACTCTAAGTCGAGCATCATTACGAGATTGTACTAATTGCGACACTGACCTGCATGGGCCGTGTCACGCCCCAGAACCAGAATACTGGTGAGCGGGGGCAGACATAGCCAGCTACGTATATGAAATAGGATCCATCTCGCTATACGGTCATGGCTGTCTAGATACATGAGGGTTTATCTACAAGCCAGCAGTCTCTTAAGGTCATGAACAAGCCTATTGTCTCAATCACAAGCAAGTAAGTAAAAGTCACAAGATATATGATCATTAAATATACAATAGTAAGGCATCCCAAACATTACATATTCAGTTGATCATGAAGCTAGTCGTTACAAAATGTCAGAACTAGCAAGAGTTTAGTCATACATGATCAACCCTAGGATCTGTTAATCATGTTACAGCCCGTAGGCAGACAGTAAGTAAGTGCAATCGAGCTAAACAGGTGCTCGTCGGCTAAATGCCTCAAAAGAATATGTTTACAATAAAGTGGAAGATCAAAAATAAACCCACTCGTTGCCAGGGTTTCGTCTAGTGGCAACCATCTGGCTGGAAGGTCGGTAGATCCTCTGGAGCTGCTCCGAAATCTGGCCACACAAAACCAGCTGGGTCAGACCCCAGAAAGAGCAAGTGCCACAAAGGAAGCTTCACTTAGGAACTAAAACCAGCAATCAACATAAGAGTATAAATAAGGTAAAAACTAGAAATAAAGAAAATACATCAGGATGATATACGACGAGATAACCATGGAACTATTCAGATAACCAGGTTACAATCCGTAAACCAAACAAGGACCGGGGTTGTAACCCTTCGTCTGAACAGAACTTGGCATTCTCACCATTTATCGGTAAAATAAATACAAGCATTCTGGTCATGCAGTAATCTAGAACAGGATCAGGGCAAGACTAGACTGGTTAGACTCCATCCAATCATTTCACGGCCAAGCAAGAATTACGGCTTGATACTTTAACTAACTAGGGTTGTCACAAGCCTAATTACTAACAATATACAGCGAGATTATTCCACAGCCACAAGCCCTGCAGTCCATCTAGGTTATCCGGGTTGAAAGATTATGGTTGAATTCAGGTGGGTACATCGTCCAGGAAACGCATGTACCCTTAGGTAGCTTGAAGGGTGAAACACATGACAGTGTGCTGGAAATGTGCCCTACTCGACGGCAGGCTACAGATCCGAAGGCATGCCCAGGTAACGGGATTGCCTGTAGCTGGGAGATCTCTTTATGACTAGTGTATTAATCTAGTTATTAGTCTTAGTCCATTTTAATGGGTACTCCTGACCGTGGTACTCAGGAGTCCCCTCCTAGACATGATGCAAAACAGGACTGGATTATTTGTATAAGCACAATCGCCCACGGTGTCCAGGTAATTTATACAGGTTATGTCATGTCGTGGAGCCGTCGCAACAGCTTATCAAGATATATCATGTCAGGTTATCATGTCCAGTTTACTGGTCAGGAGTGCGCCGCGACGGGCCACTATCAGGTCATGTCAGGTTAGTCAGGTCAGTAGTGCACCACTACGGGTCACTGTTGTGTTATGCTAGTTCCTTGTCATACCATGCCATGTACAATAGTTATTTCAAACATATTAAGTAAAATCAAGTTCATGACAAAATGGGCGTAAAATATCTAATAAAATATCAATAGACAGGACTATAGGAGAGTCATGCGGTTAAGGCATATGCGGCCAGGAAGTAATCTCATGTGGCTGGAAGAGAACAGCCCATGCGGCTGAATAGGGTCAGGCGCATGCGGCTAAAAGGAAAGGGCTTATGCGGTCAAAGGGGTATCAGTCATATGCAGCTCGGAGATCCACTCAGTCATGCGGCTGAAAAAGTCAAGACATATGCGGCCAAGAGGATAGGGAACTCATGCGGCTAGCGGGGGATGGGTCCATGCGGCTGGCTGACCAATCAAGTACATGCGGTCGGGGAGGAGCAACCCATGCGGCTGCGGGGAGCAACGACTATGCGGTCAAAGGAAGTAAAACCCATGCGGGTGGGAGACTGCGGTCTATGCGGCTCGCGAGTGTTGAGTTCATGCGGCTCAGGGTGGGCAGAGTCCCATGTGGCTAAGGGGAAGGCTCAGTCATGCGGTTAAGTAAGAAGGACTTCATGCGGCTAAAAGGAATACTTGTCGCATGAACTTGTCATGCGGTCAAGTCAAGACAATAGTGCATGCGGTTGGAACTGACTTGTCGTATGAATGTTCATGCGGTCAAGTACTACCATGCAGCTCGGGACTGTGCTTTTTCTCCAAATTTCTGAGAAGAAGTACACCATAATCCATGGCTTCCAAGCTGCATAACTCTATCATCCGGAGCCCAAATCCGAACTTCCATAGGTCAAAATGGGGTAGAACGAAATTCTCTACAACATGGAACCATCAAAACTCGAAAATAATAAGATTAAGTAGATCAAAACCCAAGAAATCTGAAAATAATATAAATATAGATCTACGAGAATCTAGCCATGGAAAGTGAAAATGCCAAGTTCTAAATTAAATTAGAATGCTGTGAGGAAGAGAATGAAGCAATAAAATTGGAGTTCCTCCATGAAGCAAGTTGCACTTGCCTAGACCTCTCTCTTCCTCTCTCTCTGGTAGATAAAGATTTAATAGAAAAAGAAGAAGAGTAATGAAGAGAGAGAAAGAAGAATGGTAATAAATACCAAAGGTGGTGGTAGGTAGGGGGTTCATCCATAGTTCATGATGAACCAAAAACAATCCCAACCGAACCAAGCCAACCCCGGGCCAAGAATAAACCGAGCCAAGAAGGAAAAGCTAGGCCAAGAATCAAGCAATACAAGATAAAATACGCATACGTATTCCAAACACGTAATATGAACCACAGGCATTACAGGCCGCCACAAAAACGTGTCATGACCCGCACCCTATTTAGGGGCACGAGAACGTGGGTACGTCCAGCCTACGCCGCAGTATCGACGGTAGAACGCTGTATAGGTCCTCTATAACATCTAACATCTAACAACAAGATATATAAACCTGTCATCTCCGCACGGAGGTATAATATAACATCTCAACTCTATATCTCAATCACAAGTCTAGGGAAGATAGAGCACGATATGAAATCAGATAAAAGAAGAAACAGAATATAAATAGAGTCATCACACCACACAAAGTAGATGTTTAACATAAATAAATACAAGTCCTGAAATATAACTAAGTCTCAACTAACAATCTGATACAAACTGAAAACTAAAAATACTAGACTAGAGTAAGCACCCTCTACTGAGCTAGATGCTCCTCGGGCTCCTGAGTGTCACCCTCATGTGCCCCATAGAAGGTAGGACAGTCACCATCATCATCTATAATATTTTCAACAGGTCCAGTCAGGACAGAAACGAGTACAAAATCTTAAACAACAGTTCTAGTTATACGATATTAAAAATGTAGCAGTAGATAGAGAGAATATACTAGGTAAAGTAGAGCGTACATGCATCCTGGCAGAGCATATCAAAACTTTAATGAGATAAGGCAAGAAAATAATGTATAACATGTACAAAATCTAGAACTGCTATCTATGTGAGTTTAGCACTAGTTTCAACATATGATCGGCTTAGAACTTGATACAATATTTGGCCTGGCTAATCATACGTGAGTGTATGATTAACACTATACAATAAGGATACTATAGTGATACAATGATGATACAATATAATACTATAGGGTATTGATCACATATCTACGCTAACACCCCCATCCCTGACTAATATAGTAGATCCAATCATAACACGTCATGACACGTATTCTCTGAGGAGGTCGCGAGCCTATGCAAGAATCGTATCTATACAATGAACAATAAACAATGAAGACTTGCCCACTATATACCATATATAAGAGGAATAACATCTTATGACGGGATCCAGACAATACAAATCCGTGTGCACAATGTGTCAAGAGAACAAGGATATCTACACTAAATACTAGAAACAAAGACGATATCATAAAACAGAAATATTATCAGAGAATGTACTCGCCTATGGTCCTGAGCTGATAAGGTGAACAAACGTTCAGAGTAATCACAGACCTCAAGATGAGATACCACAAGTCAAAACATGGTTTAATAATGAAAAAAAAGCTAATCGAGTCATGATATGCAAGTCTATGTCAAAACTAGGTCAAACTAAGTCATACCAAGCTAAACTAGGTTATACTAGGTCATACTGAGCCAAACTGGGTCACACTAGGATAACTAAAGTCAAACAAGGTCACAAGAAGTCAATCCAAGTCAAACTAGGTCAATCTGGGTCAAAGGTTGACTTACAGTTGACTTTTGGTCAAAAAGTCAACTCTGGTCAACTCTAGTCAATACTGAGTCAACCATGGGTCAACCCTAGGTCAAACTAGTCAAATGTTGACTAACAGTTGATTTTCAGTCAACTGGTCAACTCTGGTTTGGTTTTGGTCAATTCTAAGTCAAGTGTTGACTTGAAGTTGACTTTCGATCAAAAAGTCAACTCTTGGTCAACGGAAGTCAAAACTAGTCTAAACTATCCTTATCTAGTCATTACCTACCAAGACAACCTATTTCTAAGCCCATCTTAGAATTCAAACTCAATATCTTAACAATACCCCATTACCTACATTTACCCTTCACAAGGTAAATACTAATACCTTGTCCATTACAAAGGAAACCCCTCTAGATCTCAGGATACTAGCCTAGGCTTCTTAGAGTAGCTAGATACTATCCTATCTAGGGTTTACCTACCAAGAAATCTAGGGTTCTTGGGCATCTAATCCATTTTATCTTCCATGTTAGCCATCCCAACGTTACCTTAAGTATCGTCATGATACGCTATGGTACCTTGAGATACCACACTCAACACTCCACTAAGCCTTTCTAGTTCACTCTCCCACACTCTCCTAGTGTCTAGGTTAGTCCTCTCTACTAGTCCAATAGGATACTAACCTAGTAGGACACTAACTTAACTAACTCACTACTAACACAACACTAGCACCAACACTATCTCACAACTATACTCCTAACCCACACTCAAAAACATACATACAATGACTAAATTTATATGAAATGGAATGAAAGTTTGATGTATGAAATGAATGGAATGCATGGTTGTGTAATGGGAGGATGTATGGATGAGTGAATGGAAGAATGGATGGAAACATAATTGATTGAATGAATGGAATAAAATGGGGAAATGGAAATGAATGAATGGAAGGATTAATGATTGGATGACTAATGTATGTGTGAATGAATGGAAATATGATGATGGGATTAATGAATGGATGAGTAGGAGAATGAATGAAGAAATGGGTGGATGAAACATGTGAATGAATGAGTGAACCAAGGGATGATATGGGGCTGAACATGGAGCAGTTAAGGACTGGTTTTGGGGCTGCTTGTAGGCTGAAATGTAGGCTGTGTATAATGGGGTTAAGTGGGCTGAAACATAGGTGAACATGGGTTGAAATGAATGGCCAAAAGGATGGAAGAATGGGGGCTGAATTGTGGCTGATATATGGGGTAATATAGGGCTAAATGTATGTGATATAGGTGGCTGAATAGGGCTGTTTAGTGGACTGTTAAGGGCTGTCGTAGGGGGCTGAATAGGACTGCTAAGGGGGTTGGTCTATGGGCTGAATGTAGGTGAATATATGGCTGAATGTGGCTGTCAAATGGGGTGCTCATATGGGGGTTAAGGCTGCTCAATGGGGGGTGATATGGACTACAACATGCTGAACTCTCAGGGGCTGTCACTTGGACTGAACAAGTGGCTGGTTAGGGACTGCCTATAGGGGCTGAATGCCCCCCTACCTGATGCAAATCAGCAGCAAGTGCTCCCCCCTTTCCTCTTTAAATCCCACTCTCTCTATCACACTATATTCCATTCTCTATATCACTCTCTCACTCTCTCTATATAAATCTCTACTCCCCACTCTCACTCTCTAATCACATTCTCTACTCTTCCTTCTCCTCTCTATATCCTCCACACACACACATATACATATAAACACATATATATATAAATATGTATAACCACACACACACACACACACACACATATATATACACATACACTCCAAAACATCCCGAAACCTATCCAAATATCCCAATTCTCACAATTCTATCCTCTAGGGCCTAGACATGTACCCAACACAAGCAATCTAACTCGCGCACGCGAGCAAAAACGAGAAACGAAGCCCGAATGGCCAAATGACCATTCTGGCGACTCCGTGGTGTACGATTCGCGATACCGCGTGATACGGACACCAAACCTATCCGGATTCGACCCAAACTCTACCCACGAGTTCTAAATAATGATTAGAACCTATTCTAAGTACTAACTTGTCAATTCTAGTGTCGGTACAAAAAGTTACACGTGTGTTGGAACCCGAAAACCCCGAAAAAGCCTATTTTTATGATTTCTTGCAAAATGATCCAACATATTCAAATATGGACACGTACCTAGCCTCATCTCACGCAAACTAACCTAATTAGGTCAAATTAGGCTAGGGGTAACACCCAAACTTGTCAATTTAGGGGTTTCCCCAAAATTGGCACTAAACCTAGCCCGAAAGTCCCGAATTGAGTCCAATAGGTTCCAAACCTCTTCTAATGCGTTGTCCTACGTCTCGGGTATCCTCTAATACGCAAATAACATTAATTAGGAGTAATTACAAGAGTTAGAGTTAGGGTTTACCTCTCGGGAGTTGGAATCCCAAGGAAAAGCCCCAAAATTGGTTCTTTTTGGGTCAAGAGCCAAATCTAAGCTTCCAACCCCTCCATGTTAGGTTCTACCTAGATAAAAATCACAAATAAGAGATAAACAAGGGTTAGCACCAAGATTAGAGAGAGATATAGAGTATAAAAAAGAATTAGAAGAGATTTGACTTACTTTGGAGCTTAAAATCCAAAGGAAAAAGAAAGGGGTCTGTGTAGAATGAAAGAAAGGAGAAGAGAGAGAGTTTTTCTTGAAATGGGAAGAAGAGAGGGAGTGTTGCTGCTGTTCAGCCACATTTTAGAGGGTTTGGGACATTTGGCAATTTACCAAAATGCCCTCCAAGTCAAAGAAATGAGTGGTTTTGAGTTGGGGTCAAAATGGTAACTTGAAAACTCCAAATTTCAAGTTCTAAATCTAATTCTAATCTCTAATCCCACTAAAATCAAATGGGATTAGTCAAATATAAATATCTGGGTTTGGTCAAGACAAGTTGGTCACTTCCAGTTGGGTCCCGATTAGAGTCTAAGCTACCCCGGGTCCCCGATACAAGTCGAAATGAGCTGGAATTCGAACCCGACTCAAATAACCCCAAAATAATATCATAAATAATAAAATAAATTTCAAAAATACAAAATGACAAAAATACTCCTGTTTCTAAAAACTGGGGGTGACACAAATATCGGCACTATCGGTAATTTCGAATCGGAGTATCAGATTTTTCGGTGTCGGAAAACAAAAAATTATTACTAAATTATCAGATTTTTCGGCACTATCGGTGCCCCTGACCAAGCCCCCCCTGCACCCCTCCCCCCATACACCACCCCTAACCCTAATCCGAACCCTATCCCTAACCCCTCCCCCACCAGCCCCCCTTTCCTCCCTAGCCCCCTCACCCCCTGCTCCCCTACCCCACCAACCACCCCTAATCCTAACGCGAACCCTAACCCTAACCCTCCCCTCCCCTCCCCTCCAGCCCCCCCTCCTCACCCCCAGCCACCCTCACCCCTCGCCCCTCCCCCCTCCACATACACACACCCCTAACCTGAACCCAAACCCTCCCCTTCCCCCAGCCGCCCTCCTTACCCCCAGCCGCCCTCACCCCCACCCTTCCTACCCCCTGCCCCCTCCACCACCGCCCACTCAGCACCCAACCACCCGTATCCCCCTACCCCTTACCCCTCTATCGGACCATTCCTCACCCTCCAACCACCCGTACCCCCTGCCCCTCCCCTCGAGCCACCCACACCCCTAAACCACCTACAACCAAAATAGAGAGAGAGGGGGAGTCACGTACTAGAGAGGGAGCAGAGTCGCCGAAGAGAGTGAGAGTCGCGAAGAGAGTGGGAGCATCGGAGAGAGTGAGAGCGCCGGAGGGGGAAAAGAGAGAGAGTGAGAGAGTAAAATGGGGGAAATAAATTGTTGGGGAGAATTTAATTAGAATTTAGCGACGTTCATTTTAACGTCGCTAAATTGGTCACTATTAGCGACATTATAGCGACATTTCGCGACGACTAGCTCATGTAACTAATATACATCGTTGTCACGTCGCTATTTTTGTCGCTAGTAGCGACTATTAGCGACGATTCACTTAAACGTCGCTAATATGCAAAATTTAGCGACGTTATACGAACGTCGCTAAATTTACGTCGCTAATGGAGCAGATTTTAGTAGTGAATTCTGACCGAATTTGGTTGGTCACATATCCATAGGTTTCAGACCGAACTCAGTTCGACCGAATTTAGTCAAACTCGGTCAGGTCGTCACAAAAACCATCCAGACAAGAACTTCAACATTCTCTCCCTCCAGTCTGATGAATGGTGTTAACCCCCATTGTAACGCCCCAGTCGCAATATACGTAGGAGTAAGTACGTAGACATGCCAGCTGTACTTATACGAAGAATACACCAATATGTGGTAATCTCCGTATTGGTACATAAGCTGTAATAATAAATATGATAAGCCACAATATAATAACTAAATCTCATCCACAGCACAACACAGAGATTATAATAAAGTCCACTAATAAGATAAATAATGATGTCAAAATATAGCCGGGTGGACATACCCACACCAAACAGCTATAAAAATAGTCTCAAATAAAATGGAGTCCAACCTCCTCAAATAGCAAGAAAGGAAATGTAAAAGATGTCCACTACATGGTTGCAGATGATAAAGAATAAAAACTAAGTATGAGCAGGAGATGTCTCGTCACCGATGTATGATGGATCCAATGCTGCACCGTACTCCTCGGGATAGTCCTGCTCGTCTAATCCTGGAGAGATCACCAGGTCCTCAGAGGGACGTAACAAGATACAGAAAAACATGCTACAATAACTGTAATATAAACAACAACTGGGCTACCTAACCATCTATATGAAAATACAATTAGAAGACAACGTTCCACACAGGGGCCTTCTGAAGCTAGAAACACGGCGCGTTAGCGTTTCAACCAAGGCACTAGTGGCGTCTAGAAAAAAGTAAATGCACGGCCCATTAGCACTCGAGCGAGAGCTAAGGGGCATCTAGAGAAAAATAAATGCACGGCCACTAGCTCTTGGGTGAGTCACTAACGGCAGCTAAAGGAAAGTAAATGCACGGCCCATTAGCACTCGACTGAGTCACTAAGGGCATCTAGAGAAAAGTAAACGAGTGAAAGCCCCTACGCCTAATAGCTGTCTCCTTCCATTCCATGCACTACACGTGCAGTATCCATATCATGACATTCCTAATAACTGCTAAGTCTTCTAGACAACAATAACTATTAGCAGTTATTGCCTATCGCACGGCATGTGCGCACCGATGGCCAGTCGATACGTACGTTCGAGATCTATATGAGACTCGTGACTCGTGATACACAAGTGTCAGGGCCAATGAAGCATAGAATACTTCATACACATGAGGTCGTCTCTTAACTCTAGGTCGATATGCATAAATAAAGAAAAGAAACAAAAAAGAATGACTAATATAGTCGCTTACACCCAAGTATGACTTGGACGTGCAATTTAAACAAATGAATAGAAATAAATAAATAAATATACTGAAATAAATATGCATAATCAGAAATCATAGCAAGGTATACTTGCCTGCGGTGCGAGAAGGGATATCCAAAAGTAGCAAGTATCAGCACCAAAACTCATAAATCACAGATGACTCCAGACGCTGAAGCAAACATCAAAAATGATCTCGGTGAAGAAGATATACCTAGGAAATACCTGTCCAAAAGTCCAATTCTGGAACAGGGGTAAAATCATAATTTCGGATCAAAACGATATCCGCCGTTGGACCCGCTTTGCACCGAAACGCGTGCCAAAGCCTATGGTCTCTAAAATCGTCAAACTACATGTCTGCAGATTCAGTTTGAGAAGACGAACCCAACGGTATGTCCAATTTTAGATTCCGATGAGCCATGCACAAAATCGCCCGTTGGATCGGGTCGCGGGCCCGCCAATTTTGGCGTTCCGATCAACCTTCTCTGAATCAGACCAAACTTGGCATACAGGACCAGAATTTTGATTCAGACCTGTTGGTGCAAGTTTCGTCTCGATTTGACGAACGTGCACAAATTTAGGGCCAAGTTTACAAAGCGTCGATACGGGGGTATCTTGAGGGATACGCACTGATTTCGTCGCACACACGCGACGAAACTGAGTTCCGTTAGTTCCCACACGTCGACAACATCTATACGCGCCTTTCAATGCATATAGTGTGCGACCACGTCGCCCAGTTTGACGGGACGCACGTCGTATCGGAGAGATTTTCACAAATTTCTGTTTTGAAAAGCAATTTTTTTCCAAATTTTCGAAATCAGTTTTCTTAGTGCTCAGTCGAAGAAATTAGAATCTACGAAGTGGGTTCTGTAGCCCTATGGGTTGACTTCTAGGTTGTTCAATTAGATTTTTAATTTGGTCGATGGCTTGGCCAGAAAGGGTCTTCCAAAACAGCACTTTGGATTGGTTTACTCGTTCCCTGTTTTTCGAG
>JANAVB010026999.1:1570136-1950136 GCA_029216955.1 Iris pallida | reverse complement strand
TTTTATATATATATATATATATATATTTATATATATATATATATCATTTTAAAAGTATAAAAAAAATTGTACCAAAAATTCTATAAAAATATAAAAAAAATATTTCCAGAATTTCTAGACTTGTAAAATGCTGTACCTTTATAATTGTACACAAAAAAAATATTTCTAAGGATAAATAAATAAATAAATTATTATAATAAAAATATTGATTATAAAAATGATAATAATGATAAATATAAAAATAATTATTATAGTTATATTGGTAATAACAAAATAATAGAGCATTAATACTACTATTATTATTTACAACAACATTTACTTTAGTTCCTCTAAATGAATAAGTAAATAAATGTTAAACATGAAATCGATTAATAATTTAAAAACAACAAATATAAAAATTTCCATAAAATCATATTTAAGGCAATTAATAAAATAAAAAAATTCCAAAAATTTTAGGGGTTTTACATCCTACCCAACTTATAAGAATTTCGTCCTCGAAATTAGAGATAACACACGATTGAGGGAAACGAAGAGCAAGATGGAGAAGGAACAGAACGCGAAGATCGTGTTACGATTTTTGTGTAAAAGAGATATACGGCTGTGTATATCATCCTCGCACCCCCGTATTTTAGCAGGGTACCACGATGACATGCGAACCGAGGAAGCTGATCGATTATGGTGCTTACAAGGGTTACTGGTGTGAATTTTAGCTATATAAGATACCCTTGTGTTTCTATCTCTAACAAGGTTTATATCATAAAATTTCTAAGTCATTCTATGATCATGGTCATGCAATTTTAAATTTAACTAAGACGTCATACCTGTCTCTATGGCTCCTTGGTTTGGTGGCCGTGTCGCTATCATGTTGAATGCCTGACCCATGTTTTGGTTGCCCCTTGGATATTCAATTGCTGCTGGCCTTGGCATCTGTTGCGTTACAGTGGTTCTCCGCTATGGACAATCTTTAGCATGATTCTGACTAGAACCACAAGCTAAGCAATGCCCTAGACGTCGTCGGCAATCTCTCTGAACATGACCCATCTTGCCACAATAGTGGCATATGACCTTCTCCTGCACCTGATATGGTCCTGCCCTCTGTGGTTGATGTTGTTAGTGTGCTAGGGGTCGTCGTACTGGTCCTGCTTGAGCATCTTTAACTGGTCCAACTGTGGTTGTTGATCGTCGATTTTGTGCCTTTTTGCTTATTGCCTCCTGAGTCCTAGCCTCTGCCAAGACGGCTGCCAGCGAAACTCGTGACTCCGAACTAGTGTATCTCTGCAGCTCTATGCTCAAGCCTCTATGAAACCTCTTGGCCTTCTCCAACTCCGTCGAAACTAATCCGGGAGCAAAATGACTCAATCGACTGAACTCGGCATCATATTCATCAACTGTCATGCTTCCTTGCTCTAAGTGTAAGAACTGGTCATAAAGTGCTTCCTTGGCAGTGTCGGAGAAATACTTCTTATTGAATAGCTCCTTGAACTCCTCCCATGTTTGATCAAGTCCTAGTTGTCTTTCCTCTGCGGCCCACCAATCATAAGCGTTTCCTTCCAGCTGTAACTTCACTGCCATCATCCATAGATCTGTGGATAACTCTGAAGCCTTCAGGAGATTTTCTGTCTTAAACAGCCAATTGGTAATCCCTATGACGTCTTCGGTGCCCTTGAAGTGTGGAGGGTTCATGTTGTAGAACCCTTCGATAGTACCCACAGAGGCTTGGGGTGCTCGGGTCAGTGCTGCCTCTAAACTCCTCCTAATAGTCTCCCTCTGCTGCATCTGAGCCTGTACTAAGCTCTGGAGGATCTGATCTGTAGTAGTCCCACCAGCATGAGCCATGGGCTGCTGCGGAAACATGTATGGCATCTGGGGCACAAACTGTGGTCCGTAATGTCACCCTCATTTCCCGTATTTTTCCCGTATTTTGTATTTATACTCGTATCTGGATTTTGGCATGTATTTTTATTTTTCTCAGCTTGTGGAATTTTGGTATTTCTCGTATTTGGGTTTTGGCCTGGCTCGGTTTTAATTGGGTTGGTTCGGTTTTTGTGCATTGGATCACCCTAGCCCTATGCTACACCCTCAACCCACCACAACACCCTCTTTATAACTCCACCAACCTCTTCTCTCTCTTCATAACCACCATTAATTTCTTCTTCTTCTTCTTCCTCCACACAACTCCCCAACCCCTAGGCAAGTGCATCTTGCCACTACATGAGGACCCTCTTTTCTTTGTCCATTTGCTAGTTTAGGACATGGAGATCAACATTAGTTCTTGGGTTTTTATGATTTGGAGTCTCTGTTGATGTAGATCTAAGTTATTACTATTTTTGGATTTTGCATGTTTTGATCCTTTTTGGTTGGTTTTCTTTGAGTTCTGATGTTTCCATGTGGAAGAGCTTTCAGTTTCACTCCAGTTGGAGCCTTGGAAATCCGGATTTGGAGTTCGGATGACCAAGTTATGAACTTTTGAAGTTTAGGTTTCAGCCATATGTTCTTGCTGTTTGGAGAAGACAGTGAGCAGTGTGCAGAGCTGTTTAGCTACACACACTGAGCTACGTGCGCTCTTTAGCGCTGCGTACGCAGGCTTGAGTGCGCTTTCTGTTGGAAGCGTGTCTCCTTGAGCGGGCGTGACTTTCACGCAGCTGCTCCCTTGAGCGTGCGTGACTTTTCACACACTGTTCCCTTGAGCGTGCGTGACTTTCACGCAGCTGCTCCCTTGAGCGTGCGTGACTTTTCACACACTGTTCCCTTGAGCGTGCGTGACTTTCACGCAGCTGCTCCCTTGAGCGTGCGTGACTTTTCATACACTGTTCCCTTGAGCGTGCGTGACTTTCACGCAGCTGCTCCCTTGAGCGTGCATGACTTTTTACACACTGTTCTCTTGAGCGTGCATGACTTTCACGCAGCTGCTCCCTTGAGCGTGCGTGACTTTTCACACACTGTTCCCTGTAGCGTGCGTGACTTTCACATACGCTGCCCCTCCTGAGCGTGTGTGACTTTTCATGTACGCTGCCCCTGAGCGTGCGTGACTTTTCACACACTGTTCCCTTGAGCGTGCGTGACTTTTCACGCACACTGCTCTGTAGCGCGCGTAACTTTCACGTACGCGGGTCTTTCTGCGTGCGTGACTTTTCGTACGCTGCTCCCCTGACCCCTTGTTTAACCCTTGACGCCTTTTGTCATGAACTTGATTTTACTTAATATGTTTGGAATGACTATTGTACATGGCTTGGTATGGCAAGGAACCAGCATAACACGACAGTGACCCATGGTGGTGCACTCCTGACATGACCGACCTGACATGATAGTGGCCCGTCGTGGCGCACTCCTGGCAAGTACCCTGACATGATTTATCTTGATAACCTAACTTGACCTGTCTTGACACCGTGGGTGGTTCTTTCTTGCTTGATTGTTAATCCACTTGCCCAGTCTTGCATCATGTCTAGGATAGGACTCCTGAGGACCACGGTCAGGAGTACCTACTAAAATAGATTAAGGTTAATAACTAGAATAACTCAGTAGTCATGGAGAGATGACACAGCTACATGCAATCCCGTTACCTGGGCGCTCTTGGGATCTGTAGCCTGCCGTCGAGTAGGGCACATTTCTAGCACACCGTCGAGTGTTGCACCCTCTAAGTCACCTAAGGGTACATTTGTCTCCCGGGCGATGTACCCACCTGATTTCAACCCTAATCTTTCGTCCTGGGTAGCCTGGATGGTCTGCAGGGCTTGTGGCTGTGGAGCAATCTCACTGCATCTTGTTAGTAATTAGGCCTGTGATAACCCTAGTTAGTTAAAGTAGTAAGCCGTAGTATCTGCTTGGCCGTGATTGATTGAATGAGGCGCAACCAGTCCGGGCATGTCTTGATCCAGTACCAAATTATTTTCTGTCTTGATTGCTTACATTATTATCTTGCCGATAAATGGTGGGAAACCAAGCTCTGTTCAGATGAAGGGTTACAACCCCGGTCCTTGTTTGGTTTACGGGTTGTAACCTGGCTAACGGAATAGTTCCATAGTTATCTCGTCGTATATCATCCTGACATGTTTTCATAATTCTAGTCTTAATATATATATTTCTTGTGCTGATTTGCTGGCTTTTGTTCTTATTTCGTGGCCCCCTTGTGGCACTTGCTCTTTCTGGGGTTGACCCAGCTGGTTTTGTGTGGCCAGATTTCGGAGCAGCTCCCGAGGATCTACCAAGCTTCCAGCCCGATGGTGGCGACTAGAAGGAACTCGGGCTACGAGTGAGTTTTCTATTTTGTTTCGCTCACTCTATTGTAAATTTATTCTTTTGAGGCGTTTAGCCGACGAGCACCTGTTAGCTCGATGCACTTTCCTTACTGTCTGTCTACGGGCTGTAAACATGATTGACAAATCCTAGGGTTGATCATGTATGACTAAACTCTTGCTAGTCCTAACATTTTGTACGACAAGCTTCATGATCAGCTGATATGTAATATTTGGGACGCCTTTTATTGTATATTTAATGATCATACATCTTGTAATTATATTATTTGCTTGAGATTGAGACAATAGGCTTGACCTTAAGAGACTGTTGGCTTGTAGTAAACCCTCATATCTAGACAGCCGTGACCGTATAGTTGAGATATATTCTATTTCAATATACGTAGCTGGCTATGTCTGCCCCCGCTCTCCAGTATTCTAGTTCTGGGGCGTGACATGGTTTAAGTGGTCGCCCATGCAGGTCTTGTCAATCAAGAAATGTGAGGGTTTACCGAATAGATGTCTCAATCAGTATTTGCCCTTGATCTCCGCCCGTATTTTCAAATCCCTGAAATTCTTGCCCTGATTACATGCTTGTATCGTTGATCTGTCCTGGTCCTTCCTTATTGTTTCCCTGTATCGTCTTCTTCAGCGGCACTGTACCTGACCCTGCCGATCAGCAAGGAAGAGCACCTCCCGTGGACCAGCAGCAACCCGGAGATCAAGCCCAGCATTCCGGAGTCGCCTCTAGAGTGATACCTACTGGAGGAGAGTTACCAGTTCGGCCCGTCCAGCCCGCAGAGCCAGATAATGGTACCTTAGTAGGTCTCATCAGAACCTTGATAGCTTCCCAGGATCGTCGAAGTGACACCCTGCACCAGACAATTCAAGATGCTTTGACCCGAGGCGGACATCCAGGGAACCAGGCGGCCAACAGCTTCAAGCGATTGAACCCTCCTTTCTTCGACGGCACCGAGGATGCGATTGCCGCAGATGCATGGCTTCAGGATACCGAGGTGGTTCTGGAAGCAGCTAGGACACCCGAGAATGAGAAGGTGGCGGTAGTACGCCTGCAGTTGTTAGATTTAGCTCGCAATTGGTGGGCGATGCAGGCCATGGGATTAGTAGCACCCATTGCTTGGGCAGTGTTTAGAGAGAGATTCCAGACGAAGTACTTTGATGCTGTGGCTCGGTACGACCTGCAGACCAGATTTACCAACTTGAAGCAAGGAGGCAGATCAGTCGACAGTTATGCATCGGAGTTTTCTAGACTCAGTAGGTTTGCCCCCACCCTGGTGGCGACCGAGTTTGATAGGGCCCAGCGGTTCCAGCAGGGGCTGCATTTGGAGATCTTGTCGGCGGTTGAGCAGTTTGAGCACTAGACGTTCGATGCAGTCTTGAGAGCAGCTAGGAGGCATGAGTATACCTCCCAGAGGATCGTGGATAGGACCGAAAGTAGGAAGCGATCCCACAGTCAGATGCACCAATCATCAGCTCCAGCCCCAACAGTTAAAAGTTTGACCATTGGGACTCCGAGGCGGGTGGCCTCAGTAACGTCGGTTCAGCATTCGACCCCGACGTACCCGCAGCAGCAGAAGCAGAAGCAGACTTCCGCGATGGGATGTTCTCATTGCGGGAAGCCAGGGCATGTGGTGGCAGACTGTCGCAGGGCGCAAGGATTGTGCCTGGCTTGTGGAGCAGCAGATCATAGAATTGGAGCTTACCTAAATAGGGGTGGTTCGTCAGCATCCAACCCTTCTAGCTCTTCGGTGAGAGGACCGGCCCCAGTACCAGCTCAGCAGCAGCAGTATCAGTCTTCGAGGCCCTTGCCGCCTCAGTCTCAGGCATTCCAGCAACAGCACCCCCAGCAGTATGCACAAGCCCAAGCTCAGACCCAGAATAGGCAGAGAGGTTTCCAGCAGAGGGGACCAGCAGCCAGAGGACAAGGTCAGGCCATGATGATGGCTACGGAAGAAGAGGTTGCACCAGGTGAGGTTGTGGCAGGTACTATTCTCGTCAACTCCTTTCCAGCTTCGGTATTATTTGATTATGGTGCATCTTATTCATTCATGTCTGCACGATTCGCGACACGGATAGGATTGGAGCCCGAGTCATTATCAGTGTGGCTCAATATACTTGCTGGTAATGGCCTTGTGGAAGTAGATCGAGTGTTTTTCTCATGTCGGATCGTAGTTAGCGGTAGGGAGTTCCCCGCTAGATTCATAGAGTTTCCTATGGCAGACTATGATGTAGTCCTAGGCATGGATTGGTTGAGGAACCAGTATGCTAGGATAGACTGCCATATTGGCAGAGTTATCTTTAGTATCTCCGGCGAGCCAGAGTTTTTGTTTTCCAGAGGCGCAGTGGAGCCATCTTTCCCAGCATTGCGGATGGCAGTAGCAGCAGTACAGTTACCCCGGATAGTTGAAGAGTTTTCGGATGTCTTTACAGAGGAGCTTCCAGGGATGCCGCCAGAACGGGAGATCGAATTCACTATAGACTTGATTCCCGGGACAGCACCAGTGTCAGAGCGAGTCTACAGGATGGCGCCTTCAGAGTTGGAGATTTTATACAAGATGATTGAAGAACTGAGGACCAAGGGATTCATCCGTGCAAGTGGATCGCCTTGGGGAGCCCCGATGCTTCTTGTTAAAAAGAAGGATGGTACGTCCAGGCTATGTGTTGATTATCGTACCTTGAATTCGGTGACAATCAAGAACAGATACCCTCTTTCGAGGATAGATGACTTGTTTGATCAGCTCAGAGGGGCTTCAGTGTTCTCAAAGATCGACTTGCGGTCGGGATATCATCAGATCAGAGTCAGAGAGCAGGACATCCCGAAGACGGCGTTCAGATCGAGGTATGGGCATTGGGAGTTCCTTGTTATGCCCTTTGGAGCGACCAATACGCCGGCCGTATATATGGACCTCATGAATCGCATTTTTATGCCTTACTTGGATCAATTTGTGATTGTGTTCCTAGATGACATCCTGGTCTACAGCAAGAGTGAAGCAGAGCATGAGCAGCATCTCAGAGTCGTCCTTCAGACGCTTAGGGAGCATCAGTTGTACGCCAAGTTCAGTAAATGCGAGTTCTGGCTCGACCGCATTTCATACTTGGGTCACATCATTACCCGAGGAGGAGTGGAAGTAGATCCCCAGAAGATTGTGGCTATCGAGTCATGGCCGGTACCCAGCTCAGTGGCAAAGGTTCGCAGCTTCCTTGGATTGGCCGGCTACTACCGGCGGTTCGTTTCAGATTTCGTAAGGATTTCAGCGCCGATGACCCAGTTGACCCGCAAGGATGTGCCGTTTGTTTGGACAGTAGAGTGTCAGGAATCATTTGAGAAGTTGAAGCGAGGTTTGATAACGGCTCCCATTCTCACCCTTCCAGATGGGACCGGAGGATTCACAGTTTACTGCGACGCTTCAGGCAGAGGATTGGGGTGTGTCTTGATGCAGCATGGGAAGGTAATATCTTATGCGTCACGCCAACTTCGTGATCATGAGAAGAACTACCCGACCCACGACTTGGAATTGGCGGCGGTAGTGTTTGCTTTGAAGTTGTGGAGACACTACTTGTACGGAGATAGAGTGGAGATCTTTACTGATCATAAGAGCCTGAAGTATGTTTTCACCCAGAAGGACCTTAATATGCGGCAGAGAAGATGGCTCGAGCTATTGGTGGATTATGATGTGGATTTGCAGTATCATCCCGGGAAGGCCAACGTTGTAGCAGATGCATTGAGCAGGAGAGCCGGAGTTTATCTTCTGACAGCACAACCAGAATTATTGGCAGATCTTCAGAAGATGGGGATTGAAGTGGTTCTTCCTACTAGTGTGGCATTGATGGCCAGCCTACAGGTTCAGTCCAGCATAGTTGAGAGAATCCGGGTGGCGCAGTCAACAGATTCCAAGATCCAGCGACTCAGAGCAGAGTATGAAGCAGGAAGAAGGCCAGAGTTATGTATTCATAAAGACGGTACACTTCGGCACGGCACTCGTCTTTGTGTACCTAGTGGGGATATCAGACAGGAAGTCATGGCAGAAGCCTACAGTTCTCAGTATTCTATTCATCTGGGTGGTACGAAGATGTACCGTGATATTCGTCAATATTTCTGGTGGAATGGCATAAAGAGGGAGATAGCTCGGTTTGTCTCTCGGTGTTTGGTTTGCCAACAGGTTAAAGCTAAACATCAGAGGCCCGCTGGACTTCTTCAACCCTTACCGATCCCAGAATAGAAATGGGAACATATAACCATGGATTTTGTGACCGGATTGCCCAGATCTCCGGCCAGCAGAGATGCTATTTGGGTTATAGTTGACCGTCTCACGAAGGTGGAACACTTTCTCCCATTCAGAGTTAGACAGTCGACGGCGCAGCTAGCAGAGATGTACCTCAGGCAGATCTTCAGGCTTCACGGTGTGCCAGTCAGCATCACCTCAGACAGGGATTCAAGATTCACATCACACTTTTGGCACAGCTTGCAGAAGAGTTTGGGGACTCGCCTTCAGTTCAGCTCAGCTTATCACCCGCAGACGGATGGTCAATCAGAGCGCACAATCCAGACCCTTGAAGATATGTTGAGATCCTGTACCCTTGACTTCGGTGGTTCATGGGAGAATCATTTGCACCTGGTGAAATTCTCGTACAACAACAGTTATCAGGCCAGTATCCAGATGGCACCCTTCGAGGCCCTTTATGGCAGGAAGTACAGATCTCCGCTAGCATGGGACGATGTCGGAGAGAGGCAGATGCTTGGACCCGAGCTGATTTCCCAGACGGTTGGAGTGGTCTAGAAGGTCAGAGATTACCTCCGAGTTGCCCAGGACCGCCAGCGCCATTGGGCCGATGCTCATCGGCGTCCCTTAGAATTTGCTGTCGGCAACCATGTATTCCTTAGGATCTCGCCTAACCGCGGCGTCATTCGCTTCGGCGTGCGGGGAAAGCTTAGTCCTAGGTATATAGGGCCATTCGATATTCTAGAGCGAGTAGGAGATGTATCCTATCGTCTCGCTCTTCCGCCGTCGCTAAGTGAGGTTCATGATGTATTCCATGTGTACCAATTACGACGGTATGTTTCGGACCCGAGCCACATCCTAGACCATTCAGAATTGGTTGTTGGTACCAACCTTTCGTATGAGGAGAGGCCCGTGTCTATTTTGGACCGGAGGAAAAAGATACTCAAGAACAAGACTATTAAATTAGTCCGTGTTGCTTGGGGTCATCACTCTCTAGGTGAGTCAACATGGGAGCGTGAGGACGACATCCGATCGCGATATCCCTACTTGTTTGACTCGTGAGGTATAATGTCTTTCTTATGCCTTACATTTTCCCTTCCTTGCTTGTATTGTATGATTGTATGATTGGACTGCTTAGTGTTACTTGCCTGTGCTTAGTGTAGCTTGTCGTGACAATCTCTAGCTCTTTGATTAAATTCCGAGGACGGAATTCTTTTAAGGTAGGTAGAGTTGTCACCCTTATTTTCCGTATTTTTCCCATATTTCGTATTTATACTCGTATCTGGATTTTGGCATGTATTTTTTTTCTCAGCTTGTGGAATTTCGGTATTTCTCGTATTTGGGTTTTGGCCTGGCTCGGTTTTAATTGGGTTGGTTCGGTTTGGTTCGGTTTTGTGCATTGGATCACCCTAGCCCTATGCTACACCCTCAACCCACCACAACACCCTCTTTATAACTCTACCAACCTCTTCTCTCTCTTCACAACCACCATTAATTTCTTCTTTTTCTTCTTCCTCCACACAACTCCCCAACCCCTAGGCAAGTGCATCTTGCCACTACATGAGGACCCTCTTTTCTTTGTCCATTTGCTAGTTTAGGACATGGAGATCAACATTAGTTCTTAGGTTTTTATGATTTGGAGTCTCTGTTGATGTAGATCTAAGTTATTGCTATTTTCGGATTTTGCATGTTTTGATCCTTTTTGGTTGGTTTTCTTTGAGTTCTGATGTTTCCATGTGGAAGAGCTTTCAGTTTCACTCCAGTTGGAGCCTTGGAAATCCGGATTTGGAGTTCGGATGACCAAGTTATGAACTTTTGAAGTTTAGGTTTCAGCCATGTGTTCTTGCTGTTTGGAGAAGACAGTGAGCAGTGTGCAGAGCTGTTTAGCTACGCACACTGAGCTACGCGCACTCTTTAGCGCTGCGTACGCAGGCTTGAGTGCGCTTTCTGTTGGAAGCGTGTCTCCTTGAGCGTGCGTGACTTTCACGCAGCTGCTCCCTTGAGCGTGCGTGACTTTTCACACACTGTTCCCTTGAGCATGCATGACTTTCACGCAGCTGCTCCCTTGAGCGTGCGTGACTTTTCACACACTGTTCCCTTGAGCGTGCGTGACTTTTCACACACTGTTCCCTTGAGCGTGCATGACTTTCACGCAGCTGCTCCCTTGAGCGTGCGTGACTTTTCACACACTGTTCCCTTGAGCGTGCGTGACTTTCATGCTGCTGCTCCCTTGAGCGTGCGTGACTTTTCACACACTGTTCCCTGTAGCGTGCGTGACTTTCACATACGCTGCCCCCCTGAGCGTGTGTGACTTTTCATGTACGCTGCCCCTGAGCGTGCGTGACTTTTCACACACTGTTCCCTTGAGCGTGCGTGACTTTTCACGCACACTGCTCTGTAGCGCGCGTAACTTTCACGTACGCGGCTCTTTCTGCGTGCGTGACTTTTCGTACGCTGCTCCCCTGACCCTTTGTTTAACCCTTGACCCTTGGAGTTTTGGTTTTATTTCTTTGAGCCTGGCTTTTCTATGGCCCTGTATATTGATATTTTATTAGATATTTTACGCCCATTTTATATCCTTACGCCTTTTGTCATGAACTTGATTTTACTTAATATGTTTGGAATGACTATTGTACATGGCTTGGTATGGCAAGGAACCAGCATAACACGACAGTGACCCGTGGTGGTGCACTCCTGACATGATCGACCTGATATGATAGTGGCCCGTCGTGGCGCACTCCTGGCAAGTACCCTGACATGATTTATCTTGATAACCTAACTTGACCTGTCTTGGCACCGTGGGTGGTTCTTTCTTGCTTGCTTGTTAATCCACTTGTCCAGTCTTGCATCATGTCTAGGATAGGACTCCTGAGGACCACGGTCAGGAGTACCTACTAAAATGGATTAAGGTTAATAACTAGAATAACTCAGTAGTCATGGAGAGATGACACAGCTACAGGCAATCTCGTTACCTGGGCGCTCTTGGGATCTGTAGCCTGCTGTCGAGTAGGGCACATTTCCAGCGCACCGTCGAGTGTTGCACCCTCTAAGTCACCTAAGGGTACATTTGTCTCCCGGGCGATGTACCCACCTGATTTCAACCCTAATCTTTCGTCCTGGGTAGCCTGGATGGTCTGCAGGGCTTGTGGCTGTGGAGCAATCTCACTGCATCTTGTTAGTAATTAGGCCTATGATAACCCTAGTTAGTTAAAGTAGTAAGCTGTAGTATCTGCTTGGCCGTGATTGATTGAATGAGGCGTAACCAGTCCGGGCATGTCTTGATCCAGTACCAGATTGTTTCCTGTCTTGATTGCTTACATTATTATCTTGTCGATAAATGGTGGGAAACCAAGCTCTGTTCAGATGAAGGGTTACAACCCCGGTCATTGTTTGGTTTACGGGTTGTAACCTGGCTATCGGAATAGTTCCATGGTTATCTCGTCGTATATCATCCTGACATGTTTTCATAATTCTAGTCTTAATATATATATTTCTTGTGCTGATTTGCTGGCTTTTGTTCTTATTTCGTGGCCCCCTTGTGGCACTTGCTCTTTCTGGGGTTGACCCAGCTGATTTTGTGTGGCCAGATTTCGGAGCAGCTCTCGAGGATCTACCAAGCTTCCAGCCCGATGGTGGCGACTAGAAGGAACCCGGGCTACGAGTGGGTTTTCTATTTTGTTTCGTCCACTCTATTGTAAATTTATTCTTTTGAGGCGTTTAGCCGACGAGCACCTGTTAGCTCGATGCACTTTCCTTACTGTCTGCCTACGGGCTGTAAACATGATTGACAAATCCTAGGGTTGATCATGTATGACTAAACTCTTGCTAGTCCTAACATTTTGTACGACTAACTTCATGATCAGCTGATATGTAATATTTGGGACACCTTTTATTGTATATTTAATGATCATACATCTTGTAATTATATTATTTGCTTGAGATTGAGACAATAGGCTTGACCTTAAGGACTGTTGGCTTGTAGTAAACCCTCATATCTAGACAGCCATGACCGTATAGTTGAGATATATTCTATTTCAATATACGTAGCTGGCTATGTCTGCCCCCGCTCTCCAGTATTCTGGTTCTGGGGCGTGATACGTAATACAGGGGATATGAAGGATATGGATGGGGGTAGTGTGGAGGGTATTGGGGCGAATACTGCGGAGGATACTGGGGTGGATATGGTGGTGGATGCTGTGGAGGCTGCTGTGGTGGATATGATGGTGGGTATTGAGGTGGATATGGGGGTGGAATCTGTGGTAGAAACTGAGGTGGATAGGGTGGCGGGGGTGGCAGGTACTCTTCTTGAGATACAGGGTTTTCAGGGCCTGTTTGTCCCACTTGGGGATCCGGGGCTTGCTGTTGAGTAGTGGATGGTGTCATCACAGGCTGCAGTCCGGATGGTGCTGGAGTGGTTGGGGACATGGTTGGGGGTTGCTGATCCGCTGGTCCTTCTTGAGCAGTGGTGTTCCCATCAGTAATGGCGAGAGGAGTAGAGCGACCACTACGAAGATTCATCCTATTGGCACGAAAACAGAGATTACGTTAGGATGAGATCAAGCTAGATGCAAGACAAGCAGTCAATCGAGAATCCGAAATTTGAAATCAAAGAAGGCGATTTAGCATATGGATGAGATTCCTAAACTCTATTCCTATATGCAGGCTTGCTTGGTACGGTGAAGTAACCAAACAATTTATCTCGACCTGCATGGGCCACCACAAAAACATGTAACGCCCCAGTCCCAATATACGTAGGACTAAGTACGTAGACATGCCAGCTGTACTTATTCGAAGAATACACCAATATGTGGTAATCTCCGTATTGGTACATAAGCTGTAATAATAAATATGATAAGCCACAATATAATAACTAAATCTCATCCATAGCACAACACAGAGATTATAATAATGTCCACTAATAAGATAAATGATGATGTAAAAATATAGCCGGGTGGACATACCCACACCAAACAGCTATGAAAATAGTGTCAAATAAAATGGAGTCCAACCTCCTCAAATAACAAGAAAGGAAATATAAAAGATGTCCACTACATGGTCGCAGATAATAAAGAATAAAAACTAAGTATGAGCAGGAGATGCCTCGTCACCGATGTATGATGGATCCAATGCTGCACCGTACTCCTCGGGATAGTCCTGCTCGTCTAATCCTGGAGAGATCACCAGGTCCTCAGAGGGACGTAACAAGATACAGAAAAACATGATACAATAACTGTAATATAAAACACAACTGGGCTACCAAACCGTCTATGTGAAAATGCAATTAGAAGACAACGTTCCACACAGGGGCCTTCCGAAGCTAGAAATACGGCGCGTTAGCGTTTCAACCAAGGCACTAGTGGCGTCTATTGAAAAGTAAATGCACGGCCCATTAGCACTCGAGCGAGAGCTAAGGGGCATCTAGAGAAAAAATAAATGCACGACCATTAGCTCTTGGGTGAGTCACTAACGGCAGCTAGAGGAAAGTAAATGCACGGCCCATTAGCACTCGACTGAGTCACTAAGGGCGTCTAGAGAAAAGTAAACGAGTGAAAGCCCCTACGCCTAATTGCTGTCTCCTCCCATCCCATACACTACACGTGCTGTATCCACATCACAACATTCCTAATAACTGCTAAGTCTTCTAGACAACCATAACTATTAGCAGTTATTGCCTATCGCACGGCATGTGCGCACCGATGGCCAGTCGATACGTACGTCTGAGATCTATATGAGACTCGTGACTCATGATACACAAGTGTCAAGGCCAATGAAGCATAGAATACTTCATACACATGAGTTCGTCTCTTAACTCTAGGTCGATATGCATAAATAAAGAAAAGAAACAAAAAAAGAACGACTAATATAGTCGCTTGCACCCAAGTGTGACTTGGACGCGGAGTTTAAACAAATGAATAGAAATAAATAAATAAACATACTGAAATAAATATGCATAATCAGAAATCATAGCAAGGTATACTTGCCTGCGGTGCGAGAAGGGATATCTAAGAGTAGCAAGTGTCAGCACCAAAACTCAAAAATCACAGATGACTCCAGACGCTGAAAAAACATCAAAAATGATCTCGGTGAAGAAGATATACCTAGGAAATGCCTGTCAAAAAGTCCAATTCTGGAACAGGGGCAAAATCGTAATTTTGGATCAAAACGATGTCCGCCGTTGGACCCGCTTTGTACCAAAATGCGTACCAAAGCCTATGGTCTCTAAAGTCGTCAAACTACATGTCTACGGATTCAGTTTGAGGAGAAGAACCCAATGATATGTCCAATTTTGGATTTCGATGAGCCGTGCACAAAATCGCCCGTTGGATCGGGTCGCGGGCCCGCCAATTTTGGCGTTCCGATCAACCTTCTCAGAATCGGACCAAACTTGGCATGCAGGACCAGAATTTCGATTCAGACCTGTTGGCGCAAGTTTCGTCTCGATTTGAAGAACGTGCACAAAGTTAGGGCCAAGTTTGCAAAGCATCGATACGGGGGTATCTTGACGAATACGCACTGATTTCGTCGCACACACGCGACGAAACTGAGTTCCGTTAGTTCCCACACATCGACAACATCTATACGCGCCTTTCGATGCGTATAGTGCACGACTACGTCGCCCGGTTTGACGGGACGAACGTCGTATCGGAGAGATTTTCACAAATTTCTGTTTTGAAAAGCAATTTTTTTCCAAATTTTCGAAATCAGTTTTCTTGGTGCTCAGTCGAAGAAATCAGAATCTACGAAGTGGGTTCTGTAGCCCTATGGGTTGACTTCTAGGTTGTTCAATTAGATTTTTAATTTGGTCGATGGCTTAGCCAGAAAGGGTCTTCCAAAACAGCACTTTCGATTGGTTTACTCGTTCCCTGTTTTTCGAGAAATTGAGTTCTCGGCCTGATTTGGTTTCTATTTCTCAATGAATTCGAAAAAGTTAAATACGAACTACTTGACAGGGTTGTTAGATGGTTATATAGGCTCTAAGTAGGGTTTTACAGAATACGAATCGATGGATCATGAGAGGAGATCTCATGACGGGAAGAGGGGCACTTACATTCAGCCGAAACAGGGCCTCCCCTGCTTACGATCGGCCTGACTGGTAAGGCGATGCTCCGACGATCGTCGGCAGGGAATAGGCTGGTGGGGGCGTGCGCAGCAATGAGGGGGAGTCCTGGGTCGAGAGCCTTGGGCTACGACGCTAATTCGAGGGAATACAGTTCGGTTTTCAGGAAACTCCCTTGGTTTTATACCCGGATTTTTTTTTTGTCGAATTTAAATAGGATTTGGATCTAATATTAGATTAGATCGGTGGAGAATCTATCTAGGATCGCACCAAATTTTTTTTTTGAAAAGATTTGATGTTGATTTGAAGAAGTTAAAAAAATCGGGTTTCCTATCATCGAGCAAAGCTCGCGCGCGACCTTAGTTCTGGATGAGGATGAACAGTGTTCATCCACTTTTTCTTTTTCTTTTTCTTTTTCTTTTTTTTCTTTTTTTTAAAAACAAAAGCTTTTAAGGATATAATTAAATATTTATATATATATATATATATATATATATATATATATATATATATATCATTTTAAAAGTATAAAAAAATTGTACCAAAAATTCTATAAAAATATAAAAAAAATATTTCCAGAATTTTTAGACTTGTAAAATGCTGTACCTTTATAATTGTACACAAAAAATTTTATTTCTAAGGATAAATAAATAAATAAATTATAATAATAAAAATATTGATTATAAAAATGATAATAATGATAAATATAAAAATAAATAATAAAAATAATTGTTATAATTATATTGGTAATAACAAAATAATAGAGCATTAATACTACTATTATTATTTACAACAATATTTACTTTAGTTCATTTAAATGAATAAGTAAATAAATGTTAAACATGAAATCGATTAATAATTTAAAAACAACAAATATAAAAATTTCCATAAAATCATATTTAAGGCAATTAATAAAATAAAAAAATTCCAAAAATTTCAGGGGTTTTACACCCATGGCTCATCAACTGGACTCCATGCCTATCGCCCTGCGATAGAGTTCCAATTCCTTCTTGTCATTGATCTCCAACCTCCCGATCTGTTTTGCATCTTCCTTTGTCTACGGCTCATCGGCCACAACATCGATACTAGCTGCCATGCGTAGTACCTTTTAAACAACCAGGATCACTAGCAAAATCTGTCGAATCAGCGATGCCGGAGAACGTCGCTAAATCGGCAGATACGTCGCTAAATCGTATTAGCGATGTAATTAGCGACGTTTCGACGTAGTCGTGATTTACCTAGTCGCTAAACACCAAAACGTCACAATACGTCGCTACTGTGATGATAATTAGCGACGAAGATGCGTCGCTGATATAGCGACGTACAGCGACGTATAGCGACTGCCTTTACCGATGTCACCTAGCGACGTTGTTGCGATGCCCATTACAACCATGCTGACCTGGCATATCAGGACATTAGCGATGTTCTGCGACATCGGCACGTCACTATATTACCGACAATTAGCGACGTATTGGCGACGTCTATAGCTAAATAGCGGTTTTGCCAGTCAGCACGGTAGCGACGATCAGCGATGTGATGACACATATTTAGCGACGTTCTGATACTTATTTAGCGACGTTTTTTTTCATCGTTGGACGTCGCTAAACGTTGATGAATGTTGCTAAATTTGGGAAAAAATTAAAATAAAATACAGCATTTGTAGCATTTGTAGCAGCACCTACAGCAGTATTTGCTGGCTAATGCAAACCCTGGAGCAACCCTCCATAGAATTTCCTGGGTTCGCCGACCCCTTCGGTGGAACACTCAACACCGGCTGATCAGGAGGAGCATCACGAACACAAAGTATCAAATAATATAAAACACATATGAAACACAATTACGAACAAAACACAATCACATCACTTAACACAGATATATGAAAAAAATTCAACAACAGTGTCAAACAATATGAAACACAATCACGAACACAAAGTATCCAAAAATATAATACAATAACAATGTATGTAGAAACACATAAAAGACCCAACAATGGGCCATCACACAATAATATGTCGACTACGGCTGATCAGGAGGAACATCACCGCTCCTGAAAAGAAGGAAAGCATACTGCTCCGGTGTAAGAACTACCGACGACGATGATGGAGGAGGCAGTGTAACCACTATAGAAGGAGGCAGTGTAACCGCTGGAGAAGAAGACAGTGTAACTGCTGGAGATGGGTGCATCCGATCTCCTCTAGGGCTAGCAGTCTGGCATTGCATTGCTCCATGCAAGCTGCTATCCTAGTAACGGTGCCGTGAATGGACTCCTGCGTTCCCTGTACGTCCCTTACGGTGCACTCGAGCTCGTCAAAGCATGCGGTGACCGACGCAGCGTCCCTTTGCGCCTGAGACCCTGGCTGTTCAGAAATCCTCCTCAGCATATCGTCGTGCAGCTCAGCAATCTGGCAGGCAATGGTATCCTCAACTCGGGCCGACTCGGCCTGTAAGGGCTGTGAATGCGCACTGGCAGAGGGAGCCCTGGATGTCTGTGTCGCAACAAATGCGCCGTAGGACCCCGTACCGTAGTACGTACCCCTATGAAGACCACCAACGACGGTCTTCCAGAGCTCGTCCTCCGACTGAGGCGGAGAGGGCTGTGATGTAACAACCCCTCCCTCTGCAGTTGTACTAGCACTCGCACGCTCACGTAGCCTAATAAACTCCTCCTAGAAAATTGTGCATCTCTATAAATTAGTACTTACCTAAATTAGCCTAATAAACGTCTAAAGTATTTAATTATTATTAACTATATGGTTATCTGTATATTCTTCCAGTTATGTTTAAATTAACGAAATCTAAATTAGTACTTACATAGCTCTGAGTAGCCCACTTGTCGATGAGCTTCCCGTCCTTCCGATGGGTGGCCAGGAAGACGGTCACCATGTTTGCGTCCTCACCCCTCTGTACATGCATGTTTGTTATATTTTATTCATTATTAAAATAGAAAATTTTCTTTCCTACTATCAATAAAATCTTATATATTGCAATAAATTACATACCAGACGACGAAAATGCTCCGTCATAGGAATCGATCCACCACACCACTTTTTAGCCCTCGTCCTAGCCGCCTTCACCTTCTCCGATCGCTCCCTGTAACTGGGCTCCTCAAATCGAGCCCTCATTGCGGTCCATTGGTCAGGCGTGATCCAACCAGCAATCGACTTTTCAGAGCGTTGGCGAGCTTTCTGATCGTCAATTGCATCACGGATCAGCTTGGCGACGACGGCAGGAAACTGCCTCTCAATCTGTTCGGCCCGATATGGTGGATAAAATAGGTCCTCTACAAGAATTACAAATTAAAATAATAAGTTCTAAAAAAATGCTTAAAATTATATTAATCCTACTAAATTAACTATCTTGAATTACCTTAAAGTGGGAAAACCGGAATGCCTTCCACTCTTCCGAGGCATCCGAGTAGTTGATCCACGGACCCCCATAGTTGGACCTCAGAAAGGAGCCCAACGCTCTTTGTACCGACAAGAGACGATATCTGTATACAACGATAATTATATTCATGAATATATATATATATATATATATATATATATATAAATATATATATATTTTTTTAATATATATATATATATATATATATATATATATATATATATATTCATTTAACTTACTTCGTAGGACCGTCGACCCAAATCTCCATCCTCGTCTCGTCCTGAGGTGCGCATGGAGGGTCGCTCTGGTATGGGTCCGCACGGGCGGGAGTAGGGTCTACCTCCTCCACCTGCTCCCTACCCTCCATGCTGCCATCAGCGGTAGAAAGGCTAGGGGAAGGAGTATCAGCAAGCCTGGAACTGCTCGTCCCAGGTGTACTGCCACCCGGACCTACGACCGTATGGTATAATGGGGTGCTCGGGTCAGACGATGGTCCGGAGCCATCCTCTGGTAACGAAGCTCTCTGTCCACCTAAGGACACGGCTCGTCCTGATCTATCTCCGTGTCGTCCTGCTATGCCTCCGTGTCGTCCTGCCATGCTGATAATAACATATAATTAAAAATATAAATAAATAAAATAACAGTTTAGAAATATTTGCATACATTGGAGTTCATAATTTAAGTTTACAAAAATCTGAATACTAATAGAAATGATCACAGTTCCTAATTTATGATTACAGAAATATGAATACATGAAAATCACAGTTTTTCAATCATCCTCTGAAAATTCATCTTCTTCGTTTGCCTCCTCCTCCTCATCCTCTTCCTCTTCCTTCTCATCTTCACTAGCATCTCCTTCATCTTCCCCTTCAGATACTTGTACCTCTTCTACACAAGTAGACATGAAATGGGGAACTTCTGCTGAGTCGATATCAACTGTATTTGGTACAAGAGGCAGCTCGTCCTCCTGATAAGCCACTTCGTCGACGTCGTAGGTATTTCTGGCTTTAGTCTTGTATACTGTCCACCAGTCGTACCTCGTTGTTCCCCATCTAGGATATGCTGTAAAATATACGAGTTGAGCTTGACTTGCTAGGATAAATGGTTCATATCCTTGATATCGACGATGGTAGCTAATATCCACAAACCATGCTTGTCAATTTTCCATCCTTGATCTTGTATCGGATCAAACCAATCAACTTTGAACAACACGATCTTAGCAGGCTTTGTGCCATAATTGTACGTCAATTCCATAATCTCCCGTAAGGCGCTATAGAAATCATTATCTGGAGTGACATCTTTGTAGTTTGTAGATTTGATACACAAGAAACTATTTTTTGTGGAATCAAGATCCAGGAAGCTATCTCTGATGGGAGCATTTGTTGACTTGAACTTAAACCCATTCACACAATAACTTGGCCATATTTTGACAGCATAAATTGGTCCCTTGGCAAGAGTGCTAATAGATTCATTCTCAAGGGTGACGTCCGGACGATCGACCTAAACACAAGAAGGTACAAAATTAAGTTCAATGTTAAGTTATTTTTTGTGCAAATACAAATGGAGGAAGATTCTAACTAGCTTCTTACATATGCATTCAACCAAGACGGAAAATGAAGTCTCGTTTCTTCTTCTACTTCTTCATCTGTAATGTATGGTCTACTTGACCTTACCTCATTATTAAATTTGCTGAAAACAAATAAATATCGGTCAAATAGTTAAATCATAATAACGTAATCAACAAATAGATGACTTGAATGTTGAAAATTTTCACTTACCACTCTAGCTTTTCCACTTCATCCTCCTCGCAGTTGAGTAATATATATAACTGGACAGCTCTTAGTTCCTCGTCATTCAAATATCTCTTTTTCAGTTTTCCAGAAGGCTTTCCAAGAGCATTGAAGACTTTCAATAATGCATCATTATATTCTATATCTCCATCGTCGTTCCTCGGAGCTCTTGTTCTATTTGTAGCAAGAAGAGGCTTGAAATACATTAAAAAAAAGTTTGTAATCTTCTTAAGGACATAGGCTTCACAAATAGAACCCTCGACCCGTGCCTTAATTTTTACCTTCCTCTTCAGGTGGTTTAGATGGCGCTCGAACGGGTACATCCACCGATAACCGACGGGCCCACCAACACGTGCCTCATAGGAAAGATGATTTGGCAAATGCTCCATAAAGTCGAAGAATCCAGGAGGGAACACCCTCTCAAGCTTGCACAATGTTACTGCAATGTCCTTCTCCTGCTTTTCAAGCCGATCGATGAGCAACTTAGTAGAACAAAGATCTCTGAAGAATATGCTAAGCTCTGTCAGTGGATCTCAAATAACCTGGGGTAAGAATTCCTGAAATGCAATCGGGATTAACCTCTTCATAAAAAAGTGACAGTCGTGGCTCTTCATACCCTGTAGTTTGTTCTCCTTCGGGTCAACACATCTTCTCAAATTCGATACGTACCTGTCTGGAAATTTTAGGCCCTGGATCCACCTATAAAGTCTACCTTTGTCCTCCTTTTCCAGTGAGAAAATAGCTTTGGGCTGCTTATACTTTTCACTGCCTTCCTTTATCAAATGCAACTCTGGATGTCTGCATATTTCTTCTAAGTCCAACCTGGCCTTGGGATTGCCTTTCGTCTTCCCTTTTACGCCCATCACAGTATTTATTATATTGTCAAAGACATTCTTCTCGATATACATGAAATCCAGCTTATGTCTGAGCAAATGGTCACTCCAATATGGCAGGTCCGAGAATATACTCCTCTATGTCCAGTTGTGAGCGCGGCCAAATCTATCACACTTGTACCCCGTTGTAGGCTCTTCAATAGCACTTAACAATTCTTTAACTTTCTTTCGTATCGTGTCCCCAGACCACCGTGGTGGTGGGCTGGACTTCTATACCATGCCAGCACGAAAAGTATTCTTGTTCCTCCGGTACAGATGATCCTTTTATAGGATTTGTCAATGACAATCGAAGAAGTACGGTTTTCCTTCGTGTTTCAAATGGAAAGCCTTAGTGTGATCCATGCAATACGGACATACGAGACGACCATGGGTGCTCCAACCCGATAACATTCCATAGGCCAGGATATCATTGATGGTCCACATTAGTGCGGCCCTCATCTGAAAGTTCTGCTTTCTAGAAACATCATATGTGGTTGCACCTACTTTCCACAACTGATTCAGCTCATCTACCAAGGGCTGTAAGTACACATCGATGTTCTTCTTCGGGTTCTTCGGACCTGGAATAATAACAGTTAGGAACACATAAGGAGTCTTCATACACATCCAAGGCGGCAAGTTGTATAGAGTAACAATCACAGGCCAACAAGAATATTGTAAGCCCGAAAGTCCAAATGGGGTAAAACTGTCGTAGGAAAGCCCCAATCTGACATTACGCGGCTCCGAAGCAAAATCGGGATACACTCGATCAAAGTGCTTCCATGCTTTCCTGTCGAATTGATGATCCAGTATTCCATCTATTTGTTTCCGCTTGTGCCAACTCATATTATCAGCTGTCTCCTTTGCCATAAACAACCTCTGCAACCGCGACATCAAAGGCAAATAGTGCATCAAATCTGTTGGCAAGCGTGCACCAGAAGTCCTTGTTGTACTAGTTGCCTTAAAGCGATCAGCTGTAGGCGTCTTCATCCTTGTCGTCCTTACAGTACAATATGCATCCGTTGTGACATGCATCAATTTTTTATACCCCATCCAGAGCGATCTCACCATTCTCTTGGATCGGTAGAAGTCTTTAGGTAACTTGGCACCCTCCGGCAATATATCTTTAATTAACTCCAGGATTCGGTTGTAGCATTCTTGAGATATGTTAAAATATGATTTTATGCTCAGCAGTCTTGTAATTATCTCCTACGATGAATGTTCATCACAACCAGGATATAAAGGAGTCCTTATATTCTCCAACAACTCCCTGAACTTTACAGCAACGGCATTCGGTGCCTCCTCAGCTGCATATTGATTGTTCGGATCGAAACTAGGACCCGCAGCATTGAAAACCATGTTCGTCCACCCTTGGTCGTAATCAGCATGCTCGTGGACATCTACATAAGGCTCCACATAAGACTCCGACTCGGATACTAAAGGCACAAGTTCTCCGTGTGCGGTCCACTGATAATAATTTGGCATGAAACCCCTCGAATACAAATGATATGTCACATCCACTTCCGAATGATCTTTCAAGTTGCAACATCACACACATGGACACTTAATTTTTGTACGGTCCATGTACTGAGGGAACACCTTGGCAAACTGCAGGAACTGTTGCACACCCTGTATAAATTCATCCTGCACACCGCACATGTCATCAGGATGACGATTGTACATCCACAAACGATTCCGTAGATAGTAATTCTTATATATTTTAGGATAATTCTGCAAAGATTGACACTCAATGTATAATTCATATATGTTTTGTAATTCCAAAAAAGAAAAAAGTGTGAGAACGGATGGCTCAGAATACATTTTCGAAAGCTGGTAAAGTTGTGCTTTGGAAAAGAACTCTTGTAAACTCTTTGTTCACAAAGCAAGCTATAATTAAAGAATACAGAACAAGTATCGAGTTTGTAACTCAAGTATAGAGCTTACAAGAGTTATAAACTCGATACTTGTTCTGTATTTATTATATCTTGCTTTGTGAACAAAGAGCTTACAAAAGTAGAACATCCAAAACACAACATTGCGAAATATTATATTGTAGAACGATGTGTAGTTGGACAACCAGCCCAATATGAGTTGGAGAATTCCTTAAAATGAAGTGAGCTTATGAAAGATAACAACAGTCCCTTACAAATTTATCATTTTAAGAAACGAAGGATACGGGTAGCTGCGTCTAAGCGAGGACTATGGAACCTGAATAAATTGTCTTAGAGTGTTACGACATATTGAATGTCAGGTCGTGTAACTGTGAGATAAAGAAGAACTTGAAGGACACTGGTACATGACACTTGATGGACACATTTGTATGCACACATACACTATTTTGGCACTTGCTCACACACTCACCTGTGACACTCTTGTACACACTGCCTGCCACACACACAACTCACACACTTACCATTGACAATGCATTGGACACTCTCACATTCACATTTCCGGATTGTATGCACTTGTTCTGATGTTGACACACACTTACATTTATATTACACGTACTCAATTTGGTCCAGTCACATTTAGGTTTAAGTGTTTGTTCTGTATTGATGTACAGTCCATTCTTGGACATGGTTCAGAACTTCTTCATCTCATTTTGTTGTGAAGACCACTCCATGTCTATTGTTCTGCCCCCTTTCACTTGGATGTCCTATATTTGGATGTTCAAGTCAGTTTTGTGCACCACTTCATTCCCATACAGCAGCCCTTTTTTACATGTTTAGCTTATATTGCAATTAGTTTTAGATTTCTAAACCTGGGTTCAGTCTTGAGCATTAGTTGGTTGTGAGTAGATGGTCTTTAGTAGCATATCATATAGAGGATGGGTTCTCTAGATGGCAATTCCTGACATGCCCTGTGAGCAACTAACCATCTTAGTTATACCCCTCACTAACATGTCTTGGTCCTATAGAGAATCTAATGTCTTGCTCTACCCAACCTTAATGTTTAGCTTACTGTGTCAAGACCTGTGTTTGATGTTAGGCCCTTTAGAACATGCCTAGTCCATACTTTTGTATATTGCATGACTACTGCATACATGACAACCCTATTTTATAGGCTGCCCACAAGTCCAACTCATTGAACCATGTTGAAACCATTTAGTTTAGTCTTGAACATCCATGTCCTAGTTGCATTGTTCACATTAAATTATTCAGTGGTATATAAGTGATGACATGAATGATACTATATAGGTATGTATATATATGATGTATGATAGATTGATATAGAGATAGATTAATTGATATTAGGGTAGGTAGGTAATACAAAACCATAGTTAAATTACTTAACCTAATAAATAACACTTAATAATTACCTAAAGTAATTAATAGCTAATTGTCTTGTGTCCTGTGTCTTGTGTCATTGTGTGTCTCGTGTCATGTGTCAGTGTGTATTTGTGATAGTGTGTATCATGTCAGTATGTGTGTGTCGTGTCAGTGTCATGTGTCAGTATGTGTGTGTCGGTGTCTATACTACAAGAGTGGGGGTTAGGGTTTACCGAGACCAAAGGGGTTGATCGGGAGTGGGGTCATCGGAGGGGAGGAGAACCAAAGGTGAAGGTAGAGGCGGAGGGGAGGGGAAGGAGCGCATGCGGTGGGGGCTATAGGCAGAGGGGAGATGGAGGTCGGGGAGGGAGAGGGGGGTCACCGGAGGGGAGGAGAACCAGAGGCGAAGGCAGAGGCGGAGGGGAGGGAAAGGAACACCTGCGGTGGGGGCTGTAAGCGGAGGGAGGGTGGAGGTCGAGGAGGGAGAGGGGGTTTCGAAAATTTGGGGCTCGATTGAGTGGAGGGAAAAGAAAACCCGATTCCCTATATTAAAAACTTAGTGACGACATATAGAAAGTCGCTAAACGTCGCCATTTGTTTAATATACAGCGACATGTTTATGTTGGAGTCACTAAACGTCTCTAATGTAAAAAAATATAGCGACGTTTAACGACTACTCTGCGATGTTATCTTTTATGAAATTAAAGCTGGTCGGTAGACGTCGCTGGATGTCGCAATTAGTGTCATATTGCGACGTCTTTTAAAGACGTCGCTAATATGCAAAATATTGGCGACGTCTTCCTTCAGCGTCGCTAATTTTGTCGCTGATTTGACTTATTTTGGTAGTGGATCCTTCCGACATCAATAACTCGGCCAAGATCGAAGCTTTAATTATTGGCCTCACTATAAGTCTTGACTTCTTGTCTCCGACTTTTATCTTCTACCAGAACATGATTTCGTTCTAACAAGCTTCTTCACCTTAGATGACCCAACAAAGACGGTGCCATTCCCTCAAGATTCAAGCTTCTGAACATGCCCACCTTCATGTCCGATACTGAAACTCTACCATACACATGCATCCTCGAGGAAAAAATCATGCATTGTTGTCATGACCCACACCTAGAAATTCAGGCATGAGTCGTGGGTACGTCCAACCTATGCCGTAGTATTGACGGTAGAATACTGTCTAAACCTTAATGAATTCATCCAACTAAACAACATAGTTTATATATCCCATATCATTTCCAATTTCACAAATGAATCAAGAATAACTCAAATATACTCAATCACAGAGCTAGAGGTAAAGAATGAATGAAAATAAGTAATCTCAAAGAGTCAAAGAATATTAAATGCCAATCTGATGGTTCATGTCAAAATAATCCTTAAGGAAAATTAATAACCAAAAAGGTTCCCGGAGACAAATCTGGTCAAAATTAAATGTCATCTAACTAACTATCATCTGCAAACGATGTAATGCCCCATCCCGCATGGTGCATTATTTCAAGTCGTTGACTCGAAGAATTGTGATGACTCGAAATATGTATCGATGCAAAAAAGTTGCATTGACCCGAGTAATGTACCAAGTAAGATCGATGCAAGTGTTAAGTTGGCCTGAGAGAAAGCATTGAGTCGGTTAGAAGATTCTAAGAAATCGAATCGATGTAACGCACAAGTCCGATTTGAATAAATATTAATTTTAGTTGGTTTCGTGTGCAGGCTATACGTTTATACTGAATTATAAGTGGTCGACATTTTGTCTTATTTGCAACAGAGTCTGTAAAACAAATCACCGCCTCGCAACAGACTGAGGCATAGGCACGGTAAGCCAAATCGGTCGCATAATTCAATGAACACTACAAGAAATTCAAATTTTTGTGACAGTTTGTGACAAGTGTAAAACTTGTCACTGAAAGAAATATTTCTGTGACAAGTAAATTTTGTTGTCACTCCTAACTTGATTTTGTGACAACAGTTGTTTATCGTCACACAATTAAATCATTCAGTGACTATATTTTTATTGGTCGTCACAAAATGTTGTCACTGAAATAAAATTTTAATTTTTGACTCATGTCAAAGGCAAGTTTTATGTGACAAATGAAAATACATGTCACTTATGGTATATTATGTGACATCCTTAAAGAATTGTAACAACAAGTTCTATGTGACAAGTGAAAATACTTGCCATTTAAGGTGTATTATATGACAAGTGAAAATTATTGTCACTTAAGGTGTATTATGTGACTTTTTCTAAAGAATTGTAACAAGTTCTTTGTGACAAGTGAAATACTTGTCACTTAAGCTATATTGTATGACAAGTAAAAATATTTGTCACTTAAAGTGTATTTTGTGACTTCGTTATAGAATTGTAACAGTAAGTTCTATGTGACAAGTGAAATACTTGTCATTTAAGGTGTATTTTGTGACTTCCTCAAAGAATTGTAACAACAAATTTGTCACTTAAGGTGTCTTATGTCACTTAAGAAGGATTCTGGCAGAATTCATATATATATATATTATATATATATAAATTTTTTTCTTCTATATATATATTTTATATATATATATATATATATATATATATATATATATATATATATATATATTCTTTAACAAATATATATATATATATATATATATATATATATATATTCTTTAACAAACTAATGGTTGTAGTGTAATGGTAGAATGTTTAATTATGTTGTAAAAGGTTGCGTGTCCGGATCACAGTTAAAAATGTTTTGCGATGCCATAGTGACAAGGTTTGCAAGTCGCAGTTGAAAATATTTTGTGATGCCATGTTTTAATCGTCACTTTTTCTTTTAGCTATGGAGGTATATGTAACGGAAGTAAGTTGTTACTATACTCGTTACAGAAGATATGTTGTGAAATGTTTTACAACTTCTGTGACAACTTTACGTGTCACAAAAACCATATTTTCTTATAGTGGAAGTACGAAGTGTTGGCCCATTGGTCATATGGTCAAACTGATTTTAATAATTGATCAAACACTGTCTTGATATATGAATCTAGTCAGGATATCTCGGACTCTTGGACATGATCAAGAACAGCTATCTACTCAGTTCAAGACCGAAGCAATGTTTGCCTGTTCGAGTCTGTATTTCTTTGAGCAATGTATTTTTCATTTTATTGAGTCTAGGAATACGTTGTACACCGAGTCGTACTGGCAAATAGGCTATTCCAAAATGATTTCAAATTTTTTTTTAAATATCCTTAGTTTTGAAAAACATTCATATTAACAAAAGCTTCAAAAAGGTTTTTAAAAAGTTTTTCAAAAATCCCCAAAAACTATTTTTAAAAACCTAACCTAACCCTGACAGAACTCGGCCAGAGTTCGGCCAGAGTTCGGTTAGTGGCCGTTTTAATTTTTGAATTCTTTGGAACTTGGTCCTCCTGTAGTTGCGGATTTGACCGAGATTTCCTCATCGAGTTCTGCCCGAATTCTGCCCGAATTCTGTTAGAATTCTGTCTTTGGAACTCCTATAAATAGAGAAGGATTTCGATCATTTCAACTCACTCATTCACTTTCAATCTTCTCTCTATCTAAAGCTTTCAGTCTTCCAAAGAATTTTTCTCGAGCTTCAAATTTCAGATCCCAAGCCAGTTACAATCCTCTAGTCGATTTGCCAGTGCGGTACGGTCTAGAAATTTCAAAGTGATTGTAATCAGAGACTTGATAGAAGATTCAACTCTTTAAAATTGAAGTTGGACGAGTTCTTCGTATCAAAGCTCGCGTTGTAGAAGTTGCAAGGACTTCGTAAGAAAACTTGCGATTTTGCCAATAGTGGATTCAACTGGTAGCAAGAGTTCTACCGACTGGATTAGTCCTTAACAGAGGGAAACCAGTATACATCGCTGTCTTTGCGTTTTCTTTCTTATCTCTGCCTTTACATTATTTAGTTGTGATTATTATTCTGTGATCTTGCTGCTAACATTTTTTAATTAGCATTATTCCGCTGCCAACTCTATTCACCCCTCCTCTAGAGTATTATGCTTTACGATTTTGTTCCTACAATTGGTATCAAAGCGGGTGTTACAGGTAAAGCAAGGTAACATTGCAATTATTTATTCATTTAACTAATTGTTATATAGATCACAGCACAACACATGGCAACTGTGAAATTCACAAGTGAAGGCCAGGCCACAAACAGACCTCCACTGTTTGATGGTTCGAATTATACCTATTGGAAAACACGGATGAGTTTATTCTTGAAATCACTTGACTTTGATTTATGGTCTATTGTTATTGATGGCTATCAAAAGCCACCTCGTATAAATGTTGATGGAGTTTTAGTTGAAAAACCCCATAACAGATATACAGAGGAAGAAAAAAAAAAGGCCAGTCTTGACGCACGTGCTATTAACGCTTTATTTTATGCTTTAGACAGAACTGAAATTAACAGGGTATCTATCTGCACAACTGATAACGAAGTGTGGAAGCTTCTTGAAGTCACACATGAAGGCACGACTCAAGTCAAAGAATCAAAAGTCAGCAGACTTACTCAAGAGTATGAGGTGTTCAAGATGAAGCCCAACGAAACAGTTACTCAGATGTTCGAAAGATTCTTGGATATTGTGAATCCTTTGTCCTCTCTAGGCAAAGATTACAGTAACCATGAAAAGATTCGCAAACTCCTGCGAGCACTTACCAAGAACTGGATTCCAAAGGCTACTGCGATCATTGAAGGGAACGACCTCACAACTATGTCCCTCGAAGTACTTATGGGTAAGCTACTCACTCATGAACTGGAGCTACAAGACTTTGAAGAGCCTGCACCAAAGGAAAAGACGATCGCTTTCAAGGCTCAGCACAGAAAAGCTGCTGAAGGTGATTCAGACAATAGTGAATCTGATGCTGAAGATCAAGCACTCCTAGCAAGGAAATTTAAAAGATTCATGAGATATGAGAAGAAAGCCAAAGAAAACAATAGCAGCAACAACTGGTATCAAGATGATGCTGTCTGCTACGACTGCAAGAAGAAGGGACACATGAAGAAGGATTATCCTACAAACTCGTCATCAAGTAAGAAGAGCAACAAGTATGAGAAAGAGAACCTGAAGAGATCAACATCTCGGAGATATGCAAACACCAGCATATGGCATGAGAGTGAAGCCAGCGACTCAGAAGATGAACAATCAGAAGATGCTGCAAATGTATGCTTTATGGCATCCGATCAGGTACTCTCTGAACCTGTAGTAGATACATATGATGACTTCACCTTTGAGAAATTAGGAGATGCTTTCAGTGAACTGATAAGTGCTTACAGGAAACCGCGTTGCAAATATTAGACCTCTAAGAAGGTACTCAAAGAGTACAAAGGTGAAATAGGAAGACTTACCGACCTACTAGCTGAGGTTAGAAATAATGTTAGTGAGTCTGGTAAGCTTTCCTCTATTAAGCTCTTATTACACGAGACTACCAAGTCATCTGAAGAGAAAGACAAGGTTATTGACCAACTGAAAGAAGAACTTTCTAAAGAGAAGAAAAGTCTTCGATATGCACAAATCAGAATGGAAACACTCACTTCTGATTATACTAAGTTGTACGACACTTCCAAAAGAGTAGAAATTAGGTTAGGAAAACAGCCTAAGACTGCTTCTTCCTACCCTAACACGTGTCACTTACCGAAAAATTAGAACATTTCCAAACCAAACATTGTCAGACCTAACCCTATCAAACCTTTACCCCAAAAGGTTAAGCCCAAACAGGATTATAGGTATGCTTTCTTCTATACTAGAAAACCTAAACCTACCAACCGTGCACATCACTCAGCTCTCAACACTAAACATGCATAATGTCATTATTGTGGCCACATTGGTCATATTTCTTCTGCATATAGAATCAGAAAGCTTGTTGATTAAATATTTATGCATGGATACCAAAAGCTAACATTTTAGGACCCTACAAGAAATAGGTACCAAAAGTTTCATCTACAAACTATTTTGTAGGTGGAACACCTTTCACATGCTAAAAGCAAATGGATCCTCGACAGCAGTTGTTCTCGGCATATGACCGGTGACGCTACATTATTTGCAACACTGTCGAAGAAGAAGAAGGAAGATTATATTTCCTTCGGTAATAACTTGAAAGGGTATATCATTGGTATCGGTGATGTTGGTAAGTCTCCCTATCCTGTGGTTAAGGATGTTTGTCTGGTTACCGAGTTGAAACATAATCTACTCAGCGTAAGTCATCTAGCTGATCATAGTTATGGCATCAACTTTGGCAAAGACAAATATACTATAGTTGGTCGCTCAACTGGTAGTACTATCTTTGAAGGTATCAGGGAAGACAACATATATGTTTTCTATTTGTTGGAAGAAACTAACATTTCAGGTAGATGCTTAATGGCTAAAAGTAATAAGATTCATCTGTGGCATATGAGACTCGGTCACGCAAATATGGACACAATCTCAAGATTATCCACGAAGAAGCTAGTACGCGGTTTACCGGACATAACATTCAAGAAGGATTCGGTATGCAGCCAATATGAAAAGAACAAAGCTACCAGATCCACATTCAAGTCAGTAAACGCAGTATGTACTACTAGACCTCTACAATTGCTACATATGGACTTATTTGGTCCTAGCAGAGTTGCTAGCCTCGGAGGCAAGCTTTATGCTTTTGTAATTGTAGATGATTACTCTAGATACACGTGGGTATACTTCTTGATACGCAAAAATGATGTATTATTCGAATTTGTCGCCTTTTGCAAGAAAGTACAGAATGAAAAAGGTTACATGATCACTCGTATTAGAAGCGATCATGGTGGCGAGTTCGAGAATGCAGAGTTTGAGCAATTTTATGACACACACGATTTTGTACACGAGTTCTCCTGCCCTAGGACTCCACCACAAAATGGAGTTGTGGAACGTAAGAACAGAACTCTATCCGAAATGGCCAGAGTAATGTTAAACCAGTTTAGTCTACCCAAATATTTCTGAACTGAAGCTGTCAATACAATTCGTTCAGAAAGCCAAGAAAACCAATAAAACCAACAGCAGACGGGTTGCGTCGCTCTCTTTAGAGTTTCTTCGCCAAGATGCCGCCTACCGCATCTAGGACTTATTCCAACAGTAGTCGATCCATTAGTTAGAACGGTACTCATATCACTCGTCCAAATCGATTTTATTGATACCATAGTTTTTGTATACCAAACTCGTCGCCGAGTCAGACTAGCCATCTATGTTCCCGACCATGTCTGACTTGGCACGAGCCTATAACATAGTGCTTCGCCCCAACGCGAGCGGGGCACTACACAAGTAGTGTTTCCACAACTTTAGGGCGAATATAATTGTCGCAAACTCTAGATCGTGGGTGGGATAATTCTGTTGGCCCATTGGTCAAACTGATTTTAATAATTGATCAAACTTTGTCTCGATATATGAAGCTAGTCAGGATATCTCGGACTCTTGGACATGATCAAGAACAGCTATCTACACAGTTCAAGACCGAAGCAATATTTGCTTGTTCGAGTCTGTATTTCTTTGAGAAATGTATTTTTCATTTTATTGAGTCTAGGAATACGTTGTAAACCGAGTCGTACTGGCAAATAGGCTATTCCAAAATGATTTCAAAATGTTTTTGAAATATCCTTAGTTTTGAAAAATATTCATATTAACAAAAGCTTCAAAAAGGTTTTCAAAAAGGTTTTCAAAAATCCCCAAAAACTATTTTAAAAAACCTAACCTAACTCTGGCCGAACTCTGGTCGAGTTCTGTCAGGGTTTGGTTAGGTTTTTAAAAATAGTTTTTGGGGATTTTTGAAAACCTTTTTGAAGCTTTTGTTAATATGAATGTTTTTCAAAACTAAGGATATTTAAAAAACATTTTGAAATCATTTTGGAATAGCCTATTTGCCAGTACGACTCGGTGTACAACGTATTCCTAGACTCAATAAAATGAAAAATACATTGCTCAAAGAAATACAGACTTGAACAGGCAAACATTGCTTCGGTCTTGAACTGTATAGATAGCTGTTCTTGATCATGTCCAAGAGTCCGAGATATCCTGACTAGCTTCATATATCGAGATAGAGTTTGATCAATTATTAAAATCAGTTTGACCATATGCCCACTTTGAAGACTTTTCTTCTCTTTAGAAAGTTCTTCTTTCAATTGGTCAATAACTTTGTCTTTCTCTTCAGATAACTTGGTAGTCTCGTGTAATAAGAGCTTAATAGAAGAAAGCTCACCAGACTCAATAACATTATTTCTAACCTCAGCTAGTAGGTCGGTAAGTCTTCCTATTTCACCTTTGTACTCTTTGAGTACCTTCTTAGAGGTCTGATATTTGCTATACAGTTTCCTGTAATCACTTATCAGTTCACTGAAGGCATCTCCTAATTGCTCAAAGGTGAAGTCATCATATGTATCAACTACAGGTTCAGTAGGTACCTGATCGGATGCCATAAAGCATACGTTTGCAGCATCTTCTGATTGTTCATCTTCTGAGTTGCTGGCTTCACTTTCATGCCATATGCTGGTGTTGGCATATCTCCGAGATGTTGATCTCTTCAGGTTCCCTTTTTCATACATGTTGCTCTTCTTGCTTGATGATGAGTTTGTAGGACAATCCTTCTTCACGTGTCCCTTCTTTTTGCAGCCGTAGCAGACAACATCATCTTGATACCAGTTGTTGCTGCTATTATTTTCTTTGGCTTTCTTCTCATATCGCATGAATCTTTTGAATTTTCTTGCTAGAAGTACTTGATCTTCAGCATCAGATTCACTGCTGTCCGAATCACCTTCAGCAGCTTTTCTGTGCTGAGCCTTGAAAGCGATCATCTTCTCCTTTGGTGCAGGCTCTTCAAAATCTAGGAGGAGCAGCAGCAGTCATACTACGATGTGATAACTTCAGAAACTTGGGCTCAGGGTCTTGAGTACAAGTTGACAAATCAATATCGAATTGTTGGAAGATGCGTGGGAGAATCATCGCATAAGGGAGATTTCTATCTCTTATACGACAACGTCCCATCATCTGGATAATGGTCTTAGGGGCAGAAAATGGATTTCCCTTAAGAATGTGATACATAGCAGATAATTCAAGAGATGTCACATCATCCTTTGAAGTAGACTTTGGAAGGATAGTGGAGTAGATGATGCGGTGCAATTCATAATTAAACAAGTTCAAGTTGTTTGCCTTGAACTTTCCAGAGCGAACTCGATCAGGTGCACAGAGCTCAGCTTTGAAACTAGCAAGTGTCGTGCCGTCGGGGAATTCAAATTCAGTGATATCAACAAGCGGTTCACCCTCATTGGGAATACCAAGGATTTTTACTAAGAGGACATCATTGAAATTGATATCTAGTCCGCCAACACGAGTACTTACGTCAAACGTGTTTAATATGATATTGTAGTAGAAAAGTCTAATGGCATTAGTTGCTACTGGAAAACAAAGTTTAACAAAATATTGTAACCCTAATACCTCAAAATAAGGGCGGTGTTCTGGAAACACAATCCACTTGATGGGAGCGCCTGTGCATATGGATCTCATGGAGAAGTCTCTATACCACAGTAGGGCTTGATCTAGGGTTTGAAAATAAAACCCATCGAACTTGTCATCGCTCGATTGGACTGGCGAAAAGAGGGAATCCGTGGGTGGATTCGAAGATGAACCTTCCTCACTAGGATTGGTCGTCTTCTTCCTCTTGAAGGGGTTAAATCCCTTAGGTGCCATTGTGCAATAAAGTAAAATGCACGAAATTGAAAGGAGGAGAAATATGAAGTTATATCTCCCGAGATTCGAGTATGTTGTAGAGAACAACGAACTCCGTACGAATCCAAGATTTGGATGGATTTCACCATGTAGATTGGGAGAGAAGGAGTGGTGAAGAACTAGGGTTTTAGAGCTTTTCGTGCGGCTGTTGTACTGTGATGGTGGATTTTAGAAGCAATAAAGAAGAAAGGCTCTCGGGTTCTGGTTATATAACCTGATACCCTAACCGAACTCGGGCCGAATTCGGTCCGAAGTCTGGCCGAATTCGCCTGGGGTTGGTTTAGAACACTTTCTTTTTTATTGTCTCATTTCAAAGATTTAATTCAAAGATTAGTAATTTTGACATTCAATTAATATAATTAATGTTATTTTATAAATTAAATTTTGTTACACAGCGACTGTTTCAGATTAGCTGTAGGAGTACTGTCCCAGCTGGCGGAGGTTCACCGGGGAACTCTTAAATACCGCTTCGCTTCAACCGTAGTTGTGGTGACAGACAGACTCTTTATTGGCTTGTCTCTAACACAGTTTTTGCGTATTGAAATGTAATCATAAAACAAAATTAATTAACATTATTGACGTCCAAAATTCCCAATTCTCGACGTAAATAATTGAAACGATCTTCTGCTAGAGGCTTTGTGAAAATATCAGCTAATTGATTCTCAGTATCTATGTACACAAGGTCAATATCTCCATTTTGATGATGATCTCTAAGAAAATGATGTCGAATCTCGATATACTTAGTACGAGAATGATATATTAGATTCTTAGTCAAATTAATAGTGCTCGTGTTATCACAGAAAATAGGAATGTGTGTGTAAAATAAATCATAGTCTTCTAAGGTTTGTTTCATCCACAAAATCTGAGCACAACAATATCCTGCGGCGATGTACTCAGCCTCTGTTGTTGATAGGGCTACAGAATTTTGCTTTTTACTAAACCATGAGACTAAAGCCTTGCCTAAGAAATGACATGTGCTGCTGGTACTTTTACTATCAACTTTGCATCCAGCAAAATCTGCATCCGAGTAACCTATAAGGTCAAAGGACTTAGTTTTGGGATACCATAAGCCAACAGTAGAAGTGCCATTAAGGTATCGAAAGATACGCTTAACTGCGCACAGATGTGATTCCTTTGGATTAGCTTGAAAACGTGCACACAGGCAAACACTAAACATAATATCTGGACGACTAGCAGTTAAATAAAGCAAACTACCGATCATACCTTGATACTTACGTGTGTCGACTGGCTTACCTTGTTCATCAATATCAAGCTTTGTTGAAGTTGCCATCAGAGTGCCAATAGGTTTGACATTGTCTAGATTAAACTTCTTTAGCAAATCTTTTGTGTACTTGGCTTGATTTATGAATGTCCCATTGTCAGTTTGTTTGATTTGCAGTCCGAGAAAGAATTTTAGCTCTCCCATCATGCTCATCTCAAACTCATTCTGCATACACTTAGAGAATTCTTGACACAGAGATTCATCAGTAGATCCAAATATAATATCATCAACATAGACTTGTATTAAGAGAAGCTTGCCATTAAAAGACTTAATAAAAAGTGTTGTGTCAACCTTACCTTTTGAAAAACCGTTGTCAAGTAAGAAAGAGCTTAGACGATCATACCAAGCACGAGGGGCTTGTTTTAAACCGTATAAAGCTTTCTTCAACTTGAAAACATGATCAGGGTTTTTAAAATCTGTGAAACCCGGAGGTTGTGCTACAAAAACTTCTTCTTTTATAAAACCATTTAAAAATGCACTCTTGACATCTATTTGAAATAATTTGAAATTATGAAAACATGCAAATGCGCATAACATGCGAATGGATTCTAATCTCGCAACTGGGGCATAAGGCTCATCGTAGTCGATACCTTCTTCCTGATTGTATCCTTGAGCTACGAGTCGAGCCTTATTACGAGTCACTAAACCATTCTCGTTCAGTTTATTTCGGAATACACAATGGGTGCCAATGACTGGATGATCAATAGGCTTGGGAACAAGTTTCCAAACTTGATTTCGTTCAAATTGGTTTAATTCCTCTTGCATAGCATCTATCCAAAAACTATCACTACATGCTTCATCAATAGTTTTGGGTTCTAGCTGTGAAATGAATGCAACACTAGAAACAATATCTCTACTGGATGTACTAGTACTTACACCTTTGGTAATATCACCAATTACCAAATCCTTTGGATGATCAGCCGTAAATTTCAATCTTTTTGGCAGACTCTGAAGGTAGCTGGTTCCTGGATCTTCTCTAGGAGGATCAGCTAGTACCGAGCTTGGTTGAGAATCAGCTGGTGTTGAGCTTGGTACAGTTAGATCTTCGTCATTGTCATCGATGGTCATTTGATTCAGTTCATCAAAAGTGACGTTGATTGATTCTTCGATGATCATAGTTCGTTTGTTGAAGACTCTGTATCCTTTGCTCTTGGCCGCATAACCTAAAAATATACCTTCATCGGCCTTTTCATTAAACTTTCCCAAATTATCTTTTGTATTAAGAATAAAGCATTTACAACCAAATATTCTAAAATATGAAACTGATGGAATTCTATCAAACCATAACTCAAATGGAGTCTTCTTCGATTTGGGTCGAATTTGAACTCTATTGAAAACAAAACAAGCTGTATTGACAGCTTCAGCCCAGAAATATTTGGGTAGACTAAACTTGTTTAACATTACTCTGGCTATTTCGGATAGAGTTCTGTTCTTACGTTCCACAACTCCATTTTGTTGTGGAGTCCTAGAACAGGAGAACTCGTGTACAAAACCGTGTATGTCACAAAATTGCTCAAACTCTGCATTCTCGAATTCGCCAACATGATCGCTTCTAATACGAGTGATTATGTAACCTTTTTTGTTCTGTACTTTCTTACAAAAGGCGACAAATTCGGATAATGCATCGTTCTTGCGTGTCAAGAAGTATACCCACGTGTATCTAGAGTAATCATCTACAATTACAAAAGCATAAAGCTTACCTCCGAGGTTAGCAACTCTGCTAGGACCAAATAAGTCTATATGTAGCAATTGTAGAGGTCCAGTAGTACATACTACGTTTACTGACTTGAATGTGGATCTGGTAGCTTTGTTCTTTTCACATTGGCTGCATACCAAATCTTTCTTGAATGTTATGTCCGGTAAACCGCGTACTAGCTTCTTCGTAGATAATCTTGAGATTGTGTCCATATTTGCATGACCGAGTCTCATATGCCACAGATGACTCTCATTACTTTTAGCCATTAAGCATCTACCTGAAATGTTAATTTCTTCCAACAAATAGAAAACATATATGTTGTCTTCTCTGATACCTTCAAAGATAGTACTACCAGTTGAGCTATCAACTATAGTACATTTGTCTTAGCCAAAGTTGATGCCATAACCATGATCAGCTAGATGACTTACGCTGAGTAGATTATGTTTCAACTCGGTAACTAGACAGACATCCTTATTCATAGGATAGGGAGACTTACCAACATCACCGATACCAATGATATACCCTTTCAAGTTATTACCAAAGGAGACATAGCCTTCCTTCTTCTTCTTCGACAGTGTTGCAAATAATGTAGCGTCACCGGTCATATGACGTGAACAACCGCTGTCGAGGATCCATTTGCTTTTAGCATGTGAAAGGTGTTCCACCTACAAAATAGTTTGCAGATGAAACTTTTGGTACCCATTTCTTGTAGGGTCCTGAAATGTTAGCTTTTGGTATCCATGCATAAATATTTAAATCAACAAGCTTTCTGATTCTACATGCAGAAGAAATATGACCAATGTGGCCACAATAATGATATTGTGCATGTTTAGTGTTGAAAGCTGAGTGATGTGCACGGTTGGTAGGTTTAGGTTTTCTAGTATAAAAGAAAGCATACCTATAATCCTGTTTGGGCTTAACCTTTTGGGGTAAAGGTTTGATAGGTTTGGTCTGACAGTGTTTGGTTTAGGAATGTTTCAATTTTTCGGTAAGTGATACGTGTTAGGGTAGGAAGCAGCAGTCTCAGGCTGTTTTCCTAACCTAATTTCAAATCTTTTGGAAGTGTCGTACAACTTAGTATAATCAGAAATGAGTGTTTCCATTCTGATTTGTGCATATCGAAGACTTTTCTTCTCTTTAGAAAGTTCTTCTTTCAGTTGGTCAATAACCTTGTCTTTCTCTTCAGATGACTTGGTAGTCTCGTGTAATAAGAGCTTAATAGAGGAAAGCTCACCAGACTTACTAACATTATTTCTAACCTCAGCTAGTAGGTCGGTAAGTCTTCCTATTTCACCTTTGTACTCTTTGAGTACCTTCTTAGAGGTCTGATATTTGCTATGCAGTTTTTTGTAATCACTTATCAGTTCACTGAAGGCATCACTAATTGCTCAAAGGTGAAGTCCTCATATGTATCTACTACAGGTTCAGAGAGTACCTGATCGGATGCCATAAAGTATATATTTCTAGCGACTTCTGATTGTTCATCTTCTGAGTCGCTGGCTTCACTCTCATGCCATATGCTGGTGTTGGCATATCTCCGAGATGTTGATCTCTTGAGGTTTCCTTTCTCATACCTGTTGCTCTTCTTACTTGATGATGAGTTTGTAGGACAATCCTTCTTCACGTGTCCCTTCTTCTTGCAGCCGTAGCAGACAGCATCATCTTGATACCAGTTGTTGCTGCTATTGTTTTCTTTGGCTTTCTTCTCATATCTCATGAATCTTTTGAATTTTCTTGCTAGGAGTGCTTGATCTTCAGCATCAGATTCACTGCTGTCTGAATCAATTTCAACAACTTTTTTGTTCTGAGCCTTGAAAGCGATCATCTTCTCCTTTGGTGCAGGCTCTTCAAAGTCTTGTAGCTCCAGTTCATGAGTGAGTAGCTTACCCATGAGTACTTCGAGGGACATAGTTGTGAGGTCGTTCCCTTCAATGATCGCAGTAGCCTTTGGAATCCAGTTCTTGGTAAGTACTCGCAGGAGTTTGCGAATCTTTTTATGGTTACTGTAATCTTTGCCTAGGAAGGACAAAGGATTTACAATATCCAAGAATCTTTCGAACATATGAGTAACTGTTTCGTTGGGCTTCATCTTGAACACCTCATACTCTTGAGTAAGTCTGCTGACTTTTGATTCTTTGACTTGAGTCCTGCCTTCATGTGTGACTTCAAGAAGCTTCCACACTTTATTAGCAGTTATGCAGATAGATATCCTGTTAAATTCAGTTCTGTCTAAAGCACAAAATAAAGCGTTAATAGCACGTGCGTCAAGACTGACCTTTTTCTTTTCTTCCTCTGTATATCTGTTATGGGGTTTTTCAACTAAAACTCCATCAACATTTATACGAGGTGGCTTTTGATAGCCATCAATAACAATAGACCATAAATCAAAGTCAAGTAATTTCAAGAAGAAACTCATCCATGTTTTCCAATAGGTATAATTTGTACCATCAAACAGTGGAGGTCTATTTGTGGCCTGGCCTTCACTTGTGAATTTCACAGTTGCCATGTGTTATGCTGTGATCTATATAACAATTAGTTAAATGAATAAATAATTTCAATGTTACCTTGCTTTACCTGTAACACCCGCTTTGATACCAATTGTAGGAACGAAATCGTAAAGCAGAATACTCTAGAGGAGGTGAATACAGTTGGCATCGGAATAATGCTAATTAAAAAATATTAACAGCAGGATCACAGAATAATAATCATAACTAAATAATGTAAAGGCAGAGATAAAAAAGCAAACACAAAGACTGCGATGTATACTGGTTTCCCTCTGTTGAGGACTAATCCAGTCGGTAGAACTCTTGCTACCAGTTGAATCCACTATTGGCAAAACTGCAAGTTTTCTTACGAAGTCCTTGCAACTTCTACAACGCGAGCTTTGATACAAAGAACTCGTCCAACTTCAATTTTGAAGAGTTGAATATTCTATCAAGCCTCTGATTACAATTACTCTGAAACTTCTAGACCGCACCGTACTGGCAAATCGACTAGAGGATTGTAACTGGCTTGGGATCTGAAATTTGAAGCTCGAGAAAAATCCTTTGGAAGACTGAAAGCTTTAGATAGAGAGAAGATTGAAAGTCAATGAGTGAGTTAAAATGATCAAAATCCTTCTCTATTTATAGGAGTTCCAAAGACAGAATTCTGGCAGAATTCGGGCATAACTCGATGAGGAAATCTCGGTCAAATCCGTAACTGCAGGAGGACCAAGTTCCAAAGAATTCAAAAATCAAAACGGCCACTAATCGAACTCTGGCCGAACTCTGGCCGAATTCTGTCAATGTTAGGTTAGGTTTTTAAAAATAGTTTTTGGGGATTTTTGAAAACCTTTTTGAAAACCTTTTTGAAGCTTTTGTTAATATAAATGTTTTTCAAAACTAAGGATATTTTAAAAACATTTTGAAATCATTTTGGAATAGCCTATTTGCCAGTACGACTCGGTGTACAACGTATTCCTAGACTCAATAAAATAAAAAATATATTGCTCAAAGAAATACAGACTCGAACAGGCAAACATTGCTTCGGTCTTGAACTGAGTAGATAGCTGTTCTTGATCATATTCAAGAGTCCGAGATGTCCTGACTAGCTTCATATATCGAGACAGAGTTTGATCAATTATTAAAATCAGTTTGACCATATGACCAATGGGCCAACAATCTCCCCCATTTTGATAATTGACAAACTATGAATGATATAACATCTTTGCTTGGAAAAAAATCAAAATAGTAAAATTGTTCATATTCTTGCATTTTCTCAAAAAAAATGTTAGTAGCAGGAGTAGTAGCAGGAGCATTTTCTCAAAAAGAATGTTAGGTCTGACAGTGTTTGGTTTGGGAATGTTTCGATTTTTCGGTAAGTGACACGTGTTAGGGTAGGAAGCAGCAGTCTCAGGCTGTTTTCCTAACCTAATTTCCAATCTTTTGGAAGTGTCGTACAATTTAGTATAATCAGAAGTGAGTGTTTCCATTCTGATTTGTGCATATCGAAGACTTTTTTCTTTTTAGAAAGTTCTTCTTTCAGTTGGTCAATAACCTTGTCTTTCTCTTCAGATGACTTGGTAGTCTCGTGTAATAAGAGATTAATAGAGGAAAGCTTACCAGACTCACTAACATTATTTTTAACCTCAGCTAGTAGGTCGGTAAGTCTTCCTATTTTACCTTTGTACTCTTTGAGTACCTTCTTAGAGGTTTGATATTTGCTATGCAGTTTCCTGTAATCACTTATCAGTTCACTGAAGACATCTCCTAATTGCTCAAATGTGAAGTCATCATATGTATCTACTACAGGTTCAGAGAGTACCTGATCGGATGCCATAAAGTATACATTTGAAGCGTCTTCTGATTGTTCATCTTTTGAGTCGCTGGCTTCACTCTCATGCCATATGCTGGTGTTGGCATATCTCCGAGATGTTGATCTCTTCAGGTTCCCTTTCTCATACCTGTTGCTCTTCTTGCTTGATGATGAGTTTGTAGGACAATCCTTCTTCATGTGTCCCTTCTTCTTGCAGCCGTAGCAGACAGCATCATCTTGATACCAGTTGTTGCTGCTATTGTTTTCTTTGGCTTTCTTCTCATATCTCATGAATCTTTTAAATTTCTTTGCTAGGAGTGCTTGATCTTCAGCTTCAGATTTACTGCTATCTGAATCACCTTCAGCAGCTTTTCTGTGCTGAGCCTTGAAAGTGATCGTCTTCTCCTGTGGTGCAGGCTCTTCAAAGTCTTGTAGCTCCAGTTCATGAGTGAGTAGCTTACCCATGAGTACTTCGAGGGACATAGTTGTGAGGTCGTTTTCTTCAATGATCGCAGTAGCCTTTGGAATCTAGTTCTTGGTAAGTGCTCGCAGGAGTTTACGAATCTTTTCATGGTTACTGTAATCTTTGCCTAGGGAGGACAAAGGATTTATAACTACTCAGCAGTATGCCATGACTTTTGAGGGCATACACCAGCACCTTTCTGATTTGCACGTCTCGATGATGGATATGGCCCGCAAACATGAGTTCCGTGACGTCACTCGTTATCAGGCGATAGCAAATTCTTTCGCTGATCTCCGATTCGCCCAGACTGGACATTCTGCCGGTTCTATTCCTAGAGATCCAGCCTTCTCTGGTTACCGCTGTGAGGATGAGGCTGTTCATGCCTACTTTCAGCCCGGTAACGCATATGATTGGTACCATTCTGACCGTGCTCCTCGAGACTATATCGGTGAGTTTTACACTGGCGCCCCTCCTCACCCTTCTGGCGCTGGTACCTCTGCAGCTGGTCCTTTTGGACATGTCGATCATGCTGATGATGATGAGGAGGAGGAGGAGGAGATGTGATATGTTAGCTGATTTTTGAGACTTAGATGTTATCTACTGTATACTTGGAAATGCTCTGACATTCCAAGTCTTTAGACTTTATTATCAGTATTTCTTTTGAGTACTTGTACTGGATATTTTTTTATGTCTCTTGGACATCTTTTTATCTTTTTAAGATGCGTAGTTTATGTTTCACATCAGTTTATTTACTTATTTATAGCATCTTTATCTGCTTCTTTATTATAAACTGCCTGTGAAATAATTCTCTGTTATAAACTGTCTAAGACAAATACATGCCTATGATGTTGTTCTATTTTTCTTACTATTTCTATCATTTCTTATGATTGTTTCTTTTTGTGTTTCTTCACTGTTTGTTTTTTATGCATTGATTGCGGGGGAGTTTTTCTCTTTTGCAATTATTTTGCTAAGTAACAACGGGGGAGAAAATAGGATCTAACATTCTTTTTGAGAAAATGCAGGAATATGAACAATTTTACTATTTTTGATTTTTTCCAAGCAAAGATGTTATATCATTCATAGTTTGTCAATTATCAAAATGGGAGAGATTGTTGGCCCATTGGTCATATGGTCAAACTGATTTTAATAATTGATCAAACTCTGTCATGATATATGAAGCTAGTCAGGATATCTCAGACTCTTGGACATGATCAAGAACAACAATCTACTCAGTTCAAGACCGAAGCAATGTTTGCCTGTTCGAGTCTGTATTTCTTTGAGCAATGTATTTTTTATTTTATTGAGTCTAGGAATACGTTGTACACCGAGTCGTACTAGAAAATAAGCTATTCCAAAATGATTTCAAAATGTTTTTTAAATATCCTTAGTTTTGAAAAACATTCATATTAACAAAAGCTTCAAAAAGGTTTTTAAAAATCCCCAAAAACTATTTTTAAAAACCTAACCTAACCCTGACAGAACTCGGCCAGAGTTCGGTTAGTGGCCGTTTTGATTTTTGAATTCTTTGGAACTTGGTCCTCCTGCAGTTGCAGATTTGATCGAGATTTCCTCATCGAGTTCTGCCCGAATTCTGCCCGAATTCTGCCAGAATTCGGGCTTTGGAACTCCTATAAATAGAAAAGGATTTTGATCATTTCAACTCACTCATTCACTTTTGTTTGCCATTGATTGTAAAAGTACAGAACAGTTTTATGGGAGGACTGAACTTAGACTCACAATACAAACTCGCTTGTACAAAGAAAGCCTAGGGACGAAAACCTAGGTATAGCAGTCTAAGTACAATTGTTTATTTTAGATTCTGGGGGGTGACGATAGAGGCTCAGGAAAGCGACGGCCGCTCTGCCTTACTCCTTGGATGATCGGTATGCAGTCTTGGCTCGAAGAAGATCTGCTTGGCGTGGACGAAGAAATGCTCTTCTTGCTCTCCTCGTGTTGCTCTCCTGGCTTCTCTCTCTCTGTGATTATCAAAAAAGGGGGGAGCTCTCTCTGTATATCTGTCTCTCTTTTTTTATTCTCTTGTTGCCCGTGGTTCTTACAAGGGAATGATGCTGGCTATTTATAGGAGTGGGGTGTGATCATTAGGATTTGCTAATGATCATTTGTTTGGAATGTCGGCGCTCCTTCAATCTATCTGAACCCTTGATCCTGATTACAATAAATCTAGGCCATTAATGCGGATAGCACCGTATCTTGTGAGCAATTAATGCTAACTGCTTTAAATCTTCATGATTGATTACGCCAATGTCTGATTGCTCGCCACGTGTCCCATTAGCTTGATAATAAATGATATGCCCTGATCTTAGTAATTATGACGATGATGTCAAATGTACTTGTTGGGATTCGGTTAAATCCTTGATTGATCCGATGCCACATGTTTTGATTGTGGGTCCTGCCAGAGCCGCATAGGATGGGCAACACTTGAACCGCAGGGAGATACTCTTCGTGAGCCGCATAGGACAATGCTTCATCGAGCCGCAGGAAACGAACTCTCAATGAGCCGCATATGCATAGTCTTTGCGAGCCGCATGAGCTAGCGTTGTATTGAGCCGCAGGGGCTGAGCTCTCAGTGGGCCGCATATGGCTGATTTCTGCTAGTCATATAGGGTGACTTCTCAGTGAGCCGCATAAAGCTGTTCTCTATTTAAGCCGTATGAGATTTGCCACGTGGCAACCTAGGATTTCTGACGGATCGGGTCAGAGATCTTCTTCTTTTCCCGAAGAGTCTGTCATTATGGCAGAGCCATTATGACACTTTATGCCAGAGCCGTCACAGTCGTCAAATCGTGTCAGAGCATTAAATGAGGCCACTATTCAAAAGGCCAGCTGTAGGAAAGGATCACAAGGGGACACGTGGCATCGATCGAGTCGCATATTCCTGCTGAACCGTATACACTCTCGAGCCGCATGAGACTGAGAGTCTTCCTTTGAACCGTATAAGACAGCTCCCATATGAGCCGTATGGGCTTCGTATCCGGAGCCGTATGGACCATTATTTTGATATTTTCCATGCTTTTGCAGGACCCCCTTCAAAGTTTTCAATTTGCAAAATTGAAACACTTTGAATAAGAAGCATGGTCCCGTTTATGCCGCATAAGTGTCCCAGCCGCATAGATTCATCTGTCCGCATAGGCTCTTTGCCACGTGTCCTGACCACGTATGCAAATCTTCATTAAATGCCTTTGATTCGTTTTGAATTAATGCCGTCTTTTTGGGGGAGGATCCCAAGGGTCGGTTTTGCCTTGACCGAAGCGTTTTGCCTTTATCTTTTGAGGCGGCACGTAATCCGAGATGTCTGTTTGTTTTTATGGGCCTCTTTCGCCTATAAATAGGAGTCTTTTAGTCCCTTGGGGGTTTCTTTACCTTCTCTCTTTGCTCGAATTCCCTGTTGCCGTCTTTGCTCTTCGTCTTCTTCCTTCAACGATCGACAATGGCTCCCAAGAAGGCTGCTGCGTCGAAGGCTGCGAAGGGTAAGGCGGTTGCTTCTACGACGACTGCAGCGACGAACGTGGTCACTCCTCCGTCGGCTGCTGTGCGTTCTATTCATCCCGACGTTCACCCGCCTATCGCTGGTAAGGGTCGTCTGAAAACCCTAACTGTTGCCATGGCTCTGCTGCATACTTTATGCACAAGCCGCATGTACGGGGCTTATCGATGTGACCGCATGAGCCCTTCGCCCCATGGGGCCGCATGAGCTTGTTATACTCGGTCTGAGCCGCATATGTGTTTTCGATTTGGGCCGCATAAGCGTTGCTCACTTTTTGAACCGCATAAACTCGCTTGCTTACATCCGCATCCGCTCGCATGAGTCTGGCTTCGTAGGCGCACTTAACCTGAACCGCATGGGTCTATAAGCTCGTCTGAATTTGAGTTGTGTGGACTCGGCTAACTCGGAGCCGTATGAGGCTATGATGTACCGAATCGCATGGACGTATCTAATGCTGAGCCGCATGAGGCTGTGACGACCCGAGCCGCATAGACTCAGATGACCTTTCCAATGCTTCTGTTTTTTTGACTATCTTCTAACCTCGTTTCTTTCGCCTTTCTCCAGTAAATCTGCCCGTAAATCCTGCTGGGGAGCTTATAGTGGGTTCGAATCAATTCACCCTGGGCGTGCGTCTTGACGACTTAATTAGGCATGTGTTGAATCAATTCCCTACTGATGAGCCTTCGGAGAGGTTGAAGGCCATTGAGAATCAGACCCTCCATTACCTCCGTTCCATGATGAATACTGGGAAGCTGGATGGAAAATACCTGAAGCCTTTATTTCTTTTTGGTGATGCTTTAATCATCAAGAATTCCCGAGTTTTAGAGATTTCCGAGAACTGGGATTTTTCTTTGGATGGGGTGGCAATCCATATTCCTCTCATGGATCGTCATTATCCTTTGTCATGGTTCAATATGGTGTTGCTGGACCGGAAGATGGTGTGTAACTTAACTCCCACTCAATCAGGGATGTTGATGGGCAACATCCATTATAATCTGAATATGCGGTCAGCGTATGCGGGTAAGGATTCCGTCCTCCGGTATATGATGGGTCTGGCCCCGGGCTCTTTTATGAATGTATACGGTCCCAACTTCACACTTACTCAAGCTGATACTTTTCTGAATCGGCTTGTTCGCAAGAAGTCTTATCTTGTTGGTAGGCTGGCACTGCCGAACTGGATAAATCCTACATCTACGTGGGCCCAGTTGACTACTTGGGTTTTGCAGACCTATGGAACATTCTTACGGGAGGTGGGGCTTTACCATGCCATTCGGGGCACTTGTCATGGGCTTCCCATTAATAAACCACTGTTCGTAGCACTCTTGGAGATGTATGGTCGGCGAACGGGGACGTTCTTTGCACCAGTAGGGGAGCTGGGGCTTGCTCTTCACGAGATGTATATTGTCTCTAAACTTCCATGGGGGAATGAGCCTTTCGAGGTGTATACCCCGTCGAATGAGGAGTTCGAGGCCTTGGACAGGCAACTCCCGGGTTCTGTTGCGGTGTATCGGGAGTTGTTGTGCCACCATAGTGCTTGTCATCAGATGGCTATAAAAAGGACGGATAGCTCCGAGGGGACCGCTTCCCATACCACATCCTGGATTAATTATCTTTTTAGGGTTGATCCTTCTGGCGAAGTTACTCCCCGAACCCCTCGAACGCATACAGAGGTAAGGGATCTGATGTCAAATGTCAAGAAGTCGCGATCCAAGAGCGATATATTCGGGAGTCAAGCTGACTCTCTTAGTTATTTTCACTACGGGACCATACAGATGTCAGAGAAGGCGCTTCTGGCTGGATTTTTAATAATATGGCTACGGAACTGCGTAGTCTCGGGAGGAGCGGGTTCTATCGAGAGAATTGGTCGTCATTTCATCCTCTCTGCCGTTAAACTAGTATTCGGAGTTAGGCTGGCCCTCCTTCCTGCTATGGTGTGCAGCATACACCATGGTTTGCGAACATTCTCGTCCAAGGTTATTGCTCGCAAGAAGACTTTGGATTTTGAGCGCGTAGAACTGCCCTTCCACTACCTGATGGGGTGGTTGGTGATGCACTACAAGTCTTTGCTGGGACCTGGGATAGCGGAAGATGCTACAGCCGAAGATGCTTTCCTCTTCAAATACCATCACCGGTCTTGGGAATACAATACTGTGCCAGCTTGTCGGAGGGCGCTGGCAAGAATGGATGGGTGTGACCTCTTTGTGTCCGTTCCTCCTTTTTCTGATGAAGAAGTGAGGAAGGTACACCTTGATGGTACTGGACCTTCTCATTTTCTGTCTCCAGATATGCTTGCTTGGTTGCGCAATATCCGCCCCACGCATCTGGTTTATCACCACCGGGATAATGTGTACTTGGAGCCTTACCTTCCTAGTAGGTTTTCCTGCCAATTTGGCTATAGCCAGCTGTTCCTTGATTGTCCCAACCCTTGTTTGGGTTTTGAAGGCAGCGTACTTGACGGCGTCCGAGCGTAGAATTATTATGACGCTTATCATACTCAGGCCAGCTTCTCGGTTCCCGATGCTAAGGCGCTGAGGGAAATTTTGTACGTGGCTGCTTTGTATCATGTTATGGCGAACAAGCCTTCTGTTAACTTTGATCCGAGTACCAGTTTCATCGTAGGTACTGGTTTAGAGGAGAAGCCCAAGGGGGCTAAGGCTAGAAAGCAACTGGCGCTCCAGATTCCTCTCCCTGAATCAGAACCTTCCGAGTCGGCTGAGGAGGAGGATGATAGCGAAGACTCCCTTTCTGGTGGGGGTGAAGAAGTAGCGGATCAACCGCTTCCCACCCCTGATGAATCGGCGGAAGACCCGTTGCCTTCTACACAAGAGGAAGTAGCGAGGGAAGAACAGCCTCCAGCTGTGTCTGGTTCCTCACGTAAACGAATCAGGCGCGAGTCTTCTGACAGCAGAGCGACCTTTTCCGTGAAGAGAGCTGCCATTAAGTCTCGTGGATTACTTATTACCGAGAGGGGTGAAGGTACAGGTGCTGCTCTGGAGGTAAGACTAAGTCGGAGTTATCTCTTTGTTGTAGTCTTCTTTCCTCTCGGGGATATGACTTGATCATTTTTCTTTGTAGGCGTCCGACAAACCAGGCTCTCCTGAACCATCTACTGCCCCAGTAGTTGATCCGGCCCTTGCTGCTTTGATTAGCGACATGTGTGCCGCGGTTCTCTCTGCGGGGGCTCTCTCAGCGGCGGCTGAGGACTCCCAAGCCGCTGAGGCCCCAGCCCGGGGTGACAAAAGTTTCCTTGATCCCGTCTCTGAGATTGCTGAACTTCAGCAAGACGACGCCATTCTCGGTGCATCTCCTCCCGAGGATGCAAGGGCGGATGAGTCTATTATTCCTGACTCGGAGGCTATTAGTGAAGAGGTTGTGATGGCTGTAGGCGAACCCCAGCCTCCACACTCCTCCACTGGTAAGCTGAGCCACATATTGACCACCGAGGGGGCTTATTTGCTCTATCAACATATCCTCCGGGTCAAGTCGATTCATGGTTGCCTTGGCCCTGCAGGTCCTGACCCTTTATCTCCCGCCGCGAATGTTCTTGGGGAAGGCCCGGTCTGCCGTAATCTGGGCGAAAGGAGCGTTTCCTCTCCTTCGTCATCGTATGTTGAGGGACATCCTGCCAGCTCTGGGCAGATGGGGATGGAGTTGGTGCTGGCCCCGGCCTCGTCTTCGGCTGCTTATACGGCTCCGGAGATCGACTTCTCGACTCTGCCGAGCATCCAAATTCTGCGGTCCGCTGAGGAGGAATTGGCCGATGTTCAAGCATCCTTTCGTGCAGAGTTGGTTTCTCTTGTGGCAGGAATGGCGATTCTGTCGCGTCTTCTTCCGCGCTACCAGCCACACTCCCGTTGAGACCGGCTTCCTCGGAGACTCTGAACGAGGTGACGCAGGATGTGGTTGACAGCTTCTATCGTCACTTAGGGAGGGGTGTAAACGCTGCTGTGGAACGGGGGATCCCTTTTTCTCTGTCTCTGCGGGGCGCTCGGGGTCAAATCGACACTCTGAAGGGTCTTCCTGGCGGGGTGGGGTTAGCCGCATTCCTGGAGCCTAAGTTGATAGAGGCTGACCAGCTTGTGACCCAACTGCTGGCAATACGGCAGGCTGGCTTGCCTGCTGCGATTGAACGGGAGCGGGGCTTCCTCGTTGCTGCTCGGGATAGGATCAAACTCGCTCGAAAAACTGCCGGGCCGGCTGTGCAGGGGGACCTTGACAAGTTCTCCGTCTCCTTTGACCGACTTGGTCGTCGGAGTCAGGCTTGTAGGACCCGGGAAGAATCTGCCTCTCGTGGAATAGCTGACACGAAGGAGCGGATTCTCGCACTCCAGAAGGAGTTGGCCTTCTTGGAGTCAGAGCGGGAGGCTGCTCATGCAGAACAGGAGTTGATCGCTCGGGAGGCCGAGAGGGTTTCCCGATCTTCTGTCAACCTGGAGCGGGCCTTCAAGAAGTTTGAGGACAACTGGCAAGCCCATGCTCATCTGGAGGATGCGGCGGTGCTGAACCAGGAGGCGGAGCGTCGAGCCAAACAGAGGCTTGAGCGGTCGGTAGCCTTGATAAAGGACCGTCTCACGACGTTATGTGCTCCAGAGCAGTGATCCGCCCTCTGTCTTCTTCTTTTTTTTAAAAATTTTTTCTAAGGGATGTGATCCCCGCTGATATAGCCCTTTGATTTTTGAATAAATGAGCATGTTTCAACTCATCTTTTCTTTCTTGTACTTGCGGTGTTCATGGAACCGGACTTGCTGGGGGATTATTTATGGACCTGTTACCCTAGGTGTACCTTGGCTTTAGGTACGGATAACAAGTTTGGATGTTTGGAGCAGCCATGGCAAAGTGGTCATGGGTGTTCTTGGTATTGGGAGAAGGAATGCCGTAGAGCAGCTGGGCTCCCGGGGCATGGTAAGATGGTAGATTTATGCTAAGAAGCTTAGCAAGGGATATTTGTGGACCTATTATCCTTGGCGTACCCTGGTTCAGGATACGGATAATGGGATGAAAGGAAACCAATCACATTTGCTCAGAGGTTATGATGACATGGCAAACGTGAAGGTTTTACCGTGAAATCTTCCTGCTCAGAGGTAATGAGAACATGGCAGGGGAGACTTCACGGAAGCTATTTATAGTAAATAGCAGATATTTGTGGTTAACAGAGGACATTTGTGGTCAACAGAGGACATTTGTGGACCTATTATCCTTGTCGTACTCCGGTTGTGGGTACAGATAATAGGTTGAAAGAGGACCGGCATACTTGCTCAGAGGTAATGTGGACATGGCAAATATGACGATTTCTTCGACAGAGCCTTCCCATTCAGAGGTAATGAGGACATGGCAGGAGTGGGCTCAATGAAGAGTGGGTACATAGAAGGACTCAGAGGTAGGAGAACGTAGAAGTTCTATGCGAGGGGGCGGTTTATTTTTGGTGGAAGTGAAGACGACTCAGAGGTAATGAGGACATGGTCGTTTCGGAAATTGGTGGATCTACTACCCTTTTTGTGCACTGAGAGTGCGGGTAGTGGATCATGAGGGAGGACCTCTTCCAGGAAGAAAGTTCAGAGGTATAATCATACGTGACTTACTATCTGAAAGAGTGACCGGAATGTAAGTTCAGAGGCACCAGCGGGTACATAACTTGGTAATTTAGAATATTGAGGAAGTGAGAGTTCAGCGGCACCAGCGGGTGCATGTCTCGATAATCAGAAATATTGTAGACGTGGGTTCAGTGGTACTAAAGGGTACATGACTCGATGAATTGAAATAGGGCGGATGTGAGTTCAGTGGTACTAAAGGGTACATGACTCGATGATTTGGAGAATGATGTTTAAACATAGTATTTCTTCAGGAACTTACCGTTGACGGGCAACATGAGCAAGTCTCCGTTCTGCTTGGCGAGGCGGTAAGCACCGTTGGAGAACACGGCCTCGATGACAAATGGACCTTCCCATTTTGGCTGGAACTTGTCAGCGGTCTTGTGAGTCATGACCATTGGCCTCCGGACTGCCAGCACAAGATCGCCCATTTGGAATGTTCTGATTTTAACCTTCTTGTTGAAGGCTCCCGAGATGCATGCTTGGTATAGCTCGATCCTTTGCTGAGCTAGGAGGCATTTTTTATCTATGGCCTCCAACTCTTGTAGTCGACGTCGGTAGTTATCATCCGTTGTCAATTGATAGGTGAGGACGACGCAGAGTGAGGGGATTTGAGTCTCCAATGGAAGGACCGCCTCACTCCCGTACACCAGGGAGAATGGTGTATTCCCGGTGGCTGTTCGAACTGTGGTACGATAAGCCCATAAGTATTCGCCGAGCTTTTCGTTCCAGTCACGTTTGTTGGAGGAGACAAACTTCTTGAGGAGTTTGATGATCGTTTTGTTGAATGCCTCTGCTAACCCGTTTGCTGCCGGGTTGTACGATGTCGAAGCGACATTCTGAATGCGGTGCTTATCGCAGAACCGATAGAATGCGTGGCTTGCAAACTGCGGACCATTGTCATGGATGATCCTTCGGGGTAATCCAAAGCGGTAGATGACGTGATGCTTAAGGAAGTTGATCACGTTTGAAGTCTTAACTTCTGTGAGTGGGACAGCTTTCGCCCATTTGGAGAAGTAATCAGTGATAGCAAGTATGAAGCGATGTCCTCGGGAGGAAGGTGGGGTGATTGGGCCAATGATATCCATTCCCCATGCTTCGAATGGCCAGAATGCCACTGTCGGATGTAGAAACTCCGATGGTTGGTGAATGAAGTCTGCGTGGACTTGGCAAGCTTTGTATTTTCTGGCATAGTCTATCGCGTCTGCCACCATCGTGGGCCAGTAGTAGCCCATTCGGCGAAAGCGATCTTGTAGTTTTGGGCCGGGCTGATGGGCCCCGCAGACACCGTCATGAGCTTCTCGCACGACTTCTTTGGCTTCTGCGTTCGACAGGCACCGGAGTAATAATCCGTCATAGGAGCGGCGATACAGCATCTTCGTCTCCGTATCGTAGAAGAACCTGAGAGAACGCCGTCTGACAGAAGTAGCTTCCTTTGGGTTCTCAGGGAGGATGTCGTAGACGACGAAGTCGATGAATGGTTGTCTCCAGTCTGGGGCATCATCGATCGTCTGGGCGGAATAACTTGCCACGAATTGCACATTGTTCTTGGGACAGACCAGTTCGTGGCCTATCACATCCACTGATTGGCGATCATAGTTTAGAACTGCTAGGGAAGCGGCAAGACCAGCTAGGGCATCAGCTTCGATGTTTCGGAGTCTGGGGACATGTTCGATAAAGAATCCCTCGAATGACGAGATGATGTCAATCGCTATTTGGTGATAAGGGATCATGTCTTCGTGGCGAACTTCGTACGAGCCCCGAATCTGATTGACGATTAGTTGGGAATCGCCGTATGCTTCAAGGTATTCTACCCCCAGTTCTCTTGCAAGTTGGAGGCCAATGACCAGAGCGTTATACTCGGCCACATTGTTGGAGCAGGGTTCTGTGAGGGAGTAGGCGCGATTGATCACCAGCCCAGTAGGAGAAATCAATACCACTCTGACCCTAACAACAATGTTTCCCTTGGGTCCGGTTCTTGAAGCGCCATCGAAGAACATCTGCCATATGTTATCGTGGGTGGCTGTCTTCGAACCGGCGACCTCATCTGGGATCTCTTCATATATTCTGGATGACTCCGATCCTGGGTGGGCTACCAAGAAGTCTGCCAGGGCTTGACCCTTGACAGCCTTCTGCGGGACAAAGATCATATGATAGGGGGACAACAATATTGCCCATGTAGCGAGGCGAGAACTGAGTGCCCCTGGTTTAGTCATGAGGACTCTGAGAGGGTTGACTCGGGAGATCACATGTACGGTTTGCCCTGTGGCGTAGTGCCGCGTCTTTTGAATGGCGAATACCAGGATGAGGCATTCCTTCTCCACAGCGGTGTATCGGTGTTCCGGCCCAATCATCATTCGGCTGAGGTAATATATGGCATGTTCGTGGCCTGCGTCGTTGTTTTGTGCCAGCAGGGCACCAAGGGAGTGTTCCATTGCTCGTACGTAGAGCAGGAATGGTTTTCCAGGGACCGGGGCCACCAAAACTGGAGGATTTGATAAGTATTCCTTGATGCTGTCAAAAGCACGCTGGCATTCCTCGTCCCATACGACTGAGACTCCTTTCTTCATGAGGTGTGTGAATGGTCGGCAGCGCCCGGAGAGGTTAGAAATGAACCTCCTGATGTATGCTAGCCTTCCTTGGAGGCCTCTAAGTTCGCAGAGATTTTTCGGGGGAGCCATCTCCATGATCGCTTTTGTTTTCTCGGGGTCTACATGGATACCCTGTACAGTGATGATGAAGCCCAAGATCTTTCCGCTGGATACGCCCAAGAACGATTTCGTAGGGTTCATCTTCAGATTATGGGCTCGTATCAGGTCGAATACCGTCCTCAGGTCCTGAAGATGGTCTTCCTCACGGCGACTCTTGACAGCGATGTCGTCGACATAGCATTCCACCGTCATACGCAAATGTTCCCTGAAAATGATACTCATGGCTCGCTGATATGTAGCACCTACATTCTTTAGACCGAATGGCATGACTGTGTAGCAGTACGTGCCAATCGGTGTTCGGAATGATGTGTGCTTTTCGTCATCGGGAGACATCTTGATTTGATTGTACCCCGAGAATCCATCCATGAATGACATACGTTCAAAGCCGCATGTGTTATCGATCATGATGTCTGTGATGGGGAGGGAGAATTCATCTTTGGGGTACGCCTCATTCAGGTTGCGGAAGTCGATGCAGATTCGAATCTTCCCATTCTTCTTGAGGACGGGTACTATGTTGGCGACCCAGTCTGGATGTTGCTCTTCACGAATGAAGCTACTGGCTATCAGATTGTTGACCTCGGCTTCGATCGCGTCTATGATGCCCGGGCGGAAGCGTCGATGTTGCTGCTTGACTGGCTTTGCATCCGGCCGTATATTGAGTTTGTGGAGAGCGATGTCAGGATTTAACCCCGGCATGTCTTCATAGCTCCAGGCGAACACATCAATGTACTCTCTGACAAGTTCTAGCAGCGACTCCCGTTCTTCGTCAGTTAGGCTCTTACTGATGAAAATCGGTTTTGGAGAAGATTTGCTGCCGAGATCCACTTGTACGTCCTCATCTTCAGTAGGAGGTTCTCTCAGTTCGAACCGTTTTTCCCATTGTGCGTCCAATTGTTGGGCCCATGGCTCAAGCTCGAGGATTTCGGAGATGTCTTCGTCTTCCTCGTAAGCGTCGGTGAATGCCATGTTGACTGACATGACTTGTCTGAATACATCTCCGATACTGGTATCCGAGTCGGAAGTTGGTGATCCGGTTGAATGTGACTGCCAGTCGCATTCTTCGTCTGAACTTTCAGGGGTCGTAGTAGGCGTTACATACCCTAAACCGCATCGAGTTTTGTTACAGTAGTTCCGTGGTTTGCCCTCCGGGGCTGGCGACTTCAAAGGTAATCGTCGTCCAGTGCCGTAGTTCAATCCTGGCGTCGTCTCTAGATCATACCCCTGTTTCTGCATGAGATATTTGGATTGAGGGCTATAGAGATACAGAGGCAGTCTTCCAGCATCTGACCCGAGGTCGACTTCTTCTATGGCGAGGGGATGCGGGTTGTTTGTCCGGCCGAAGATGATTGGGTGGTCCCCTCCCTCGATTATTCGGTAAGCTTCTTCTACTGGAGTAAGTTGGATAGCGGTGTACGCATTTGTCACCTGTGTGTGTAGGTGAGTGCCTATACCGTGTTCCATAGCATACATTGTACATAGCTTATTGAGCTCGGTGTAGTTCAAAGATAACCCTTTATTGATGAAGTAAGGTATCTTTTCTAGAGGGATTACATCATCTGCGGAGGGAACATCAGTGTGGGCAGCCACATACTTGGCTAGCTCTGGTTCCTCTTCGGCTACCCCCTGTGTGAATGAAGATTGAGAGGGCGTCCTAGTCAGCTTGATCTTCAGAGGTTCAACTGACGGAGCGGAGCGTGGGGTTGTCGGTAGACTAGCAACCCCAGTCTGGCACTCGATGTGGAGCGAGGGGTGGCTGGTTCGCTAGAAGTGTCAGACCTTGTATCGGGATGATGACCTTTCTTGGGAAGGCGTATTGTCAGTGGCCCATCGGAGGGATTGAGTTTCTCCGTTTGGGGTTGAACGACTCTTGGCAGTCTGATGGTAAGTGGCCCTGTTGCGGGTCTCGGCACCTGGCTGGACCTTGGCAGCCGGATTCTTAACTGCTCTTCCTGTGCCGAGAGGCTGATTGCGTCCTTACGCAGAGTGGCCGTGAGGGGTACGAAATTGCCTGGTTTGCGAGCCTGGAGGTGGATCGTCAGAGGTTCTTCTGATCTTGTGGCCGTCTTGGTATGAGCTTGCACATCTTCTTTGACCAGGTGCTTCTTTGATTTTTTGTACAGACAGGAGTCTGAGTAATAAGATTCGACCCCCTTGAAGGGATCGATATCAGCAAATTTTGTCCTCACGAAGCTATGCTTATCGACATATTTGAAACAATGGTACAGCGTGGAAGGCACGATCATGTAATCGTGTATCCAAGGCCGCCCCAAAAGGATGTTGTAAGAAGTGTCGGCGTCTATGACGTAGCAGGTGACTTTTGATTGGAGATCGCCAATCTGGCATTTCAGACGGATCTTCCCGATTGGGTAGCTCCTGCCCGAATTGAAACCGCTAATGGCGATGCTTGTAGGCGTCAGGCGATGCATCAGAATGCGAAGATGATGTACCAGACCCTTCGGAATGATGCTTATGGAAGACCCAGGATCAATATGCATTCGGTCCACCTTTACGTCGCCAATGTATCCAGTGTAGTATAACGGGCGATCGTGCAGGTTAGTTTTGATGAGCATATCCTGCGGAGAGAAGACGATATTGGGCATCGCTCCCGTACACGCACTATCTTGGAGATCTGCAGGTTGGTTTTCTCTCGTGAGGTTGACCTGAGCCAAGTACGCGTCGACGTTTTGGAGTGCATCACTCAAAGCTGTGCGGACATCCTTTGATAGCCTTAGGAGTTCGTATAAGGACAATTTGGCCGGTGTATTGGCCAATTGTGCCAAGATGTCGAAGTTGTAGGGCCTCTCCAGCCCCTGAGGTGTCTCCTTTCGGAGGGATTTGTCGAAGCGAGTCTCCTTCGGCTTAGGCTTGTCGGTCGTCGAAGGCTGAGCCGGTCCCGGAGTATCAGTAGAAGTGGGCGGATGATCATCAGTCGGGTTCTCAGCCACGGGCTGAGATTGTGCTCCAGATCGAGTAACAACGACCGTGACTTCTTCTTCATCTGCCGAGACGGTGCGGCAGGATCTGACTTTTCCGCTTCTCTTCTTGTGAATGGGAGGCGTTGTGGGCTGAGTCACCTCGTGGACCAAGTCCGGATGGACCCACATAATTTCTCCTCGCGATGTAGTGAGAGGTACAAGATCGGCAGCTTGATCTCGAGCAGACAGAAGATTAGCAATTTCCATCGTTGCCAGAGGGATGGGTATAACACCATCTTGAGTCTTTGTTGGCGGGAAGCTGCCAAATTGTACGGATACCATGTTGGCTGCTACGGTTACCTCATCGAAATTGATGGCTAGAGCGTTCGAATCGATGAGGTTTTGAATGTACCGTTTCAGTTGGTAGCAGTCGTGTGTAGCATGGTGGACGTAACGGTGGTAATGGCAGAATTTTGGATTCTCCAAGTCAGCCGGCCGAGGCTCCCGTCTTGGTGGAGGGAGTTGAATTTTATCTCCTTGTATGAGCATGTCCAAGATAGGCTTGACGTGGCCGTCTTCAAAAGAGTAAGTGATTTGAGGCCATTGTTTGTCTGTTGGTTGTGACTCGGGCTTCTGGGCCGTGTCGGCCACCATAGCCTGCTTGCCTCTGTTGTCCCGATTGTTGGAGGGGCTACCCCATTGTCGGTGTTGGTGCTGGGACGCTTGCCCTTGTTCTCTCCCTCTGAGATATGCAACCCCAGCTGGCGGGCCTTCTTCAATCGTTCTTCGGCACTTGTAGCACTGATGATAAAAGCCTTCCAGTCTTTGAATTGACTTTTGCCCATCCAGAGACTAATTGTTGGGAGTAGTCTCTTTTGGCAAATTTCAATCAGGAAAGAATTCGGATTGCCAGACGGTAACTTCATTGCGGTTTGACGAAACCGCTCAATGTAATTCCTCGTCAGCTCTTTCTCTCCTTGGATGACGTCCATGAGGGTAGACATTGTGACGTCCTGCCCTACCTCGTAGAACCTCTCCAAGAATAAGCGTTTGAAGCCAGCGAAGGAGTGGATGCAATTGTCCGGCAGGTTGCGGTACCAGTCGAAGGCGACTCCTTCCAATGCCCCGATGAATAACCGCATGAGGATAGCGTCATCATGGGGCAGATGGTCGGTGGTGACCTCGAAGTAAGTGATATACCGACTTGCTGAGGTCTTGCCATCATAGGGGTTGATATTGAACGGCTTATATCTTAGTGGGAATGGAACATCCCTCCATTCAGCAGAATATGGTTGCCGTATTCTGAAGTCTTGAGAGTTTTCTCGGGCGTGGAACATGGCTCGGAGCTCTTGAACTTCTCTCCTTACTTCTCGGGTCTCATCTGTCGCAGTTTCGGGAGGATTATTGCCCGGGTTCGGTGCCGCCGAATTTGAATCTACGTTGATTGGAGGACCCGCACTTGTCTGGCCCGGTGTCACTCCCTGCAGAGTAGGAAGCGCCGCTTTGATCTCGTCTACAGATTTGACCAAGGCGTGCAGTATGGCCTCCAAAGTGTCGATGCGTTGGCGATCATTGGAGCCACCTTGATTATTGTCTGTCATGAATACCGTCCTTACGTGAGGAGTGACGGAAGGGACGGTGGAGGGTGCGCCCTCCGAGTCGTACCCATGCATTGAGAAATCATCGGGGTAGGTGAGAATATTCTCTTCGGGTTCGGATTCAGAAGGACCAGTACCCCCAGCTTCGGAGCTTGCTTCATCTTGAAAGTCACGGATGTCCTCGGGGACATTAGCATCTGTTACACCTGATGGGAGAGTTGTTTCTCTGGGCTCGTCTCCTTGAAACATCGGATTGTTGTGGATGTTCGGAGGAGTGCTACCCCCAGCTCCCTCGACCCTTAGCGGTACGGACGATGAATCTTCCATTGCAGCAGATTTTGTCTTCGAACGGGTGTGTTGGTATACTCCGGGGGAGGGCAACCGTTTAGCCGACAATTTCTTAGCTGTAGTGGTTGATATTTTTGGGCTGGAGATGCTTGTCTTCTTCCCTTTCCCCTCGGCGGGGACTTTCTGCACAAAATTACAGGAGGCAATAGGAGGTGCTTCGTCCTCCGAGCTTGGATGCTGTAATCTTTGGAAGACGGACGGCCGATCTTCCGTCCCTGCTGTGTTGTTGCAGTAGCAGTTGATGATGATCTGGGTGCAGTGAAGTCCATGTGAGGACTCTTTGCACGCCGAGGCCCCTTCTCTTTCCTTGCGTTTGTGGAGGACAGCCTCACGCAGGTCAGAGGAACCACTTTGTCCGTTTGCCGCTGGGGACTGGACTTGAGCGGTTCTATACAACTTCCCATCAAAGGCCCGCGTGATAATCAGCGGGACGCCCCGATAGTCAGAGGTTGGGGCAGCTGTCTGGGCTTGATGAGCCCGCGCTGCCCTGGACTTCTTCTTCTTAGCACCTGTGGGTGCATAATAAGAAGAGTCCAAGTTGAATACCACAGAGTCTGGAGAATCATCAGGGTTCGGACCGTACGAAAGACGGTCGAAAACCGATCGAGAGGAGCATGAAGCGGATGCTATGCAGTTGGGATTGGAAACCGTACAGGCTGTCTGCATGCGGTTGTCTTCTGTCGTCGGCTGAGTTCTTATGCGGCTAGGAGTCACGACCGTGCAGGCTGGCCGCATGCGGTTGGCATCTGTGGCCGCATGGGTTTTCTACAAGCGATTGACTCTAATAGCCGCATCAGTTTCATCCATACGGTTGGCAACTGTAGCCGTATAAGTTATGCGGCTGACAGATGTGGCCGCATGAGTTTTCTTCATGCGGTTGGCGGATGTAGCCGCATGGGCTTTCTCCCTGCGGCTAATACCCTTCTGCGGCTCGGATCGCGTAGAGTTCCTCTTTGCCCCTGCAAGTCTAGCATCATAGTATTTTCTTCTGCCGGACTTGAGGACAGCAGAGTTGTCTACGGTCTGAAGTGGGGCCGCAGGAGAGTCCTTCTTGCCATTTTGAGCAACAGAGGGTATCTCATCGAAGACTTGAGGAGGAGCAAATGATTTTGGCCTCCACTCTTTGCGAGCCTTCGTGGTGCGGGTGCGCTTCTGGATCGGACCAGCGCTGCCTTCAGAGAGCATCTCTTCGAACGCCTGTTGGTCGAAGCGGACGACCATCTTCTGTTGTGTGGAGCCAAGTTTGGCTACATCCGATTGCGTCACCAACTCCTCAGCCGTGGAGAAGTTATTCCCCAGCAGAGTCGCCATCGTGTTTGCCATTGATTGTAAAAGTACAGAACAGTTTTATGGGAGGACTGAACTTAGACTCACAATACAAACTCGCTTGTACAAAGAAAGCCTAGGGACGAAAACCTAGGTACAGCAGTCTAAGTACAATTGTTTATTTTAGATTCTGGGGGGTGACGATAGAGGCTCGGGAAAGCGACGGCCGCTCTGCCTTACTCCTTGGACGATCGGTATGCAGTCTTGGCTCGGAGAAGATCTGGTTGGCGTGGACGAAGAAATACTCTTCTTGTTCTCCTCGTGTTGCTCTCCTGGATTCTCTCTCTCTCTGTGATTATCAAAAAAGGGGGGAGCCCTCTCTATATATATGTCTCTCTTTTTTTTATTCTCTTGTTGCCCGTGGTTCTTGCAAGGGAATGATGCTGGCTATTTATAGGAGTGGGGTGTGATCATTAGGGTTTGCTAATGATTATTTGTTTGGAATGTCGGCGCTCTTTCAATCTATCTGAACCCTTGATCCTGATTACAATAAATCTAGGCCATTAATGCGGATAGCACCGTATCTTTTGAGCAATTAATGCTAACTGCTTTAAATCTTCATGATTGATTACGCCAATGTCTAATTGCTCGTCACGTGTCCCATTAGCTTGATAATAAATGATATGCCTTGATCTTAGTAATTATGACGATGATGTCAAATATACTTGTTGGGATTCGGTTAAATCCTTGATTGATCCGATGCCACGTGTTTTGATTGTGGGTCCTGCCAGAGCCGCATAGGATGGGCAACACTTGAACCGCAGGGAGATACTCTTCGTGAGCCGCATAGAACAATGCTGCATCGAGCCGCAGGGAACGAACTCTCAATGAGCCGCATATACATAGTCTTTGCGAGCCGCATGAGCTAGCGTTGTATTGAGCCGTAGGGGCTGAGCTCTCAGTGGTTCGCATATGGCTGATTTCTGCTAGTCATATAGGGTGACTTCTCAGTGAGCCGCATGAAGCTGTTCTCTATTTAAGCCGCATGAGATTTGCAACGTGGCAACCTAGGATTTATGACGGATCGGGTCAGAGATTTTCTTCTTTTCCCGAAGAGTCTGTCATTATGGCAGAGCCATTATGACACTTTATTCCAGAGCCGTCACAGTCGTCAAATCGTGTCAGAGCATTAAATGAGGCCACTATTCAAAGGGCCAGCTGTAGGAAAGGATCACAAGGGGACACGTGGCATCGATCGAGCCGCATATTCCTGCTGAACCGCATACACTCTCGAGCCGCATGAGACTGAGAGTCTTCCTTTGAACCGTATAAGACAGCTCCCATATGAGCCGCATGGGCTTTGTATCCGGAGCCGCATGGACCATTATTCTGATATTTTCCATGCTTCTACAACTTTCAATCTTCTCTCTATCTAAAGCTTTCAGTCTTCCAAAAAGTTTTTCTCGAGCTTCAAATTTCAGATCCCAAGCCAGTTACAATCCTCTAGTCAATTTGCCAGTGCGGTACGGTCTAGAAGTTTCAGAGTGATTGTAATCAGAGACTTGATAGAAGATTCAACTCTTCAAAATTGTAGTTGGACGAGTTCTTCGTATCAAAGCTCGCGTTGTAGAAGTTGCAAGGACTTCGTAAGAAAACTTACGGTTTTGCCAATAGTGGATTCAACTAGTAGCAAGAGTTCTACCGACTGGATTAGTCCTCAACAGAGAGAAACCAGTATACATCGATGTCTTTGCGTTTGCTTTCTTATCTCTGCCTTTACATTATTTAGTTGTGATTATTATTCTGTGATCTTGCTGCTAACATTTTTTAATTAGCATTATTCCGCTGCCAACTCTATTCACCCCCCTCTAGAGTATTGTGCTTTACGATTTCGTTACTACACGAAGTGCTCGAATGCTAAGTCAGAAGAGTTAGACGTACAACAAAGTTACGAAATCGAGCCACATTGGCTCGGCAAAACGACAAGGCGTATCAGCTTAAGGTGGAAGGACTTTGACTCTTCTTTCCTACTGCTTCATACAAAAGTAAAATGTATCGTTGTATGCTAAGTCAACCTATCGAGTCCACGGGTGTGGCTCGATCGAGAGATGAACATACTGCACGTCGAACACTAGATAGAACAATTGAAATAAAATGTGCCTCGCAATTGAACATCAGAACACCACAACGACAAGTGCCTCAATGTGCAAGCCATAAGAACATACGATAACTGTATCAGCGAGTGCTTCCGTACATGAGTCATTCGTTCCTTCGAGCACAAGTTAGAAGGCTAGCACATTCAAAGACTATTGAGGCGAGTGCCCTAGTACACGAGCCATGAACATTGAACACTAAGGCAGAGAAAATAGAAATGCGGTATCGAGGCGTACATCGCATGCACGACTCAAAAAATAGAGAACAATTGTGTCAAAGCGTGCGTACATGTACGTGAATTATAAAAGATAGATTCATTGCAAAGAGAACAGTTATGGCATGAATGTGATAAAACTGTCAAATGTGGAATGGTGCCTCGGAATGTTCGGGGCCTTCGGGTCGTTCGTTTGACAAATATTAAATTGGCACATGATGCCGCAGAATATTGAAACGAAGAACGAAACTGTACAAATAATGTGAGAACATAAAAAGAGTGAGAACATCGAAAGAATGCAAAAAATACAGAATGATGCGAAGTCTGAGTTTTGGACTAAGACTATGTTTGGTTGTATGAGAAGTTGCGTGTTGCATGATCAAATGGACTATAAATTAACCCGTACACGGGTTTGTTTCCTCGAAGAGATCACTGGGGCATCGGGACTGTTCGACCTAAGAGGAATGAATAATCATGCCAATAAGCACTGATGCATTGCGGGACCTTCAGTAAGGATCATAACATAGGCTGAATAGGTAGCATCACAATGCCTGTTAAGAAATATAGGTCCATTCTGACATCTGTGAATCTCAGTGATCTTCATATAGATAAGGGCCGGTGAGCTGAATGACGCAGGCACATAGAGAACCTGCTCAACGATCACTTATAACATGACAGGGAAAGAATAATAGGTATTCACCATGCATTGGCGCTAGGTCGGATACCTCGAATCGGTAAAAAGTTGCCACGAAGGAACAGAAGAATTGTATGTTCCCTGCTTGCTTGTTTATAAATCAAACATAACATGCTTGCCATGATAATGTACTATACTGCTTTCGAATATGCCATAAAACAGATCCTAAGGCAAAGATAGAAAGATCACAAGTTAAGCTGCATGATTCATATATCAACTTAATGTCGGTTTACTAAAGTGGGTCTCTGATCGGTACGCGAAAGGATTAGTACTGATCTCCCACCAGATTGATTAGAGGTTCAGGGAATGGTCTGCTCGCGGTAGAGCTTCGCTCGAATGCGCTGAGGCATAGAATGGCGTAGCGTTTTGAGGTTTTTTGCGATCGTATTGACGCTCGAACTTACAATAGGATTGATGCGACCGACATATAGAAAACATGATGTATGAAACGATGAAATCTTTTGTGTAAGAGAGATCTTGAGTGTTGTAAGCCAATCTAGCAAATTCAGTTGGGCTATTGAAAGTCTTTTGTAACCTTAGTTCATTTATAAATAAAGAGAATTGTTTCGTATACTCTGTTTCTTCCGCTGTTAATGTTGAATCAAAATAACCATTTGAGAACTTGTCATCTTGCCTTGTACGAGTGCAACTCCAGACTCGTACGCCATCACGCTCCAGCGAGGATGATCGATTCGGGGAAATCAAGCGGGGACAGATGATTTTTCGAGTCGGGGCGTGACAAAGTGGTATCAGAGCTCTAGGTTCAATTTCCTCAGGACGCTTGCTTCGTTTCAATTCTAAAAAGTTATCCCCCACATTCGAATAACTCTTGGCTCTACTCGATGCCGTACTAGATGTTCCATATAATAAGTCTAATATAAATCGTGTAATTTTGTCGCATGTGTTTTGGAAATTACATGAGGTTTGTTGAGAAAATTAGTAAAATATTTATTGCATTGAGTGCAATGAGCCGTGAAATATTTGTTGATGTAAGTACTACAAGTCATGAGATGTAAATTAAAATGTTGGTTGCTATAAGTGCAAAAATTTAGGAATTGTGAATTGAGATGTTGTTTGTTATTTCAATACAACAGTCGATATGAGAAATGTTGGTTGCATCGATGTAATAAAAGTTGTGGGATATTGCTGTATCAATTGCAATGAGTTGATTGTGAATGATGCGTTGCAATGAAAATGAAAGTTGATTATCGATGTGTTGAACGGATTTGAGTATTCGTTTTGATTGTCGGAAATGAATCGTTGTACGAGGTGCAAGGGATGTCAAAAAATAAATTGTTGCACGAGGTACAACGGATGTCAAAAATAAATTGTTGTACTAGGTGCAACAGATGTGGAAGTAAATTGTTGCATGAGGTGCAATGGATGTCGGAAATGAATCGTTACACAAGGTGCAACAGATGGAATTGAAATCGTAAGTCGATGAGAATAAATCATTCGGTTGTGCACCGAACTTGTGTTGGTAAGTAATACATTAGCCGAGTTGTGTCGAATTTTAATTAATCAATATTACGGTTGTGATCGGCATGATCGATCACTACGAAAATCGTGAGTCGGAATAGATTGTTGATTCCTACCGAGTATGGTGCGGAAGAAATAACTCAATTTTTGAGTGGTATATGCCATACCACCTATTAGATGAATGATTCAATTTTGAGTGATATATACTATACCACTGGTGCGATGGATTGCATCGACACATTGCGTGAATCGCAGAAGGTTTGTCCGCAATGAACGAGATATTATTAAGACTCGATTGAAAATTTGTCTGACGAAATATTGATGCAAGTGTTCTTCGATAATCAGTTATTACGCAAGGCATGGACTTGTATCAATGAATGATACGTCGAACATAATTTATAAGTTGGTCGAATGACCGGGACTAGCGAAATGGTTTTGCTTCGAGGCAATAATCGGATCAGCGGCATAGGAAACTCAAAATTATAATCGGGTTGCATGACTTGCGAGCTCGATGAAATATTGGTTAATGAAAAGTTATAATCGGGTCGAACGACTTGCGATCTTGATGAAATATTGGTCTATGCAAATGGAAATCGAATCGCACGAATTGCGATCTCGATAAAAAGTTGGTTGATGCGGATAATCATGCCTAAGAAAATAGTTGGTACGTTACGATAAAACTCATTTGCGTTCGACTGAAACACGTGAAACTTAGATGGCGTAAACATATAACTCGAGGGTTCGATGTTGGATAATCGGTAACTCAGTTGCGCGATCGAAGTATAGCGGGATGCGACGAATCAAAAAACGAGTTTATGTGTATGGAAAAGTTTGTAGAGAACTTGTATGTATGCAATACGAAAAAACTCGATGTTGATGCAGATTCAAAGTTGACCCTCGTGCTATCAAAATTGATATAACCTATCAAAATCAATACACAATAAAACGTAAGCACGATATAAGAATACAAATGAGGCCGGCCTACGATATCGAGATTTTTATAAATAACAATACGAGAATGTCGAACTAATTGATCGTAAACTTTATGATTGATCAGGGTGAAACTATAAAGTCATCGATGATTGGTTCGATGCATATAGCATTTCGGGTGCTGACCATGGGCAGATAAATTCAAACTCAATACGAGCAGATGTTTTGTCAATTTCGAAATCATCGACGGTAGTGCATGAATTACTCGGAGGATAGTTGTACCTCAGTTGCGCAGATAGAAATCATTTTGCCCAAATTTGGGTAGGCATATAGAAATCGTCGAAATGTGATTTGGCTCCAAAATAAAATATAGTATGGTTCATAGTAACTGACCTTCGTTAATGATCCACAATTATCGAGCGTAGCTGTGGGGCAGTTGACCCTAGAAGACGTGACTACAAAATAAAAGTGAATGTTGCAGACCCATAAGATGACCCATATGATGTCGTATATAGAATTATGTCGAGAACAAATATGATATTCTGCATGTTGATGATAAGTCTAGGTGATCGAATAATTGTTTCGAGAATTGATGGAACAGTTTCGACTAAGAAATTTATAGTCATATTTGAATGACCTTGTTGGTCGATGATCCATATGAGTACTGGTCGGATGAATGTTTGAATGATTTTGTTGGTCGTTGATCAAAATAAAATTTTTACGAACAACTTGGTGACACAAATAAGCGATTTCAAGAATCGTGCTATGCACGAAAGAGAACGGTAAGAGAATGACTTTCGAATTGTGTCATAAGATTTGGAGATGGACAAGTTGCGTGAATCGAACTTAAATTCGATATTTCGAGATGGACAAGTTGGAAATTTGGCTAAAAAATACCTACTCGAAAGGAATCGAACGTAAGACGCATTATAGAGACCTTTATGTCAAAAGCGATTGTTGTCCTTGAGCACTGCCGACTCGAGTTAACTTTTGTATCAGAAAGACCATTGCCTTTGAGCATTGTCATCTAGAATTTAACTTTTGCGTCGGATAGATTATTGCCTTTGTGCAACATTAATTTAAAGTTGCATCGGAAGAATTTAAGTACGGTGTCTAAGTCACCAAACGGGCGTAGCCCTGAATGTTGATGCGTTTGCAAGTCAACAAAGGGAAATCATATCGAGTTGAGTTGTAAAGTGAAACTTCAGAAATAGTTGGGCAGCGACTCTAAACGCAAGGCATTGTAAAAACTTGTTGCGATTGGATGTGCGATGGCTTATCGCAACGCATAGAATTGACGGTCTGTACGAAACATATAAAATAAGAAGTATGATTTTAAATTGCGTCGCATGCCGCAACTTTTATTGGTTGATCACGTACGTATCGAATATGCATACGTGATAAAGTTGCGAAAATGTTCGCTAAAGATTAAGTCCGATCGAGAGTACGAGATGGCAAGTATCTTGGATTAAAAATTTGCATGTTAGCTTTATTCCAATTTTCTGCCACTGGACTTGGCTAAAATATATATATTTATGGGATGCCCTGAATATGTGTACAATCCAAATCAAGTTGTATACTAAATTTAAATCGAGCTGCATGAAAGACTATAAAAGTTAATGAAAGCTTGTACGAGCGTTTGAAACAGAACATCGATAGTTGGGCGAGATCATGAAACGATCTAGAGACACTTAGATTGAGTGTTGGTTCGGTTCGAGGATGAACCTTCTTTTGAGTGGTATATTATATAATTCCCCACCCCGCACGGTATATTATGCTGAGTCGTTGCTCGAAGAGTTGCGTTGACCCGAAATATGTATCAATGTGAATCGATGCAAAGAGTTACGTTTACTCGAGGAATGCATCGATTAAGATCGATGCAAGTGTTAAGTTGGCCCGAGAGAAAGCATTGAGTTGGTTCGAAGATTCTAAGAAATCGAATCGATGCAACGCACAAGTCCGATTCGAACGAATATTGATTTTAGTTGGTTTCGTGTGCAGGCTATATACATTTATGCTAAATTATAAGAGGTCAACATTTTGCCTTGTTTGCAACAGAGTCTATAAAACCAAATCATCGCCTCGCAACGGACTAAGGCATATATAAAGTAAGCCAAATCAGTCGAATAATTCTACGAAGCACGAAGTGCTCAAATGATTAAGTCAGAAGAGTTGGCCACGCAACAAAGTTATTAAATCGAGCCGCATCGGCTCGGCAAGACAACAAGGCATTGTGGGAGGACTTTGATCCTTCTTTCCTACTACTTCATGCTAAAGTAAAATACACCATTATATGCTAAGTCAACCTATCGAGTCCACGGGTGTGGCTCGATCAAGAGATGAACATAGTGCATGTCGAACACATGATAGAACAATTGAAATAAAATGTGCATCAAATGTACGAGTCGCTATTGAACATCGAAATACCGCAACGGCAAGCGCCTTGGTGCGCAGGCCATAAGAACATGGGATAACTATATCGGCGAGTGCCTCTGTGCACGAGTCATTCGTGCCTTCGAGCACGAGTTAGAAGGCTAGCACATTGAAAGACTATTAAGGTGAGTGTCCTAGTGCACGAGCCATGAATATTGAATGCTAAGGCATAGAACATTGAAATACGGTATCGAGGCATGCATCACATGTACGACTCGAAGAATAGAGAACAATTGTGTTAAAGCGTACGTACGTGCACGAGAATCATAAAAGATATTTTCGTTGCGAAAAGAACAATTATGGCATGAATGTGACGGAACTGTCGAAGGTGGCATGGTGCCTCAAAATATTCGAGGCCTTCGGGTAGTTCGTTTGACGAACACTAAATTCGGGCATGATACCATAGAACATTGAAACGAAGAATAAAATCATACAAAGAATGTGAGAAAGAAAGCGTGAGAACATTGAAAGAATGCAAAAAATACGGAACGATGCGGAAGTCTGAGTTTCAGACTCAGGCTATTTGGTTGTATGAGAACTTGCATATTTGTTTCCTCAAACAGATCACCGGGGCATCAAGACTGCTCGGCTTAGGAGGAATGAATAATCGTGCGAGGGAGCACTAATGCATTGCAGGATCTTCAGTAAGGATTGTAACCTAAGATGAATAGGTAGCGTGGCAATGACGGTTGAGAAACATAAATTATTCTGACATCTGTGAATATCAGTGATCTTCATATAGATAGGGACCGGTGAGCTGAATGACGTAGGCACACAGAGATCCTGCTCAACGATCACTTATAACATGACATGGAAAGAATAATAGGTATTCACCTTGCATCGAAGATAGGGCGAATACATCGAATTGGTATAAGTCGCCACGAAGGAGCACAAGAATTGTATGTTGCCTGCTTGCTTGTTTACATAAATCAAATATAACATGCTTTCCATGATAACATGCTTTACTAATTTCGAATATGCCATAAAATATATCCTAAGGCAAAGATAGAAAGATCACAAGTTAAGCTGCATGATTTATATATCTACTTAATGTCGGTTTAGTAAAGTGGGTCTTTGATCAGTACACAAGAGGATTAGTACTAATCTCCTACCAGATTGCTTGCAGGTTCAGGGAATGGTCTGCTCGCAGCGGAGCTTTGCTTGAATGCACTGAGACATGGAATGTCATAACATTTTAAGGCGTACGATTGCATTGACGCTCGAATTTGCAACAAGATTGATGCGGCCGAGATATAGAAGACGCGATGTATGGAACGGTGAAATCCTTTGCGGGCAAGAGAGAACTTGAGTGTTGTAAGACCATCTGGCAAATTTAATTGGGCTATTGAGAGCCTTTGTAACCTCAGTTTATTTATCAGTAAAGGGATTTTTTTTTGTATACTCTATTTCTTCGATTGCTAATATTGAATCAAAGATAACCATTTGAGAACTTGTCATCTTGAGAGCAACTCCAGACCCGTACGGTATCACACCCCAGCGAGGATGATCGACTCGGTGAAATCAAACGAGGATGAACGATTTCCTGAGTCGGGGAATGACAAATGACAACTCTGCTAATGTCACCTCCTAGTTACCCTGTATGTCAAGATCAGCCTCTTCTGTAGTATGCATAATAAGTGGGGTATTAGTCTTCTAACTCATCTCCTAAAATAGTTATCCAGTCAGGATTAGAATAAGTACACATATAATAGGCTATTCAAGACATGATAGAAATTACACAACATAAAATAATATATATGATATAAACTAACAGGTAAAACTGACATCATGATATAGCAAGTAAAAGGAATAGGTAAACTCTATGACAAGACATAGCAACTAGAAAGAAACATGTAAATATGATAACATGGCATGTGATGACTAATTCACGATGAGCCAAGTAAAAATCGACACATGTTTAAGTGTTTTGAAATATCGTGTTCGATGTCTGAACGGCTAAGGGTAAATCTGGCCAAACGTACGTGTCGTGTTCGGCTGCTATTCATCATAAAAGACCATGGAATGGAAAGGATAGTTCACATGTCTACTGAGATATTTTCCCGCCTGACTAGCACTCATGGATTCAAACAGGTCACAAACACGGTAATCATGTAAGCACAATTGTCATGAACATAGTAATCACAAAATATAATACATGTATGGAATCCATAATACTAATCCCGTGTTACAAGCGTGTCAGAAATCAGGAGATGCATATGTATAACATATAAGGAAAGACTATCAGGAAATGAAAGCAACCAGTATATGCACTTTCCTGTTGTCCTGTGCTGATGGTTCGGGTCAGGCACTGAGTCAGAGCCCAAAGAACCTATATACGGATTACCCATATCAATAGGTAAATTTAAGAAAAGAACAACTTACCTATTCTTGTTTTACTTCTAGGTCCATTATTTACATCTGACCTGTTAAGTATGCTATCTATGTCAGTAATACCCAAATAAGTTAGGAACTCTACATCTGTTTCCTATACATGCCTATCCTCATAGAATCTAACTAGTTATATGCAAAATCTATTCTACTACTACATAATCTAGACACTTAGGTCTAGGTAAATCCTAGCACCAGTCTTAGACGATACTCTTCCCATATACACCTTCCATGTTAAACACATGTGTATCCTTTATGCATCCAGCTGGTATAAAGAATAGGATACTAGGTACACTTCTTATTTGGTAATTCCTACTTGCAACGTACTGCTACTGTTGTGTCCACATACACCAGATTTGCTTGGTACTTGCTATACACAAGTTGCCCAACCAATTATTGATTCGTCCTTCTTCCAGGAATCTATTCCTGTATAGTGCATTGTCATGCAGTTTTTCCAACACTACCACATACCCTGGTACATACTGTAGGAACGAAATCATAAAGCAGAATACTCTAGAGGGGGGGTGAAAAGAGTAGGCAACAAAATATTGCTAATTAAAAAACTCGTTGGCAGTTAGATCACAGATATAATAATAATCAAGAAAATAAATAACTGTAATGAAAAAGAGTGATCAGAAGGCAAACGCAAACACTGAGATTTATACTAGTTTTTCTCTTGTGAGGACTAGTCCAGTCGAAAGAACTCTAGCTTCCAGTTGAATCCACTATTGGAAAATCTTACATATTTTCATACGAAGTCCTTGCAACTTCTACAGACGCGAGCTTTGATACGAAGAACTCGACCAACTTCAATTGTGAAGAGTCATTCTTCAATCAAGCCTCTGATTACAATCGCTCTGAAACTTCTAAACCGCGCCGCACTGGCAAATCTAATAGAGGATTGTAATTGGCTTGGGATTTCAAAATGGAAGCTTTTTAGAACTTTTTGGAAGAAACGTAAGCTTTAGGAGAGAAGAGATGAAAGTGAATTGGTATTTTGAAATGATCGAAATCCTTTTCTATTTATAGTTTTTCCAAAGGCAGAACTCTGACAGAATTTGGGCAGAATTCGGACAGAACTCTTTGTAACCAACCGCAACTGAAGGGAGACCAAGTTCAAGATCAAACGTTCACATAACGTTCAACTTGGCCGAACTCTGGTCGAACTCTGGCCGAGTTCTATCATGGTTTGGTCAGTTGATTTTGTGAAAAATAATTTTGGCTTTTTGAAAAGTCCTTCAGAAGCTTTTTGTAAAAATAGATGTTTTTCCAAAACATATGTCATTTTAAAAAGATAGGTCAGTTTTAAAAAACGGTTTAGGATAGCCTATTTGCCAGTACGACTTGTTGTAGAATGTATTCCTAGACTCAATAAAAATAAAAATTATATTGCTTTCAAGGAAATACATTCTTAAATGGCAAACAACTTCGGTCTTGAACTAAGTAGATATCCATCTTTGATCAGTGTCCAAAACGTCGTTAGTAAACATCTGAATTGATTTATATATCGAGACAGAGTTTGATCAATTATTAAAATCAGGTTTGACCATGACCAATGGGCCAACAATCTCCTCCATTTTGATAATTGACAAACCTTGACCGATATAACATCTTGGTTTTGATCAATTCAAGAGTGTACCAAAATGTAAATAAAAAATTGTTCATAACCTGTATCCATGAAGATGTTAGATCCAATTTCTCCCCCGTTGTCACTTAGCAAAATAATTACAAAAGAGAAAGCTCCCCCACAATAAATGCATAAGTAACAAGCAGTGAAGAAACACAATAAAAATATATAAAAACATTCATCACTGGCATGGTATAAACATTTATAGAAAAATAAGATAAACAAAAATGGTATAAACAATACATGGCATGGTATTTATCACAGACAGTTTATATAGAAGCATAAAGAAAGATAATGCTATAATAAAGCTGAAACAAAAAGTGCTGAATAATAAACTAAACTGAAACATATGCCAAACTGAGGCATAAAAACATATGTCTATCAAAATCACAAATCATAACCAAAATGAAAGAGTACTGATAGTATCTTAAAATTTTGGAGCATTTTCAAGTAAACATAAGACAAAGTCAACAATCTCTAAAAGTAACAACTCAAAAGTCATCCTTATCCTCATCATCATCGGCTGCAGTGCCAGTATGTCTAGATGGACCAGCTCCAGAAGTATGTGGAGTAGCACCAGAAGTAAGATACCAATCGTATGTATTCCCTGGCTGGAACAGAGAGTGGACCGCCTCATCATCAATGCGGTAACCAGATATAGAAGGATCTCAAGGAAGAGAGCTAGCAGAGTGACCCGTCTGGGCAAATCTCAGATCGGCAAAGGAGTTGGCAATAGCCTGGAACCGAGTCACGTCACGAAACTTATGTTCCCTAGAGGTGTCAATGAAGAATGTTTGTAGATCTGATAGATGCTGGTGAATACCCTCAAAGGTCATAGGATAAGACTAAGGAGGACCAGGTGCAGTGGGAGTAGGTGCAGTAGGAGAAGGTGCAGTAGGTGGAGGAGCAGTGGCAATGCTGCGACGAGAAAGCTTGAGAAACTTGGGCTCAGGGTCAAGAACACAAGTGGATAAATCAATATTGAATCTCTGAAAGATGCGTGTGAGGATCATCGCATAAGAGAGTTTGCGATCTCTTCCGCGACATCTACCTATCATCTGAATGATAGTCTTAGGGGCAGAAAAAGGAATCCCCTTAAGAATATGATATAAGGCAGAAAGCTCGAGTGCAGTGACATCATCTTTTGAAGTGGATTTTGGAAGTAGAGTGGAATAGATGATGCGATATAATTCGTAGTTAAACAAAGAAAGCGGGCGCACAAAGCTAATTCTTGAAACTAATGAGAGTCATGCCCTCGGGAAAATCGATGTCAGTGATGTCATTGAACGGGGCACCTTCGTTTGGAAGACCAAGGATTTTCGCTAGCAATTCATCATTGAACTCGATATCTATGTCGCCGATACGAGTTCTTACGGTAAAAGTGTCTAACACGAAATATAGTAAAATAGTCTAATGGCATTAGTAGCTATAGGGAATTGTAAAGTAGCAAAGTGATGTAACCCTAATGCCTCAAAGTAAGAACGGTGGTCAGAAAATACAGTCCATTTGGTCGGAGATCCGGTACATATAGTACGCATAATGAAGTCGACATACCAAAGTAAGGCTTGGTCGGGAGTTTTGAAATAAAACTCGTCCGATGCACCGTCATCCGATTGGACCGGAGAAAAGAGAGAATCTATATATGGATCAGAAGACGATGCCTCTTCACTGGCATGGGTCTTCTTCCTCTTGAAAGGATTGAATCCCTTAGGCATTCTATCCCAAAAACTCGAAACCCTAAAAATTTGAAAGTGGAGGAGAGAAGGAATTATACCTTCCAAGAATCAAGTATGCTGTAGAGGACGCGATTCTCCGCACGAATCCAAATTTTGGATAAAGATCTCCACATAGATTGGAAGAAGGAAGGTGGAGAAGAACTAGGGTTTTCGGGCGCTGCTGCTGCTGTTGATATAGTTTTGGAAGAGTTGAAGAAGATGGGGGCCTCGGATTCTGACTGATATATACGTATACCCAGCCAAACTCTGGCCGAATTCGGACCGAACTCAGGCCGAATTCGCCAAGTGTTCTCCTATCTATAAAAAAATTGAGGGCCACATCTTTTTCATCAATACATTTAAAATATTTAATTCAAAGTTTAGTAATTTTAAATTTCAAATAATACAATTAATATTATTTTATAAATTAATATTCTTTACTCAGCGTCTATTTTTGATTAGTTGTAGGAGTACTGTCCCAGCTAACGGAGGTTCACCAGGGAACTCTTAAATACCGCTTCACTTCGACCGTAGTCGTGGTGACAAACAGACTCTTTTTAGGCTTATCTCAAAAATAGTTTTTGAGTATTGAATAAATTGATTAATAAAATAAAATTAATTAATATTATTGACATCTAAAATTCCTAACTCTCGACGTAAATAACTGAAACGATCTTTCGCTAGAGGTTTTGTGAGTATATCTGCCAATTGATTCTGTGTGTCTATGTATACAAGGTCTATATCTCCATTTTGTTGATGATCTCTAAGAAAGTGATGTCGAATCTCAAAATATTTAGTACGAGAGTAACATACTGGATTCTTAGTCAAATTAATAGAACTAGTGTTATCACAGAAAATGGGTATGTGTGTAAAATGTAATCCATAGTCTTCTAAAGTTTGCTTCATCCATAAAATTTGTGCACAACAACGTCCTGTGGCGATATATTCAGCCTCGGTTGTTGATAACGCGACAGAATTTTGCTTTTTGCTAAACTAAAAGACTAGTGCTTTTCCTAGGAAATGACATGTGCCGTTGGTACTTTTTATATCTACTTTGCATCCGGTAAAATCAGCATCAGAATAACAGGTTAGGTCAAAAGACATAGTTTTAGGATACCATAAGCCGACAGAAGAAGTACCTTTAAGGTTGTTTGCAAAAACAAAAATTTGCTTTATTTCAAACTTATAAAAGAGTACAAAGTATATTGAATTATGGGATAGTACAACTTTAGGGATCTAATCAGGAGACGATCACTTTATACCTTGGACTATGTGAACTTGAAGGCTGTAGCCTCTAGAGAACACATCAGCAATTTTTGCAAGAGTTCTTGATCTCTGTCTGTCTGTCTGATGATGAGTGGAAACTCTATTTATAGAGTTCAGGAAATAACTATTTTAGCAGTTATTCTGATGTACGCGATACTGGATTGTGCCATACTGGATTGCGCTAACCTCCTATTGTGCCAACTTTCATTCAGTTGTCAATCGTGTACTAACTGTATTTAGACGCATGGCATCATATGATTGAGATGCGCACGGTCGTGTACAGGATAGTAGACACGTCTTGAGAGATTAGTGGCATGTGCGCCACGTCATCCTGCTTTAGAATGTAAGTTGTCTCAACTTTATCAGGTTATACGAGCTTTAGTCAACAAGTCAAACTGCACTTGATTTAAGCTGCGCCTACACACGTGGCAGCTTCTGAGTAAAAGTCATTTAGGTTGCGCCCAGGCGCAACCAAGGATTTTGTTTAGATTGTGCCTGGGCGCAACTCACGAAGTGTACAGGACAGTTGTCCACCAACTTTTTCTTGAGCGGCATAATTCACGGGATTCCAAGAGATTTTCCTCGTTCACTGTTGTGTCAGTCATCAGTATGGTAAGGTAATGATGACCATTAAGTGTCAGATGCCACGTAGATTTGGCGTAAAAAGATTGGGCACAGTCTGATATTGGGCGCAATCTGATCGGTGGCGCAGTCTGTTCTCCAAGCTTCATATCAGTGGCACAACTTAATTTTTGGGGCACAACTTGATCACTGATCAGTATATTGAAGCCACAACTTGATTTTTGGGCTCTACAAGACCCCCTTCAAAGTTTTGAAAACTTAAAAACATTGCAAAGTTTTAGAATACTTTGAATTGATAAAAGTTTTGACTAAGTCAGGTTGCACCGGTCTCATGCAATCTGTTATACACGATTTGGAATGACGGTTAGGATTCTGATTTTCTGGCTATAAATAATCCTCGTTTACTCCACTGTGATTCTTTACTTTCACTTTTAATCTTCTGAAAAAATTTCTATAACTTTTGCACCCCTCTTCTCCGATCATCTTCTTGACGACATGGCCCCAAAAAGGACTATTGCCGATAAGGAAAAGGCCATCGCCACTTCTTCAACTCATGTTCCACCAACCCATGCGCCATAATATGTGTCGCCTTCATCTCATCGAGAGACAGCTAATCCAGCAATGGAAGGTGATTAAGGACGAACAGATTCAATTTTTTGTGATTTCATCAATAATTGATTTGTACCGCTCTTTTTAGAGTGTGGTGCATCATAAACTTTGCGCCACCCCTTCTCAGGGTGTGGTCGCCCTCTCCTTGAACGGTGTTCATTTTTACGAATACTGTTGTGTACAGTAAAAATTATGGCACTACTTGAGATGCTGCGTAACTTGAGTTTCGCACAACATAACGTGTGACGCAACTTAGGTTGTTGCGCAACTCAATATATCACGCAACTTAAGTCTCGCGTAATACATCTCGTGGCGCAACTCAAAAAATATGTGTGATTCAAGAAATCATACATCTTTATTTTTATTTCTAATAAATTTTTTTATGCATCTCTCTGCAGTTAATTGTTTGTCATTGATTGTAAAAGTACAGAACAGTTTTATGGGAGGACTGAACTTAGACTCACAATACAAACTCGCTTGTACAAAGAAAGCCTAGGGACGAAAACCTAGGTACAGCAGTCTAAGTACAATTGTTTATTTTAGATTCTGGGGGGTGACGATAGAGGCTCGGGAAGGCGACGGCAGCCCTGCCTTACTCCTTGGACGATCGGTATGCAGCCTTGGCTCCTGTGAAAAGATGATTGGCATTGATGAAGAAATGCTCTTCTAGCTCTCCTCGTATTGCTCTTCTGGCTTCTCTCTTTCTCTGTGTATTTTTCTCTCTGATAGCGTATATCTCTCCTTCTACCTCTCTTTGCAAGGGAATGGCACCCTGCTATTTATAATAGTGGGGAGCATCATTAAGGTTTGGATGATTACCCATTCTTAAAGTGGCGGCAGTCTGATGCTTAATCAATCTGGACCATTCGTTTTAATCGTGAAGGATCGGGGCCATAAATGGGGATAGCACTGAATCCTGCGAATGATTAATGCTGATTGCTTTAAATCTTTATGATTGGTTGTATCAAGCTTGGACCTCTCTTCACGTGTCCTATTGGCTTGATCATGAATGATATGACCTGATCTCATTAATTATGAGGATAATGTTAAATTTGGTCATTGGGATCTGGTAAATCTCTGATTGATTTGCATCTCATAATCATCCTTGCTACCAGCTGTCAAGTCGTGGGGGCAATTGAATCTCTGCCACGTGTCTTAATGATAGATTCTGCCAGAGCCGCATGATATCCATGAATCGCATGAGATAGCGTCTCAGTGAACCGCATAAGTATAGTATTTGCGAGCCGCATGGGATGGTTTCTCGGTGGGCCGCATAAATGTAGTACTCGCAAGCCGCATGGGGTGGCTTCTTGGTGAGCCGCAGGAAGACGATTCTTGCCAGCCGCATGAAGCTATTCTTTACTAAAGCCGCATGGAGGTAGCCCCGTGTCAATCTCAGATCGTGTCAGAGATTTTTCTCATATTCCCAAAGAGTCTGTCATTATGACAGGGCCATTATGACACTTCATGTCAGAGCCGTCAGTTGTCAAATTATGGCAGAGCATTAAATAGGGCTATTGCTCGATGGCCAGCTGTGTGAAGGGGTCCCATGAGGGCACGTGGCGTTGATCAAGCCGCATATCTCTGTTGGTCGAATGTGAGCCGCATGTACTTCTGAACTGCATGCGGCTGGGGGACCCTTTGAACCGCATAGGACTGTCCCTATGTAAGCCGTATGGACTCTCCTGTTCGAGCCGCATGAGACTAAGAGTCTCTCTGAATCGCATGGGACTGCTCCTGTATGAGCCGCATGGGGTTCTCCTGTTCTGAGCCGCATAGATCATCGTTTTGATATTTTCCTTGCTTCTACATTAATCTCAGGGAAGACCCGGATGCAGAGAAGTTTGCTTCAACATTTAATATCCCAGAATACAGAAAGAATTTGTCTCATGTCACTTTTCCTCATTACGATGGTCCTGAAGCACGAAGAAGTCTGCTCATAGATCAGGACAATCAAACCCTTTTGAATTTAATGAACGGTGAACCTCTGCAGAGCTTGGATACTACAGTCCACAAGAAACCTGTCTTTTTATTTGGAGATACAATCAAGAAGACTTCCCAACCTAAGGCAAGAAAAGAGACGAGATATTTCTTAAAGGGAAACAACGCCATTCATCTAACAGAAATATCCAGGTTCATGGCATTATCTCAATATGCTTTTGCTAGATATCCTAGGAAGATGTCATGGGAACTGACTCCTCTCCAACAAGCAAGAGTCGGCCGAATCTGTTATAAAGTGGGTCCACAGAACAAAGACCTTTTTTTAGTACTTCTGAGAAATATAGCACACATTTGAGAGGTTTAAGACTGAGTTGTATTCCTCCCGAGGACTCCTCGTTGTTCCTTCCTGTCAGAGTACCCATTTTTGCCAATACATTTGCAAAAGCTGAAGGAAGATATCCAGACCGTGCCATACGAATGACAGGCCTGGTAAACCCTGGACTAAAACGTTGGAGTAGCTTGTCCATATAGATTTTGGAGGAATTCAAGGACAGGCTCATTGATCTAGGCCACTACAATCCCATCTGTACTACGGTGTATGGCATTCATCCAAACCCTCACATGTTCTTGGCTTTAGTAGAGAGATATAATAAGAGCACTGGGACCTTCATGACACCTCATAGAGAAATAGGGTTTGCACTTAACGAAATGGAATATATCTCTCATCTGCCGATGGGTGACAACCCATATGAAGAATATGTACCCACAAATGATGAATTAGATGCTCTTGCAAAGGACAATCCCCAGATGATCACAGTTTTCGAAGAGCTGCTATGCCACTATAAAATTTGCTCACTCTACTATGAAAGTGCTTCTGCGAGTACTTGCTATATCACAAAATGGAAGCCATATCTGTTTCTGGGTCATGTATAGAAGGACAAGCTACTGGACAGTTAAGCCTGTACGCCCCGTTTCTTTGAACCCTTTGATAGGAGTGATATACAATTATTGATGGAGAAGCATAATCATGGGGATGTCACTCTGACTAAAGACTCAGGTCAGTTTAAGGCTGGCGACGTTCTTCAAAGTTATCTTCGACAGGGTTACAGACCTATGTCTCCAGAAGCCCAGTTGGCAGGCTTTTTATCTTTATGGCTATGACGCTTTGTAGTTTCGGGGGCTAATGCAGTCGACAGGTTTCATTGAGGTGTCATGTTCGCTGTGACACATCTTGTATTTGGATACAAGATGGATCTGCTTTCAACCATGACTTGTCGCCTGAACGCAGGATTGCGTTCTTTTGTGGACACTATGCTGAAAGAAAATGATAATCGGTCGGATTTTCCTCGTACAGAAATGCCATTTACTTATTTGTTCGAATGGTTATTACTACACCATCCCTGCTTGATGGACCCGGATATGGGACCTCCTGATGGAGATTTCATTGGACGTTTTGCTAATGTCCACCGAAAATATACTGCTCTTACGGAATGCCGACTTGTTCTGAACCGTGGATCAAGATGGTTCTTTCAGTATGTTGGGCCTCCTACAGGGTATGATGCCATGCCTCCATAGATGATGGATTTACTTGAAGAAACACTCCGTTTAAGTCCAAACATCTTTTCCTGGCTTAAAATAATCCGACCGTCCTACTTGGTTTATAGATTTGAGGAAGAATACTATTTGGAGCCGTATTTGCCGAGTCGATTTGCACGGCAATTCGGGTATGATCAACTTCATGTAGGAAATGCAACCACTTGCCTCCAAGCTACAGGCTACCTCATTGATAGGGCTAGAGCTTGGAATTATTACAATGCTCGGGGCACAAAGGCTATTTTTCCTATGCCTTACAAACTTCTCCAAGGTCCGTATATGTTATATTCATATGCAAACTTCTACACTTCAGCGAACATATTTGCTGAAAACTTCCATCCCCCACATAGCTTTGCAACTGAAAAGAGAATTAAACAAGGAAAATGCACTCTTCAGTCTTTCCGAGATATAGAAGACAGGGACCCTGCTGATGTACCCCTGGAAGCATCAATTTTAATGAACTTTGTTGACCCGGTTCATGATCCTTTAGATATATCTCTAAAGATGCGGAAAGACAAATCCCCTGTCAAAGGTCTGAAGAAGAGAAAGAATAAGGAAACGATAGTCTCTCCTCAACGGGATAACCTTCCTAATTATCCAAGTGTTCCGGAGAAGAAGAAAAGAACATCACTGGTTATCAATGAACCAGTAACCACCAGAACAACTCGTTCTCAATCAAAACAGCTGCTTCTCAGTTCTTCATCTAGAGAGAAGGACATTACTCCTTCTTCTATTCAGAAACAAGGGAAGATTACTGAAGGAGGAACTTCTGCTTCCTTGATTGATCCAGAACTTACTCATACCGGAGCTGTTGTAGGGCTAAGTGCACCGATACTCAAAGAAGTTAGAAGAAGGTTGGACATTGCTGAAGAGGAACCATCTCAAGAAGTTAATATCAAAGCTGTGAAATATCTTTCTATATTAAATTTTACCATAGATATATATATATCTAAATTGCTTTTCCTTGATTGCTTAAATAGATGTTCGTCCTTCTCCTGCCATTGTGACAGTAAATGTTCCGGCTAATGTACTTGCTGCAGCAGGGATAACGGTTCCCTCTCCAACCCCTATGAGTCCAAAAACTTTCTCTCTGAAACAAGATCTACCTCCACAAGATACTTCTCAAGCTCAAATATCTACTCATTCAGGAGAAGCAGTGATTGATGCATTGAATGGTTGTGATTTTGATGATGAAACTTATGATGGAGATTACATTGCTAAAGAAAAACAAACTTTAGCGAATGTATCACCATCGCAAGGAATCCCAATTGATAAAAATCCTTCGCCTATTGAAGACGAGGAGGATGTGGAACCTGTCAATCTTCCTGGAGTTAAGGAATCCGCAAGCACTGAGCCACCTGAAGTGCCTAAGGTGGCAACTGAAATAAATGAAACTCCAGTAACTCTACCACCTTCGACTGAATCAGGAGAAGGGAGTAGTCAGGTCGCCAGGTCTATAGAGACTCTGTCTAAACTTCAGTCTGAGACAGCTAAGATGATTGAAACTCCTCATGATGTACTCAGCCCAAGTAAGTTTCCCCACTATAAATGATTTGTTATTGTATCTTCAGCATTATGAGTCATAACATATGTAATTTGTAGCAGCACACACGAGGAATATAGCCGGGGAAGGAAGCGCTTCTCATATTAGTGCTCCGGATGAAATACCCCCTCCTGCCAAAGCTGTGAAGACTTCTTCAAACATAGTAGCAACTCCAGGAGCCCTGGCGGCTAACAAATTTGTAGTGACCTCTTTCACAAGAGTCTTCTTTATGTCTCTAGAGCATCTAGTTCATAGAGTTATGGAGAGAGAAGATGTCTCTTTCAATACCATTAGAACTCCCACCACATTTTTGATTGAAGGCATCCGCAGTCAAGGAGACGAAGCTCAAGTTTCATTTTTGGAACATATTTTGGATGAACTAGAGAGCTCAATTAAGGCTTACAAGGAGCTGAAAGGAGGAGATATCGAGCCGCTAGTAAATGCAAAATATGAAACCATGGTTCAAGAAGCAGAGATTAGTAAAGTTAATTTTGAGTCCTTTCTGCTGACTTTCACTAGACAGTCCTCTGAGATGGATGTTCAAATTTCTGACGTAACTGTTGTTGCTGAGAGTCACAAGACTAAGGCTATTGAAGAAGAGAAAAAGGCTGCTGATCTAAAAGCCAAAATTGCTCGACTTCAGGCAGAACTCTAAAATACTGAGTAGAACATAGAACAAGAAAATCAATTGTATCAATCTGTTGTTGATCAGGTAGATATTTTGAAGGATCAAAAGAAAGAATTTGAATATCTTCAGAATGAAGAGCTAAAATGCCGAAGTGCTGCTCTACAACCTTTCGATCCTGAATTAGGACGAATTGAAGCTAGGCAGAGAGTGCTAGATTCTCGTGATGGAAGAATTCAAGTTCTGAAGAAATAAATTGCAGAACTTATCATCTATCCTTCAGAGTGAAAAATGGGCAAATGTTGTTGTTCTTTTTTTTAATGTACTTTTTTTCTTTTGCAGAAAAGAAATAGCAAAAACTTTTCATGTGGTTCCATTACTTGTTGCATATCTTGTTATAGATATAAGTAATAGAATAGAAAATATATTCAGAGGTACTGGACGTGATATATTTCAGGATTTTGGAAAATAATAATATTCATTATATCTGCTCAGAGGTAATGTGGACGTGGCAGAATATAAAATTTTAGCAATACTGTTATTTCAATAGACAACTTTATCAGAGGTAATAAGAACATGACAAGTTGCTGATACAAATAATCGAAATTCAGAGGTGTAAAGGACGTGAATTCAAATTATTTAAACAAGAGACAATAAATGCCCAATGAATGATAAGTCAAAGAAAGTGAGTGAACTGATGGTCACTTTAATTTTCAAAGAAAAGATGCTGGCTTAAATCTTGAATGTGATCTTCTTTGAGACGATTTTTGACAGCAATATCGTCAACGTAGCATTCGACAGTCTTTCGTAAATGATCTCGAAAGATAGTGCTCATAGCCCACTGGTAAGTTGCACCTGCATTCTTAAGACCAAATGCCATGACCGTATAACAGTACACACCCCGAGGAGTACGAAACGAAGTATGTTTTTCATCTTCAGGATCCATCCGGATTTGATTATATCCAAAAAACCCATCCATGAAAGAAATTTGTTCGAATCCACATGTATTATCGATCATAACATCAGTAATTGGGAGAGGGAATTCGTCTTTGGGGCAAGCATCATTGAGATCCTGAAAGTCTATGCAAACTCGAACCTTTCCGGTCTTCTTCAGGACAGGGACGACATTGGCCACCCAATCAGGATGTTGTTCTTCTCTGATAAAACCATAAGCTATAAGCTTTTTGACTTCATCATCAATTGCATCCATCATTTCAGGCTTGAATTGTCGTTGTTGTTGTTTGACCGGTTTGACATTCGGCAAGATGTTAAGCTTGTGAGTTACAATTTGAGGATCTAATCGCGACATATCTTCATAACTCCAGACAAAGACATCAATGTATTCACGAATAAGGTGAATTATTTCTTATTTATCATCTTCTGAGAGATTCTTGCTGATGAAGATCGGTCATGATACATCTTTCTCTCCAACATCGATTTGGACCAATTGATCTTCAGTAGGTGGTTCTCGTTGTTCAAAACGAAGTTCCCACTGATTGTCCATCCTTTGTACCCAAAGGTCCATTTCAGTAGCTTCTTCAATGTCACTTTCATCATCTTCTGAGAATTCGGCGGACACCATGTTAGAAGATACTATCGCCTTATAAACATGATCAATGCTGGTATCAGAGTCCCATGAGATAGAATCAGAAGAGTTTGAACGTTCTTCTTCATCAGATTCAGAAGGTTCCAGAGTTGGTAGTGGTGACATATAATCTAGTACTCGTTTCATTTTACTGTATTATTGTTGTGATTTTCCTTTTGCAAAAATAATACGAAGAAGGGTTCGCCTTTCTTTACCATAGTTGAGACCTGTTCTGAAATCATAGCCCATTTTACGGATGATGGCTTTAGATTGTGGACTATAGCATCGTAATTGTAGCCTTCTTGTATCATCTCTATTATCATTATAGAGCATGATTTTTGGTTCTTCTCTTTTGTTGAAGAATATAGGCTTTTCATCTTTCTTTCGAGATGGTACTAAGAAGTACGACTCTTGTATTGAATCCAATGATACCATATTTCGTCGAGATGATACGACTTCTATTGTAAGTGGCTTAAAGCTATCTAGCATATCTAGATAACACTGAGTATAGTAAAATACATCAGTATACTGCAAAGGAGATGCTTTATTAATTTTTACACCATTATTTACAATAGGGACTTTAGCCTTAGCAGGCTTAGTCAGATTTATGACAAGAGGGGGAGAAGAAGAACGAGAAGAAAGAGGGAGCTTCTTGCGACGAAGATCAATTACAAGCGACTCAGAAGAGGTGAGCTCCCTTTGTTCCTGACTATCACCTTTAGGTCGCTTCTCATGGGAAGGTAGATAGATAGTCAATGGTTGGGAAGACTGAGGACAGGAGGTACGTTCTTTGACTGGAATCACCAGAGTATCTTTAGGTATACTCTTTTGTTCTTCATCTGTGTCCATTGCTAGTACCACCTTCATGAATTCCTCTTTGTACATACGAGAATCGTTGCAATATGCTTCAACTCCTTTGAAAGGATTCAGATCTGCAACCTCTTTTTGGACTTCTCCATTACCATCCAAATATTTAAAACATTAGTGGAGCGTAGAGGGTACAATATTGTGTTCATGAAGGAATGGCCTTCCCAACAAAGCATTGTATGAGCTATGATTGTCAATAACATAGAAAGTTACCTTTGTACGAAAATTGCCAATTTGAAGTTTTAGGCGTATCTTCCCCAAAGGTTCACTTCTTTCTTGATTGAATCCCAGGATGGTAGTCATAGTTGTAGAAAGATTATGTACTGGGATTTTCAAAGCATCCAGTAAGGACTTCGGCATGATGCTAAGTGCAGATCCGGGATCAATCATAATACGATCGACTTTCATGGTGTCCACATACCCCGTGAAATATAGAGGACGATCATGACGATTGTCTTCTAACAATATGTCATCTTGTGTAAAAGTAATATTAGGCATTAATTCAAATGCACTATGATAATGTACACAGCTGACTGGTTCCTTTTCGGGCTTCTTGAGAAGAGTTAAACAAGTGTCAGCCTATATCAAGTCTTCACTTAATGTCTCACGAGTTTCTTTTGAGAGACGTAAAAGCTCAAAGATTGACAATCTTGCTGGAGTATTGGCCAATTGAGCCAATATGTCAAGATTGTAAGGCATTTCAAGCCCAAGAGATGATGACTTCTTCAATGCTTTATCAAAATGAACAGATTGCTTTCCCTTGTCTGCTGATGTTAGCTTAGGAGGAGATGGCTCAACCACTGGCACAGATGTAGACGGTGTATCTTCAGCAGGAGAAGATGATGGAGGAAGAGCATCCGGGGATGGAGAAGGGTACTCTTAATTTTTGGAATACTCCCAAAGATAGGGTTTTCCAGATCTAGTGCCCATTAGGATTTCTTTTTCTATTGATGGTTTAAAGGATACCATATTACAGTTCTTGGATTTAGACTTGGAATGCTTCTTTTGCTTAGAAGAGGAAGGCATTTCAAATTCTGCAACTGGATCTGGATGAATCCACATAATCTCTCCTCTGTCAGTTGACATCGAAACAAGACCTTCATTTTGAGGAGGCGGGATATTCACAATTTCTAGAGTAGTCCTTGGAATGGGGACAGCTCCATCTTGTACGAGTTGTGGTAGAAAATTACCAAATTAGAGAGAAATCACATTAGCAGTCACTGTTTTCTCGTCATGCTGTAGAGTAATTGCTCCAGAGTTGATCAACTCCTGGATTTTGCCCTTGAGCACATAACGTGCTCTGGTTGGATGCCCTATGAATCTGTGATAAACACAGTATTTAGGGTGATCAGTTTTACCCACTTCTTCTGGTCACTTTGACTCTGGAAGCTGAAGCTTATTGCTTTTGATCAAGCAATCGAAGATGCTTAAAGTATCATCTTCGTCGAAATAATACTCTTCTTTTGGACGATTTAACTTTTGCAGTGGTGCTGATAGGGAGGATGCCATCTGAGTGACATTGACAGCCAAAGACTCTTTGCCTTTAAGATTGATGGCCAATGTTTCTTTATTCTTGCAGTTATTCTGGCGATTACTACCCCCAAGTATAGAATGTTCATCTTGGTTAGGGTGAGTCATCTGGACTCCTAACTGCTTGAACTTTTTGGCACTCACTTCTGCCGCATTTACATTAACAATGAAAGAAGGTCAATCCTGGAATTGTGTAGATCCCGTCCACATACTGATAATAGGCAACAAGTTTGATTTGCAAGTGTCTATTGTTATAGCAGATGGAGTACCTAAAGACATTTTAGTGCCTCTCGACGAAATCTTTCAATAAAACTCTCTGTGGATTCATTGTGCCTCTATTTAATTTTAATGAGGGCAGACATTGTTATGTCATTGACTCCTTCATAAAATTGTTCCAAGAACATTTGCTTGAAACCAGCAAAAGAAGTGATACAGCCATCAGGTAAGCTGCGATACCAGTCGTATGCTGCACCGGCTAAACAACCGATGAACACTCTGGTAAGAAGAGCATCATTTGGCTGTAATTGATCAGTTATCACTTCGAAATGATTGATATACTGACTTGGAGAAGTACTACCATCAAACAGCATAATAGTTGCGCATTTATACTTAGGAGGAAATGGAACTTCCTTCCACTCTGTAGGATATGGTTGCTTTATGCCCAATCTTTGTAGGCCATCCTTCTGCTTGAAAGCCTCAAACTGAGTGCACAGAAGTTTTACAGCCTCATTTGCATCCCCTAATGTTTGAAAATTGATGGTTGGTTAAAAGTTTTAGGAGGAGGAACAGCATGGTATTTACCACCCCTAACACCAGACTGACTTGGATCAGCTTAAATTGGCACAGAAGCAACCTGAGGGCTGGTACCCCCAGATTAACAGGTACAGAAGATGCTATATGCTCAGGATTTGTAATAGGGTTTACAATCGGAGGTACTGTATGTTGAGCCACCATTATGGTGTGCATGCTTGCAACCATTTCTGCCATAGTTTTCAATTTGTCTTCTAATGCAACAATTCGTTGCTCTTGGCTGGTTGACGTAGAGGCATCTTGATCTTCTGTAATGTTATATGTTGTCACTTCTCTTGCTGCTATTGATGAGATAGTTTGTTCAAAACTTTTACTATCTGCATCAAACTCCAAAAGAGAGTCCTCTCCCACATGAGTGATAGGAAGATCTTCTTGATTAAAGACACCTTGGATCAAATGACGATTTCTCGATCTAGTGTATTGAAAGACACCTTCATTGGATGCATGGATCCGGTCTAAGTATTGTTGACTGGGATTACGAGATGCATTAAGTCTTAGACGTTTCCCACCTCCAGTGCCTTGAGATGTCATGTTAACAGAAGCATATAATAGTTCATCTTTGTCTTCTATTATATGTTCAAGAGTTGAAGCATAGTTTAGACGATCGAAGACAGATCGTCGAGCCGATTGGCAACAACAGTTGATGACAACTTCATGTAGGCAGTGGCGATTTGAAGCATGATTTGGAGGTGAGGTAAACGTTCCCGTAGTCTTCCGCCTTTGCGTAAGATGTTGCCGGAGATCAGTTACAACCACAGGACGAGAAAAAGTCGGAGGGACATATTCCTTAATGATGTTAGGAACATGTCTCCTATTCTTCAGGTGTTTGGTTCCTTGAGTGTACAAGGATGTATTCAACTCATTAGCATAGATAGAAGGGTTTTTATTTTCAAACTTTGAATTTTGATACAGATTGGCCTTTGGCATAGGGTTCTTGCATTTTGCCAAAGTTGATATTGGTTGACGCCTATTGAGATAAGCACGTAAATCTAAAAATTTTGCTCTCGGTGTCTCTGTTTGTGATACCTTCAATTTTCCTTGTTTGGATCTTGAAATTTGTAAGGTAGGAAGATCTTGACCAGACCCCATAGGGGTAGGTAAGATACCTCTCTGATCAGTATTCTTTCCAGTATCGGAGGTTCGAGGACCTCTGTTTACAGGAATAGAATCTGATACATCTTCCTCTGAGTTATAGACCAGGGAAGTTTGAGGAAAGACCAAAGGGTGCTTTCTTTTATTTTGAACAGGATTAGCTAAGAAGCGTTTCCCTTTGTTCTGTTGTTTGATCATTTTAGGCATAGATTATGCCAATTGAGAAAATGCCATAGGACTTTTTCCTTTGTTCTGTCTAGTGTTTGCACTAGGACATGAATTCTCTAAGTTCAGAACTTGAGAATTGGAAGAGGGTATAGCCAAAAGACTAGTCCCCTTAAGTTGCACCGGAGTAGCAGATTGCTTAGGTTGCGTCATAGTCCTATGGACTACTGGTAGTACCTTGGTAGCAACTTTGGTAGACTGTGCCTCGACAGTAGATTAAGCTGACTGTGCTTTGGCAGCAAGGATAGTGGTAGACTGCACATGGGCAGCAGAGTGAGCAGATTGCGCCCTAGCAACAGAAACAGGCTGTACTGGAACCACTGAGACGGATTGTGCCTTGGTCATTGAGCACTCAAGTTGCATCTGGGCAACAGCGACTGTGGGAGATTTAGGAGTCCACATAGTCCTGTTCTTGGCAATAGCCATCGCGCGCTTGTTGCTCTTGGTGTTGATCATATTCTCGTAGGCTGTCTGGTTGACTTGAATAACCAGAGTCTTCTGCGTCTTGTCGATCGTCGCAATATCACATTGAGTTGTCACTTTCTCGTCGGAGGAGAAAGTCGTCCCCAGTAGAGTTGCCATTTTGTTTGCAAAAACAAAATTTTGTTTTATTCCAAACTTGTAAAAGAGTACAAAATATAATGAATTCTGGGAAAGTACAACTTTAGGAATCTGATCAGGAGACGATCACTTTATCCCTTGGACTATGTGAACTTGAAGACTATAGCCTCTAGAGAACGCAGCAGCAATTTTTACAAGAGTTCTTGATCTCTGTCTGTTTGTCTGATGATGATTGGAAACTCTATTTATAGAGTTCAGAAAATAACTATTTTAGCAGTTATTCTGATGTGCGCGAGGCTGGATTGCGCCATACTGGATTGCGCCAACCTCTTGTTGTGCCAACTTTCATTCAGTTGTCAATCGTGTACTAACTGTATTTAGGCGCATGGCATCATATGATTGAGATGCGCATGGTCGTATATAGGATAGTAGACACGTCTTGAGAGATTAGTGGCATGTGCGCCACGTCATCCTTCTTTAGAATGTAAGTTGTCTCAACTTTATCAGGTTGTGCGAGCTTCAGTCAACAAGTCAAACTGTGCTTGATTTAAGCTGCACCTACACACGTGGCAGCTTCTGAGTAAATGTCATTTAGGATGCGCCCAGGCGCAACTAAGAATTTTATTTAGATTGCGCCTGGACGCAACTTACAAAGTGTACAGGACAGCTGTCCACCAACTTTTTCTTGAACGGCATAATTCACGGGATTCGAAAATATTTTCCTCGTTCATTGTTGTGTCAGTCATCAGTATGGTCAGGTAATGATGACCATTAAGTGGCAGATGCCACGTAGATTTGGCGTAAAAAGATTGGACGCAGTCTGATATTGGGCAGAATCTGATCGGTGGTGCAGTCTGTTCTCCAAGCTTCATATCAGTGGCGCAACTTGATTTTTGGGGCGCAACTTGATCACTGATCAGTATATTGAAGGCGCAACTTAATTTTTAGGCTCTACAAAGGTATCATAATATACGCTTAACTGCACACAGATGTGATTCCTTAGGATTAGCTTAAAAACGTGCACACAAGCAAACACTAAACATAATATCTGGTCGACTAGCAGTTAAATACAGTAAGCTACCAATCATACCTCGATACTTACGTATGTCGACGTGTTTGCCTTGTTCATCAATATCAAGCTTGGTTGATATTTCCATTGGAGTGATAAGTGGCTTGACTGTTTCCAGGTCGAACTTCTTTAACAGATCTTTTGTGTACTTTGCTTGATTTATGAACGTCCCATTATTGGTTTGTTTGATTTGCAGTCCGAGAAAGAATTTTAGGTCTCCCATCATGCTCATCTCAAACTTATTCTGCATACACTTTAAAAATTCTTGACAAAGAGATTTATCAATAGATCAAAATATAATATCATCTACATAGACTTGAATCAAAAGAATGTTGTTATTCAAAAATTTTAAAAATAATGTAGTGTCAAGCTTTCCTTTTGAAAAATTGTTGTCAAGTAGAAAAGAGCTTAGACGATCGTACCAAGCACGAGGGGCTTGTTTCAAACCGTATAAGGCTTTCTTCAACTTGAAAACATAATCAGGATATTTGAAATCAGTAAAACTGGGAGGTTGAGCTACATAAACTTCTTCTTTTATAAAACTGTTTAAAAATGTGCTTTTGACATCCATTTGAAATAACTTGAAATTATGAAAACATGTAAATGTACATAACATGCGAATGGATTCTAATCTCGCAACTGGGGCAAAAGTCTCATCATAGTCGATACCTTCTTCTTGATTGTATCATTGAGATACGAGTCGAGCCTTATTACACGTCACTAAACCATTCTCATTCAGTTTATTTCGGAATACCCAACGGGTGCCAATGACCGGATGATCAACGGGCTTGGAAACAAGTTCCCAAACTTGATTTCGTTTGAATTGGTTTAATTCCTCTTGCATAGCATCTAACAAAAAATTAGTACTACATGCTTCTTTAATATTTTTGAATTCAAACTGCGAAATAAAAGCAACACAAGAAGCTATATCTTTATTAGAGGAACGAGTACTTACACCCTTGGTAATCTCACCAATTACCAAGTCCTTTGGATGATCTGCCAAGAATCTCATCCTTTTTTGCGTATTCTCAGGATTACTAGTTCCGGATTCTTTGCTTGAAGACTCAGTTGGTGCTTGGTGTGAAGGTTCTGCATCTTTGTGTGAAGGTTTTGTAGTAGCTGTACTTGGTGTCACGCCCCGATCCCACTAGGGTCGTCCGTCTTGCATGAATTCCTGCAGGATCGATCGTCCTCGCTAAGGCGTGATGCCGTACAAGCCTAAGTTGTGCTTGCAAAAGGCTATGTACCTGCACAAAACACCTATTCAAGCAAAAACACACGCACGCACCCACTAGTTAAGCAAAACACACACACGCACCCATTCATTGCAGAAAACCAAATATTGGACACAGAGATTTGAAATAGAATACTTCTTTTATTGATAAACTTGATAGGAATACAAGTACAAAGCTTTGCAAACTCAGAGTGCCTTATATTGGCTACATGATTTTCTTTTGAACTCTCTTTTGAAAATAGTCGTAATGCCCATACATCATATCCCTTTATTCCATGCTGGAACTGAAAAGACACCTTCAAAAGGAAAAGAAACTTGAAACTTGACTGGAAAAGAAATTGAAGCTTCGAGGCAATCCACGAGCTCTACTGGACTAGATGAGCTTCGGTGCCTCACTTAAAATCTGCCTGTCTCCTTTGCTTTCTGAAAAGGATGCCCACAACGTGGGTCAGCACACATCATGTACTGGCGAGCGGCTTTTGGTCGAGCTCGTAAATCCCTGCACTAAATCAACATGTAGAGATAATATTTACTAGTGATCTTTCTACTTGTCTAGGTTCTTTTTAACAATTCATAAGAACATGATAGTAGAAATATATCATAAGCAACTTACCAACGCCGGCAGTCATTCCTGCACAAAAACATGTTAGCACAATTTGCATAACGAGTAATTCATGTTTCGTTCATGCAGATATTGAAGTTGTAATTCGGGTCATGCAGGTGGACTATTCTACATGTTGGTCCATGGGTTATCCCCATGATTAGCCGCTATGACTCTCCGGTTCAGCTCGTCGCTAAGGACTCATATATCGACTCCCATTTTTACGTGGAGGCCCTAATCTCTCCTAGGCCGAGCGGTTCTAAGTGCCCCCAGATACCACCCGAGAGACAAATATTTTCCTTGTATACAAGTTGTCCAAGACCAAATGCATGCTCTAGCCGTTCTATCAGATGAGACACATTTGGACTTATGTACAGATATACGACACGTTTATTTTGTGCCTTCATATTCATCTCAACACGTACAAGTTCGTCTGTACATGTCTATATTTTCAAGCATACTTAGTAACCAAACAGATGATCACTCTTATAGAGCAGATAGAGTAGCAATATATATTCTTGCATTTGATTCAATTCAATTATCTTCTTTTATCTTTTGTTGATGTGGTATCGTTGATCATAGGGACAAGGCAACAGAGTGGACTAGAGATCATTTTTATTAGGCGTACAGATCAATGTTTGTTCGGTTGAAGCAACTCACCGAGATGAATCTTAGTTGAGAGAAGGAGGGACATCACGCACCGTTCATGAACAGTTCACGTGTCCTACATTGGCACCAATAGTTGATTAGCATACTTCGTCTCTTTCTCTCAAGATTCAGAATTTATGCGAAATGCGATGAAAGCGAACAATGAAAACCAATCATCGAAAACCAACATGAAAATGCATTCATCAAAACCAAGCAGCGAAAGAAAACATCTAACAAAACACTTGGATCCATTTCAATAGAAGCCAATCCATTAATTGGAAAGGTTCATTGCATTTCATCCATGATAAATCGATACCGGTAAAGGTTTCCCCGAATACTCAGTTCAAGACTAAGTCAGCAAGTCGTAGGTATTACATAGTAGACAGCGAGGAGCAGGGCACTACATAATAACCTACTAAGAAAAAGTTTTGTCGTCAAAACTTAATATACAAACTCACCTCCACTTTCATGATCAAGTACGGTGGAGAGATTACAGATGCGCGCTGTCGCGGTGTTGGCATTCCGTAACTGCTGATTGTGCAGATTATCTCGGAGCGGTGGTGGACCTGGCAGCTGCCCACGCTCTTCTGTGTCATTACAGTTTTGAGCCATTCTATTCTTTTTTGGGCATCTGACTGAGTGACCCTGTTGGCCACAACCAAAACAAGCATTATTTACGGCACGACAATCCTCCTTGATGTGCCCACTCGTGCCACAGTGACTGCAACTCAGACCATTCGCATAGCGACAGTCTTTCTTCACATGTCTTCATCGACTGCAGAAGGTGCATACAGGCTCGTTGTTTTGTTCCCCATCAGTCTTTTTCTCTCTGTCGTGATATCTCTTGGCGGCATACTGCATTTTATTAGACGCCTTCTTCAGGCAAAAATGTTCCACTTGTAGCGCCGCCTCAAAGGCCTGAGAATACGACCCACATTCTCGATTCAACACACTCAACTGAATGTCATCATTTAGACCTCCAACAAATCGATCTATGCGAGTCTGCTCTGTGGGTAGCATAATATCATCAAAATTTGCCAGCTTAGCAAATTCAGACTCATAGTCCTCCACGGACATATCTTCTTGTTTCAGTGTGATGAAGTCATTCTCCATTTTCTAGCTCATGGCTGGAGGCAGGTATTGATCCAAAAATGCCTTCTTGAGCGAGGCCCATGAGATCTTTCCATTCTTAGCCATTGCAAGCAGCATCGGCTCCTTCGCTTTCCACCACTCCTTTACACGTAGTCGTAGAAGCATAACAACACAAACTACCTTCTTGCTACTCGGAACTCCTACGAACGCGAACAGACTCTCCATTTTATCAATCCAGTCCATCACCTTATCGGATGATGTCCTGCCTTCAAATTCTGGAGGTTTCGCGTCTAAGAAGTCCTTTGGCCTAGAGGAAGAGTGCCTTTGCGTTGGCTGGGGTTCGTCACCCTCCACGGGCTCAATCTCGGGCGTTTCCGTTGGTTTGGTTGCTGCGGTGGTATCCCGATTTGCCGCAAGCGTAGTTACCAGTTGGGTCAAGGCATCCAACTGCTTCTATTGGGCCTCCATTCGAGCCTGTTGTGTCTGGTTACGCTCCTCATTGTCCTTCCTCTGTAATTCCAACAAGGTTATGATCCGTTCTACCGGATCGGTCGAGGCAGCTATCGAGTAGGGGCCATTTCTCTACAAAAGAGTATGACTTCTGTCAGTCTCATAAAATATTATGGACTTATTATATGGGGCATTGGATTTCATAACTCAAAATCGGGACTCTTTTGAAAGCCATCAAAATACTTTATATAGTTTTTCGAAAACGATATTTGCAAGAGGCCAAGTAAAACTGTGCTCTGATACCACTTTGTCATGCCCCGATCCCGCTAGGGTCGTCCGTCTTACCTGGATCCCTGCGGGATCGATCGTTCTCGCTAAGGCGTGATACCGTTCAAGCCTAAGTTGTGCTTGCACAAGGCCATGTACCTGCACAAAATAACTAGTCAAGCAAAAACACACGCACGCACCCATTTATTACAGAAAACCAAATATTGGACACAGAGATTTGAAATAGAATACTTCTTTTATTAATAAACTTGATAGGAATACAAGTACAAAGATTTGCAAACTCAAAGTGCCTTATATTGGCTACATGATTTTCTTTTGAACTCTTCTTTGAAAATAGTCGCAATGCCTATACATCATATCCCTTTATTACATGCTGGAACTGAAAAGACACCTTCAAAAGGAAAAGAAACTTGAAACTTGACTGGAAAGAAATTGAAGCTTCAAGGCAATCCACGAGCTCTACTGGGCAAGACGAGCTTCGGTGTGTCACTTGAAATCCTCCTGTCTCCTTTGCTTTCTGAAACGGATGCCCACAACGTAGGTCAGCACACATCATGTACTGGCGAGTGGCTTTTGGCCGAACTCGCAAATCTCTGCACTAAATCAACATATGGAGCTAACATTTACTAGTGATCTTTCTACTTGTCTAGGTTCTTTTTAACAATTCATAAGAACATGATAGTAGAAATATATCATAAGCAACTTACCAACGTCGGCAGTCATCCCTGCACAAAAATATGTTAGCACAATTTGTATAACGAGTAATTCATGTTTCATTCATGCAGATATTGAAGTTGTAATTCGGTTCATGCAGGTGGACTATTCTACATGTTGGTCCATGGGTTATCCCCATGATTAGTCACTGTGACTCTCCGGTTCACTCATCGCTAAGGACTCAGATATCGACTCCCATTTTGACATGGAGGCCATAATCTCTCCTAGGCCGAGCGGTTCCAGGTGCCCTTAGATACCACCCGAGAGACAAATATTTTCCTTGTATACAAGTTGTCCGAGACCAAATGCATGCTCTAACCATTCTATCAGATGAGACACATTTGGACTTATGCACAGATATACGACATATTTATTTCGTGCCTTCATATTCATCTTAACACATACAATTTCGTATGTACATGTCTACATTTTCAAGCATACTTAGTAACCAAACAGATGATCATTCTTATGGAGCATATAGAGTAGCAATACATATTCTTGCATTTGATTCAATTCAATTATCTTCTCTTATCTTTTGTTGATGTTGTATCATTGATCATAGGGACAAGGCAACCGAGTGGACTAGAGATCATTTTTATTAGGCATACAGATCAATGTTTGTTCGGTTGAAGCAACTCACCGAGATGAATCTTAGTTGAGAGAAGGAAGGACTTCACGCACCGTTCACGAACAGTTCACGTGTCCTACATTGGCACCAACAGTTGATTAACATACTTTGTCTCTTTCTCTCAAGATTCAGAATAAATGCAAAATGCGATGAAAGCGAACAATGAAAACCAATCATCGAAAACCAACACGAAAACGCATTCATCAAAACCAAGCAGCGAAAGAAAACTTCCAACAAAACACTTGGATTCATTTCAATAGAAGCCAATCCATTAATTGGAAAGGTTCATTGTATTTCATTCGTGATCAATCGATACAGGCAAAGGTTTCTCCAAATACCCAGTTCAAGACTGAGTCAGCAAGCCGTAGGTATTACATAGTGGACCGCGAGGTGCGGGGCACTACACTTGGTGTGATTACGTCTTCATTGTCATCATCGTCTAAGTGTTGATTTAGCTCATCAAACTTGACATTAATTGATTCTTCGATGATCATAGTTCTTTTGTTGAAGACTTTGTATCCTTTGCTCTTTGCTGCATCACCTAAAAATATACCTTCATCGGCCTTTTCATCAAATTTACTTAGATTGTCTTTAGTATTAAGAATAAAGTATTTATAACCAAAAATCTTAAAATATAAAAAAATGGGTGTTCTATCAAACCATAGTTCATAGGGAGTCTTCTTCGATATAGGTCGAATTAGAACCCGATTGAGAATATAGCACGCTGTATTGACAGCTTCAGCCCAAAAGTATCTGGGCAGACTAAACTGGTTTAACATTACTCTAGCCATTTTAGATAGAGTCCTGTTCTTACGTTCCACAACTCCATTTTGTTGTGGAGTCATAGGGCAAGAGAATTTATGCAAATAACCGTGTGTGTCATAAAATTGCTTTAATTCTACATTCTCAAATTCGCCACCATGATCACTACAAATGCGAGTAATCATGAACCATTTTTCATTCTATACTTTCTTGCAAAAGGTGACGAATTATGATAATGCATCATTCTTGCGTGCAAGAAAATAAACCCATGTATATCTAAAGAAATCATCTACAATGACAAATGCATATAACTTACCACCTAGGCTAGCAATTCTACTTGGTCCAAATAAGTCCATATACAACAATTGTAGAGGTCTAGTGGTACTTACAGCGTTCTTGGATTTAAATGTGAATTTGGTAGCTTTGTTCTTTTCACATTCACTACATACCGTATCCTTTTTGAAAGATATGTCCGGTAAGCCGCGTACCATCTTCTTTGTAAATAGTCTTGAAATTGTATCCATGTTTGCATGACCGAGTCTCATATGCCATAGTTGACTCTCAATGCTTTTGGCCATCAAACCTCTACCTGCTTTGTTAGCATCTTTTAACAAATAGAAAACATATATGTTGTCTTACCTGATACCTTCAAAGATAGTACTACCGGTTGAACTATCAACTATAGTACATTTGTCTTTGACGAAGTTAATGCCATAACCATGATCAACTAAATGGCTTATGCTGAGCAGATTATGTTTTAACTCGATAACTAGACAAACATCTTAGTTCACAGGATAGGGAGCCTTACCAATGTCACCAATACCGATTATGTACCCTCTTAAATTATTACCGAAGGAGACGTATCCTTCTTTATTCTTCTTCAACAGTGTTACGAATAATGAAGCATCACCGGTCATGTGCCGTGAGCAACCGCTGTCGATGATCCATTTGCTCCTAGCATGTGAAGGGCGTTCCACCTACAAAACAATTTGCAGATAAAACTCTTGGTACCCATTTCTTGTAGGGTCCTGACTGGTTAGTTTATGGTATCCATACATAAACATTTAAATCTACTAACTTTTTGATTCTACATGCAGAGGATATATGACCAATGAGGCCACAATAATGATATTTTGTATGTTGAGTGTTGAAAGTTGTGTGAGGTGCATGATTGGTAGGTTTTGGTTTACTAGTATGGAAGAATGCATGCCTATTAGTCTTCTTGGGTATAGGTTTGGTATGGTTTGGTCTGACAGTGTTTGGTTTGAGCGTGTTTCGATGATTAGGTAATTGACACATGTTAGAATAGGAATCAGCACCTTCAGGCCGTTTTCCTAAACTAATTTCCAACTTTTTGGAGGTGTCATATAATCTAGTATAGTCAGATGTAAGTGTTTCTATTCTGACTTGTGCACACTGGAGACTCTTTCTCTCCTTAGATAGGTCTTCCTTTAGTTGGATGATGGTTTGGTCTTTTTCTTCGGATAACTTAATAGTCTTGTGTAACAATAACTTAATAGATGAAAGCTCACTAGACTCAATTGAAGAGTCATTATTTCTAACATGATCTAGTTGGTCGGTAAGTCTTCCTATCTCACCTTTGTACTCTTTGAGTACCTTCTTAGAGGTTTCATATTTATTACGCAGTTTTCTGTAATCATTTAACAGGTCGCTGAAAGCCTCTCCTAGTTGCTCAAAGGTGAAATCATCATAAGGATCAAATAGAGGATTAGTGATTACCTGATCGCAAGCCATCAAGCATACATTTGCAGCGTCATCTGATTGTTCGTCTTCTGAATTGCTGGCTTCGCTTTCATGCCATATGCTTGTGTTGGCGTACTTCCTTGATGTAGATCTCTTCTGGTAGCCTGTCATATTTGTTGCTTTTTCTCGTTGATAATGATGCTGTTGGACAATCTTTCTTCATGTGTCCTTTCTTCTTGCATCCGTAGCAAATAGGATCTTCTTCGTTGTTGTTGATGTTGCTATCTTTTGTTCTCCTGTTAAATCCCATGAACTTCTTGAATATTCTTACTGTCACGACCCGAACCCAACTAATTGGGTCGAACCGGATCATGTCCAGCCTGCACCGTTGTTGAGACGGCGACAGTAAGCTGTTCAGTAGCAGGTAACCACACAATAACACTATATTTGTCACAACTCAACATCGAGAAATTTAAAACTTTATTAAACTTTTACAATAAAATGAAAGATACAACTTAAACCATTTTCTACATACATCAAGAAGGAAAGAAAACACTAGACAAACAGCTCATCAGTCTCGAAATCCTCGTCTTCTAGTTGGGACCTTGGAAATATCGCGGAACAAAGCCTCATCAGTGATACCTAAAAATGTTGGGTCTCCAGTCAGGAGGGAGCAAAGTACAATTCATACAAATTTGACAATTAAAATAATAATTGAATCATGCACTTTTAAACAGTTTTGAAATCCACAATAAAGCAGTTACAGTTTTAAAACAGTTACAGTTCTGTGATGTGAATATGCAATGAAATATGACCGGCTTGGGTTTGTTACAGTAAGGTACGGCTTATCCCCGTGTGTATGAGGGGTAAGCTAATATAGTTACAGTAGTTACAGTAGTTACAGTAGTTTGGATGTTGTCATACTCATTACACTACTCCTCCAGTCCCCAATAGTTACAGTAGTTATAGTCAGTGCTCTCAGAGAGAGTTCCGTGTTGCATCGTGGTTTAAACTTGCATTAAAACGATTACTAAATAATTGTAAACTAACACAAAATGTACTTGCCTCAAAATGGACTGGACTGGAAAGTTGAAGACTTCAAGATAGGAATTAGGATCGTCCTCGAATTCCTACATTCGAGAAATTGACTCAAAACCAGGGTTACCAATCTAGCTACGCTAGTTGAAATCTCTAATTGTGTCCTAATCTATTTTAATTCTTTTAATTAACCAAACACAGAAAACACGATTATTAGTGCGTTGATTTAATACGAGGGAAAAAGATTGTTTTATATTTTGAATTCGGTAAACATCGTCGATGCCAGATTATTTTATGAAAACTTGATATTTTTATAAATATAAATATAAAGCTAATTTTTCTTATTTAGTGAGAAATACGTGACTTTTAATTAATAATAAACTTGTCAATTTTTAGGTGAGAAAATATTAATTAATTTATACGAAAATACTTTTTAGTCAAATTAATCGTTGAATATTAAAAACTCGTAAAACCATAAATGACAAGAAAATCTAAGCTATTACAGTTACAGACCACAGCCAGCTGGGCTTATGCCCATTACAATTTATTTACATAAATTGAAATAAGACAAGACCGCCGTTAGTCCTACTGAAATAATAAATAAAATATAAACGGAATTTAATAATAAAATATAGAGATAAAATAGAGTCTCAGATACGGTCCAATCCTCATCTTGGCTAATGTCTCAACGTCCGGGCGGGGCCGGTTTCGTTTGCACCTAGCCGGGTCCATTGACCGATACGGTCGTCACCCAAAAATCAAATATCAAGTAAAATTCCAAAAATCATTTTAAATTCATTTTTAAAATAATCTAGGATTTACGAAAAAATTGGGCAGCATCTCCTCTGTTTTTGGTCAACCCAAAAACTGGGAATTGGCGCCGATAATTTCCTGCAAATCCCAAACCAGGGAAAAACCCGAATTTATATATATATAAATTCCACAACCAATCCACAGAATAATCGGGACGACCCAAAATAATTTCTGAAGTCCGATTCCAATCCACAAATCACATAACGTTCCCGAAAAAATCCGGAAAGCTAAAACATACCAAAAATCCATTCCCAAAATATTCCGAAAATCCAAAATAATTCACAGGACCTTTCCGAAAGTCCCAGAAAATTACGACGTCGCTAAAACCGAATTCCCAAAGGGAATCGGGGACCATTTCATCATATACTAAAATAATAAAATGAGCGGGACAGGGGGTTATACCTCGAATTGCTCGGCTAGAGCTCTCAGATGAATAATAGAAAGAATAGAGATCTAGCACAGCAAAAGTATTTCCGAAAATAGCGCTGAAATCAGCAGCGTCGTCGAAAATGCTGGAAAATACCGAAGCTAGGGCACGACGGGAAACAGTAGGGAAAGCTCGCCCAAAGAGAACTGACCAGGGGCGCTGGCCAAAGGGGGATCGGCCAACGGGGAACAGCAGCTAGGGCGCTGGTGACAGGGACGCAGAGGGGCGCGCCGGAGTCGGGGCTGGTCGGTGGGGAACGCCGGCGTCGACGCGCAAGGGCGGCGCTGTCGGCCGGAGGGAGGCACGAAGGGGTCGGCGGACGGCTGAAACTCGCGGGGGAGCGGGGCTGGCGTGAAGGGCGCGCTGGTCGGGATCGCCGGAGTCGGCGCTGGAGGGCGACGACAGGGACGGTTGGCCGGAGCACAGGCCGGGGCTGGCGCGAAGGGCACGCTGGTCGGGATCGCCGGAGTTGGCGCTGGAGGGCGGCGACAGGGGCGGTTGGCCGGAGCACAGCCGGGGCGCGGCCGTCGGAGGGATGGCTCGGCCGCGAGCGCGCTGGTCGGGGTGACCGGTCAGAGGATGGTCGGGGCGCGCTCGGGTTTGAGGGGCGAAGGGGGTTGAGTTGTGCTCTAGAGAGAACAGAGAGGGAGAGAGGTGAGGTTGGTGGGGAAACAATGTTCTGTAGGGGAGTTGAGAGAAGAATAAGAGAGTTAAAATCTGTTCTTCGTGAGTGGGTGAGGAGGTGGGGTGAGAGGGGAGTAATTAAAGGGGAGTTGGGGCTTGCGTGTGTGCTGGAGAGTGAAGAAAGGGAGGAAAAATAGGAGAGTGGGGTTTTACCATTTCGTGTGTGTGAGTGAGTAAATGCTGGTCCTACGGGACCAGCTGAGATATTTTTTTATATATTATATATTAATAATGATTAACCAAGTCAAAATCAGATTTGAAAGAAAGGGATTGGGCTCAGGCCTGGGTCTGAGTAGCTTACCCATGAGTGTTTCCAGAGACATTGTTGAGAGGTTGTTTTCTTTAATGATTGCTGTAGCACTACCAAAATAAGTCATATCAGCGACGTATTTAGTGACTCCAAGATAGAACGTCGCTATTTTTTGGGGGTTTAGCGACGTTTATCCAAGACGTCGCTGTTTGTCGCTAACAGCGACTAATAGCGACGTCTAGCGGCTGCAATTTGTTAAATGGGAATATGTGTCGCAAGTTCGTCGGTACACGTCGCTGATATAGCGACGTATAGTGACGCATTTTAAGCAGAGTCGCCATTTCTTAAATATCAGCGACGTTTAGCGACGTCTTAAAAGAACGTCGCTAATCGTTTCATATAGCCGGCGAGGGTTTCCTTTTCGATCTTTCACAAATTTTCCCCCTAATTTTTTGTGCGCTCCTCCTCCGCGACGCTCCTCCGGCGATTTCCCTCCTCCGGCCTCCTCCTCCGCGGCGCTCCTCCGGCCTCCTCCTCCTCCTCCTCCTCCTCCTCCTTCCTCTGGTAGCTCCTCCTCAGGTAACTCTCCCCCTCCCCCCGCTTCCCAATTTCTCCTCGTCTTCTAGCTCTCTCTCTCGCTTCTAGTTCGTATCCACGAGAGCGTGGACTCGCTGTCGGGGACACGAGACTCACAGTGGACTCGCTACGGGGGACACGAGAGCGTGGACTCGTTTTTAGTTCGTGTGACACCTATTTTGTTGGTTTGGACACGTCGTGTCCCACTGTGTGGATACGAGACTCACAGTGTGACACCTATATACTGATACTGGGAGTTTTTTGGGCATATCAACTGTCAATTTGATGTTTTGCTTGGATTCGAATTCTAATTTAGGGTTCGAGCCCTATTTACTGATACTGGGACTTTTTTGGGCATTTTCAGGGTTTTGAAATAATGAATAAATTGATTAATAATTATTATCGAGCTCCTAAGTATTCTCGACAGGGTTTTGGGCATTTTCAGGGTTTTGAAATGAGTTTTCTCCTAAGTATTCTCGACAGTTGAGTATGATTTAGCTCACTGACATTACTGAAATATGGAATGATTAGTGTAGGATATGTTGGTCAGGTTTTGGCAGAGTTGGGATATGATATTATGCATGTTACAATTAACAAGGAATGCTGTTGACACAAAATATTGCACGACAGGTTACTTGAGTAACCTGGAATGTTTTACCTACTGAAACAAATTGTTTGGGCAAGGGTGTGTATAGGTTTGTCATCAGATGGTATAGGATTTTGCCTGCCAAGTTCTGAACAGCAGTCTAGGCTGCCTGCTTAGTTGAAAGTCTTAATAAGACTTTATGTTCATTACCCTTTGACTGAATTAAGTTGACCTGAATACCATATTTTAAATCATTAATCTACGGAACGACATCGTGATCAGAACATAGTCCCTACAGCCATTCGACTGGCGAGGCAGAAACTATGTAGCCGTAGATAAAGTTGACTGTCCTCCGACCCCCATCCCTCGGCAATGATGATACGACAACCTATCACTGCATATTTTAGTAGTAGATAATGTCTTAGTATTACATTATGTGGGTTCATCTTGATTCTGTTACAACCATCAGATACTAGATTCGATAAGAACATATACTACACCATATGTACAGAATATAGATGATTCAAACTAATGTATGCTAGAATGAATTTTGGGTTGTGTTTTGAGCCATTCGTCCCCACACTTGGCAATTATGCAGAACCGTTTGTGGATATACAATCGTCATCCTGATGAATTATTATCTGTGTCAATCTTTGCAGAATTATCTTAAAATGGATATGAATTACTATCTGCGGAACCGTTTGTGGATGTACAATCGTCATCCTGATGACATGTGCGGTGTGTAGGATGAATTTATACAGGGTGTGCAACAGTTCCTGCAGTTTGCCAAGGCGTTCCCTCAGTACATGGACCGTACAAAAATTAAGTGTCCATGTATGAGATGTCGCAACTTGAAATATCATTCGGAAGTGGATGTGACATATCATTTGTATTCGAGGGGTTTTATGCCAAATTATTATCATTGGACCGTACACGGAGAACTTGTGCCTTTAGCCTCCGTGTCACGACCCGCACCCACTGTGAGGGTACGAGAACGTAACAACGCCCAACCTAAGCCGTAGTGTCGGCGGTAGAACGCTGTCCTAGGTCAAACATCTAACAAAATAAAGGTACCTGTACAGTATATACTCTCCGAATGGAGGTAACATAGCAGATACAGTCTCAATCGCATCTAAGGTAGAGCATGATAAAGATAGATAAAATAGGAAATCCAAAAGAGATACTGCAGATAGAAGTCTAAGTGTCTAAGATACACAAATCCAGAAATACATCTCAAAGCTCAAATACAGTAATCCATAAATACAACTCAAGACAACTGAAAATAAGGTATAAGAAAACCCTAGCTATCTATACAACCTCTACTGTGTCTCCTCTAGGCTAGGAGGCAACCTCCAGGCTATCTGTAAAATTTATCAACAGGTCCAGTCGGGACAGGAGCGAGCACAAAACATCTCATGCAGTTCATATCAAGTTAGGAAATATAAAGCATGCAATAGAGTAAGGTTCATGAAACGCTGAAAGAAGAATGTATATGAAAAACAGTAGAGATTTGATAACAGAAAATATCTATATATGATAAGTAAGAACTGTAAGCCAACTGTGATTTAGAGTACAATATGGTTATGTAAACGGTCTAGGACAATGCAATAGTAACTCCATTATACGTGGGTGTACAATAGACATATACAATAGTTATGCAATGTTGTACAATAGGATTTGAGTATATAACCAATTCTACTCCCCCTCCCCAATCAATACGCAAGGATCCACTCTAGTTACGTTATCTTATAAATAGTGTACAATATTATACAATAGATGTACAATATTATACAATAGATGTACAATGTTATACAATAGTTGTACAATATTATACAATAGTGTACAATGGTCTATCCCTGGCACTCATGTGATAATGAGAGTACAATATGTACAATGAGTATACAAGGATATGGGTATTCAATAAATACAATATGTAAGTGAAACGCACATCACAATATGTATTTAGTGAATACAAGGGGATAACATCTCAAAAGAAGATTCATATAGTACCAATCCGTGATAACAATCGTGTCAGCATCAAGTACAGTAATCTAGAGCAAGAATGTAAATCCAAACAAGTATGAAACGATCAGAAAATGTACTCGTCTGATATCCTGAACAGCTGATATGAAAAGATGGCCAACTGGAGTCACAGAGTCCTAGTTATAGCAACATAGGTTATAAAGAGTTCAATTAATATTGTAATTGAAATTATATTGCAATCTACATGATTCTAAGTCAATCTAGGTCAAAGTCAACTTTGGTCAACTATAAACTCAAACTAGGTCAACTCTAGTCAACTGTGGTCAAACTAGCTAGGGTTGGGTCAACAATGGTCAACTAGTCTAGTTAGTCAATTCTAGGTCTAAACAAACTAAGTATATACAAATCAAGTATCCAAGATAGCTACTAACTCATAGCCTAAGTCACTTAATAAACCAAAAACAAAACTAAACCATAAGCAAACAAGGCACACAAACTTAGCCATATAATGTATATATATTATTCACATTCACATATTCATATACATAAATATATATAGAAAAGCTATATATATAGGCACATACATATATATATATAGAGAGAGAGAGAGAAAGAGAGGTAAAAGAGTAAGTGAGTATGTGTGTATTTGGCATGTGTGTGAAAGGATATGTGTTAATGTTCTAAAATTTAGTGATAGGAAGGTGTATGTGACATGGGATACATGATGTCAAAGGGTGTATGAATGCATGTGTGTAAAAGGTTATAGGTTAACTCAGTTTATAAAAATACATAGATATATACTTACCTTGTATACATGCATACATACATATCATATATATTATATTTACATGATACATACATGTATACTTGTATTATATTATACTTACATTCATGCATATTAGATACTTGTATTTAAATTAACATATTGCAAACATTCATTTCATTCATGCATCTATGCATTACCTACATGTTTTATACATATGCATACATTGTATATTCATATCATTTCATACATTAACATAGAGACATACAAACATGCACACATCATATATTTTATACCTTGCATTACCTTACATATCATGTTATATATTATAATTCATTTCTTTCATATATTACATTATCTTTAAGTTGAATACATCATATATGGATACAATACATAATCTTGCATGCTTGTATTCATATATTACATTCTATACATGTTATCATTACATATTGTATTACAATATTTATACATTATGCATTCATATCTATCATTACATATATATCTTGTATTCATATCTAGCATTCATTATATACTTTCATGCATACATTGTATATCATTCTTTCATTCATACATTTATGCATTACTTATATGCATTATATTAATTGCATTCCTACATGCTTGCATTCAACCATATATATATATTAATGTAAAAAGAATATATATCATATATATATATATATATATATATATATATATATATATATATATATATATATATATATATATATATATATATATATATATATATTATTTCATTCATCTAACATATCATGCATTATATACTCTATATTCATTTAATATCCATACTACATTGGCTCATAGGTTACACAAAATGCATATATCGTATAGTCACTCTTCTACTTAAAATCAATACTGTATCAATTGGGCATTCACTAAATTCTAGGATTAAGGTATGTTATATCTCTTCGTGTTAGCTTTCCGAAACTTTAAACGGATCGCATTTTCGTGTCCGGAAGCTCCCAAAATTGCGAAAACACCGAAACGCATTCGTCTTTCGTACAGCTGACACTCAAACAATTCTACAGAAAGTTCTAGTACGAATTTGGCTTATTAATATATATTTTTGGAAATCTAACTTCGATACGCTTCTTTTAAAAAAAATAGAAGATAAATCAGAATTTTAAGCTAAAAGTTATGATATTTCTAAGTTGTTATTGCTACTAAAAACGTGGATAAATATTATGACGAATTTAGGTAGTTTGAGACAAAAGAAACACAAGTATATAACATAATATATCAAGAACTCACTCTCTACACTAATATATATATATATATGGGACACTATAGAACACATCTCCAATACAAAAATATGAGATTAAACATGTAATAATTCATTCATACATAACAACAACACATAGTGTGTCCAAATTTGAGGTTTTCCCACATGGACACAACCACAACACAAAGGACACTCCTATGATCTCCAAATGGACACAAAATGGACACAAATGGAGATACAACCATGGGGGTCATTCCTATGGGTTCAAAATATTCCTATATGCATGTAGGGGTGGTTTAGAGGAGAGATTATACCTTCCGGGAGAGATATTCAAAGGAAAAGCCTGTCGACACGGCACCGACACGTAGAGATTCCAAAAGGACACGAACGAGCTCCGAATCCTTCCAAACTTGGCTAGCACCCTCTAACCATGGAGTAGAAGAGAAATAAAGAAGATTTGGTGGAAGAAGGGGTTGATTTGGAGATAAAATCAATGGAGGTTCATCTCTAAATTAATTTGGGGAAGAACAAGAGAGAGAAAGTGGATGAAAACAAATGAATGAAGGAGTGACTCACTCCTTATCCCCCCATAGGTGGCTGCCCAAAAAGGGTGAGGTGTCCCCTATTTGAATGTCCAAAATGCCCTCCACTAATCTATTTGATTTAAATTAGGAATGGGTTAAAGGTTGAGGTCAATTTAGTCTAGTTTTAAGTCTCTAATTAAACTAAACATATCCATAAATAATTAGTCTAACTACTAACTAAAATTAATATCATGTGGACTAAAATTAATATCATGTGGGCCATGCCTAACTAGTGTGTGGGTCCCACTAGAGTCAAACTACCCCCCAGGTCCCCGTTTCAAGTCGGATTGAGTTAAAATTCGAACCCGACTCAAATAACCCCAAAACAATATCATAAGTAATAAAATAAATTTCAACCGCAAAATAATATCATAAATAATAAAATAAATTTTAAAAATATTCAAAAATATAAAATAACAAAAATACTCCTGTTTCTGAAAACTGGGGGTGACAAATCTATCCACCTTAAAAAAAATTTCGTCCTCGAAATTAAAATGTTCATACTCCTTCTAGGTCAAACCCCCACAATCAAAGTCCCAGAACTTAAACAAATCATATGATTTAAAAGGACGACATACAGGATCATGGCATACGGTGGTAGTGAAGTCTCATCTAGGTATACTAGTCATGCTAACCAAAACGGTCATAGAGTATCAAAACACAAAAGCAATCTAGGGTGCTAAACTAGAAAAGATACAGAAATAATAATCATCAAAACTGTAAGGCAGTCTACCATCCTATATGAAAGTGGTACTTATCAAAAATAAATAAAGATGACTACCAATTATCTATAAAGGGGTACTATTCAAAGAAAATCACAATCAAAAGTTAAAGAATGAAAGTCAATTGCATTGAAATCCAATCACAATATATATATATATAGAGAGTGTTAGAGAAGGAAAAACTAGCATTATGTAAGGTTATGTGGTTCGTGTGTGTATGGGCGTATGTGGACATGTTCATATGGTTAGATAGTAGGCATGTGTGTATGTGAAATATACATGAAAGTATAGGAGGATTTGGGTTTCAAAACAATAGCTATCAAGTTACACTATTCATGGCATATTGGTTAAATAATCTACAATGCACAACCTATTTACTCATAACATGCATGGCTAACCATATCTAAATATATAAAGAGTTATAGAATTAGTTATATATCTATATACATTATAACATGTATACATAAACTCTATATATATCTATATAGATATATAAACATAACATAGAGAGGAAGGGTTAGGTTTACATGGCAGTGTATACTAAGTTAGGGTGTGTGTGTCCTTGTACAGGGTTATAGCTTAGTATTGAAAGGTTAAATCTAGTTTTAGTTCAGCATTTACATACAAAATCAGAAAATAATCTAACATTTAAACTAGTATAATGTTAACATAATACAGTTTCAGATTTTAGGGTTTGAAACATCACAACTAACTCAATGCTCCCAACACATCCTAACATGATAGAGATAAAACCCTAATATACTATCCATACATTTAGCTATGCATACAGTTCAATATTACATATTAAATCTAAAATTGAACTAAACATTTAAAATTAATGTAAAAATGTTAACATGTATTCAGTTTTAGGATTTGGAGAAATTCGAACATCAACCAACCCAATGTTTATCACAACCTAACATGTAAGAATATGAAACCTAAATTTATATCCCTACATACCACAATGTATATAGCTCAAAATATTACATTTAAAACAACAAATTGAACTAACATTTAAAATCCAGTATTAAGGGTTAATATGCACACAGTCTTAGATTTGACAATTTCAAACACAAAACTCAACCAATTTTTTTTAATTAAAATCCTATGTATAACATACATGTGCAGTGATGTAAACATAACTAATAACATGAAATTTATATTTGAGTTACAAATCTTAACTGGAAATACAGAGAACCAGTCTCTGTTACTATAATGTATCAGAAATATTGGGGTTTTGAAAATTTAAACATCAACAACATATTCATATGTATTTAGATATATATATTCTCATGTCCCAATATAAAAATCAAATTCTACATCAAGACCAACATTTAGATTTCTACCAAGATTGCAAAGTAGGTGATTGATATAATCAAGACAGTTTTCTTGTTATTATTATTATTATTATTATTTAATACAATAATAACAGCAAGAAAGAAATAACGATAAAATCTGTTCTGCTTATCTGTTTAAAGAAGGAACCATTTTGAAACCCAGAGCTAAAATATCAATCCAACATAAGGTCTAGCAAAATCATCGATTCATTGTATTATGAAAAACTCATAGCAAGAAGTTACACAAGGTTTATAAAAATAGCTAAAGCTACTCCTAAGTTAAATAATGAGAAGCAAAACAAAACAAAACAAATAATAATTCTTTTTTTTTGAAGGACTGCAACAAAAGTAGAGAAAACATGTTCGAAAATATTTAAGGTACAATCTGATAATCATATGCGTCTATCCAAAAAATCATGGTACTCTAAATCCTCGTCATACTAGTAAGCAAGGCTACGATAATCACAGAGTCCTCAACTTAGGCACATACCTCTAGAATCATGGTATTTAACATTTTTGCGATGCCGCTAGCTTGGCTGCGAAAACCTTAAATTCCCACACCCGAGAAATATATCCAAGTCAGACTATATGTCCTCACCATGCTGGCTAATGTGACTGTAGAAGACTAGATTCCATAACTTAGATGACCTAGCCCATATAATTTCATCTTGACAAAAATAAAATTTAATCAATAATGGATACCCAAAAATCAAATTTATCAACGAACATCAAGATTCATAAATGAACAAAATTCTATCAAATTATATAAATACAAACTCGGATGCAACAGCTAACATCAAGATTCAAAATTCAACAATCATCCATCAAAATCAATAAATACAAACTCAAATTCAACAATAGAAGTAAAGATAAATCAAATCAAGGAAAGAAGAGTTTTCAAATCGAAGTTAAAATAAGATTCTCAAGGGTCGTCCCAGGAATCTCCCAAGGGATCCTAACTGTGATTGAGTACCTTCAAAAAAAAATATTCTAATCATACTGCAGGCTGTAGTGGTACTCTAGTTCGAATACCACTACACAAACTCGACCTGCATGGGCCACCACTAAAAACGTGTCACGACCCGCACCCACTGTGAGGGTACGAGAACGTAACAACGTCCAGCCTACGCCACAATGTCGGCGGTAGAATATTGTCATAGGTCAAACATCAAACAAAATAAAGGTACCTGTACAGTATATACTCTCCGAATGGAGGTGACATAGCAGATACAGTCTCAATCACATCTAAGGTAGAGCATGATAAAGATAGATAAAACATGAAATCCAAAAGAGATACCGCAGATAGAAGTCTAAGTGTCTAAGATACATAAATCCAGAAATACATCTCAAAGCTCAAATACAGTAATCCATAAATACAACTCAAGACAACTGAAAATAAGGTATAAGAAAACCCTAGCTATCTATACAACCACTATTGTGTCTCCTCTAGGCTAGCAGGCAACCTCCAGGCTATCTGTAAAATTTATAAACAGGTCCAGTCAGGACAGGAGCGAGCACAAAATATCTCACGCAGTTCAAATCAAGTTAGGAAATATAAAGCATGCAATAGAGTAAGGTACATGAAACGCTGAAAGAAGAATATATATGAAAAACAGTAGAGATTTGATAACAGGAAATATCTATATATGATAAGTAAGAACTGTAAGCCAACTATGATTTAGAGTACAATATGGTTATGTAAACGGTCTAGGACAATGCAATAGTAACTCCATTGTATGTAGGTGTACAATAGACATATACAATAGTTATACAAAGTTGTATAATAGGATTTGAGTACATAACCAATTCTACTCCCCCTCCCCAATCAATACACAAGGATCCACTCCAGTTACGTTATCTTATACAATAGTGTACAATGTTATACAATGGATGTACAATATTATACAATAGATGTACAATATTATACAATAGTTGTACAATATTATACAATAGTGTACAATGGTCTATCCCTGGCACTTATGTGATAATGAGAGTACAATATGCACAATGAGTATACAAGGATATGGGTATTCAATAAATACGATATGTAAGTGAAACGCACATCACAATATGTATTTAGTGAATACAAGAGGATAACACCTCAAAAGAAGATCCATATAGTACCAATCCGTGATAACAATTATGTCAGCATCAAGTACAGTAATCTAGAGCAAGAATATAAATCTAGACAAGTATGAAACGGTCAGAGAATGTACTCGCCTGATACCCTGAATAGCTGATATGAAAAGATGGCCAACTGGAGTCACAGAGTCCTAGTTATAGCAACATAGGTTATAAAGAGTTCAATTTATATGGTAATTGAAATTATAATATAATCTACATTATTCTAAGTCAATTTAGGTCAAAGTCAACTTTGGTCAACTATAAAGTCAAACTAGGTTAACTCTAGTCAACTGTGGTCAAACTAGCTAGGGTTGGGTCAACAATGGTCAACTAGTCTAGTTACTCAATTCTAGGTCTAAACAAACTAAGTATATACAAATCAAGTATCCAAGATAGCTACTAACTCATAGCCTAAGTCACTTACTAAACCAAGCACAAAACTAAACCATAAGCTAACAAGGCACACAAACTTAGTCATATAATGTATATATATTACTCACATTCACATATTCATATACATAAATATATATAGGAAAGCTATATATATAGGCACATACATATATATATAGAGAGAGAGAAAGAGAGGTAAAAGAGTAAGTGAGTATGTGTGCGTTTGGCATGTGTGTGAAAGGATGTGTTAATGTTCTAACATTTAGTGATAGGTAGGTGTATGTGACATGGGATACATGATGTCAAAGGGTGTATGAATGCATGTGTGTAAAAGTGTTGACACAAAGTCACAGTCAACCAAATATTGATAACATTGACTAAATAATACTTGTAATAATTCAATACGACACACGACGTCTACATCAAGCTCAAGTCAGAAGACAGCACAGTCTTTGCAATTCAGTTATATATGAGTCTGTATTTTATACTTTTATTGAGTCTAGATTGATGTAAACTGTGTCATGCTGAGCTCTTAAGACTTGACCTATAGCCTACCCAATAATTCCTAAACTCCACCATCCAGAAAATGTCCATTGGTCCCCAAGAACCAGTTTTGTGCTCTGGAGACAGAGTTCGGACCGAACTCTGTCTCCACACAGAGTTCGGGCCGAACTCTGTCCCCTAAAAATCAGCAACCTTAATTTTAGGGTTAGCTGGTTGCTAGTTGTCCAACGGCCAAATATTTAAAATTTTCTACCCAAATTTTGGCCGAATTCTGCCTACAAAAACCCTATAAATAGGCCTAGAATTCTCTCATTTCACATCATCCAATCTTCTCTTCTCCTCTATCTTAAGCTCAATAAACCATACCCTTCCCATCTACTAGCCACAAGCTTCCTAAGTCTCGAGTGCTCAGCATCTCTCAGTTAGGAGTCTTGTGCAAGAGTTGAAGAAGTCGCTTGGAAAATTTCAAGCAAATCGCTATTGCGATCCTCTGTAAGAAGTTGACGTGCTCTTCTGAAGAAAAGGCACGGATTGTAAACTACTATTTCACAAATAGTGGAATTAATCCTGAGCTAGAGTTCTCAGGCCTGGACTAGTCCTCCACAAGGAAAACCAGGTTAAAATCGGCTGTGTTTGCGTATGCTCTCTTGATTCTCACTTTAAATTCCGCATTTACTCTGATTAGTTTTATTTGTGATAGAGTTAATTTTTTAAGTGGATATTATCTCTATATACTCTATTCACCCCCCTCTAGAGTTGCCATCTGTTCTTCAATTGGTATCAGAGCTAGGTTCTCTTTACAAGGACTTACATCCTAGAGCTGATCCTTGGCAACCACACAATCCTTGATTTCCAATCACGGTAAAGGACAGTCCACTCATAGGCCTTCCCTATTTGATGGAACTAACTACACATATTGGAAAACAAGGATGAGTTTTTATCTCAAGTCTATAGACTTTGACCTGTGGACTATCGTCACTGACGGTTACAAAAAGCCCGCCAGGATAGTTGTCAACGGTGATCTCGTTGAGAAATCACATGACAAATATTCTGACGAGGAGAAGAAACAGGCAAGTCTAGATGCGAGAGCTATTAATGCTTTATTCTGTGCTATAGACAGGAATGAGTTCAACAGGATATCTACATGCACCACATCTCATAAAGTATGGAGACTTCTAGAAGTGACGCATGAAGGAACTACCCAAGTCAAGGAATCAAAGATAAGCCATCTCACGCAAGAATATGAGGCTTTCAAGATGAAACCAAATGAGACGATCACACAAATATTCACAAGATTCCTTGACATCATCAACCCCCTGTCTTCGCTCGGCAAGCAATACTCAAATCACGAGAAGATTCGCAAGCTACTTAGGGGGCTACCAAAGATTTAGAACCCTAAGGTGACGGCCATCATAGAAGGAAATGATCTAACAACCATGTCCATGGAGACCTTGATGGGAAAGCTAATAACTCATGAGCTTGACCTCAAGGACTTCGAAGAGCCTGCTCCTAAGGCTAAGGAGATCGCACTCAAAGCTCACCGGCGAAGGGCTGAACCCGAAGAGACAGATGATGATGACTCGGAAGATGATCAAGCCCTTATGGTCCGCAATTTTAAGAAATTCCTTCGCTTCAATCGAAGGAAGAAGGAACCACAAGAAGATGGTGAAGAAGAGCCAACTTGCTATGGTTGCAAGAAGACTGGACACGTCCGAAAAGATTGTCCATTCTTGAAGAAGAGCAACCGCTATGAGAAGCCATACAAGAAGACTTCATCAAAGAAATATGCCAACACAAGCATTTGGCATGAAAGCGAAGCTAGTGACTCCGAGGAAGAAAAGGACTCTCCTCAAGATACGGCTAATGTGTGCCTAATGGCAACATCCGATAAGGTATCAAACGAAACTCTTGACGACTTCTCTTTTGATGAACTTGGCGATGCTTTCACCGATTACTCGATGATAACAAAAAGATCATTGGTAAATACAAACACGCCAAGAACAAAATCAAAAGTCATGAAGTCGAAATTCAAAGACTTTCTCTATTGCTTGATAACATTAGAGACACTTCACCCACGGAAGTCACAGATGAGGTATCGAAGCTTAAACTAAGCCTTCATGATGCTGAAACACGTATTGAGCAACAAACACAAGAAATCACAACACTCAACACGATGCTTGCTGAAGAAAAGAGTAGGCACAAGATTTCTATGACTAAGATATATAGCTTAAATGCTAAGGTTACTGAACTGCAGGCTGTCTCTAAGAGATTAGAGACTAGATTGGGAAAACAGGTTGTTCAACCTCAAACCCAATCACATGAGACACCCACAAAGCATAACACTCCTTATGCTAGTCATCCGCATCATCCATCTACAACACATAATCATGCTTTCATATACACACAATTTCACAAAGGACACAAACCATATGCACGTAGAAATAATTATCATATGTCATAAAATCATCATGTTAAACATAGATACAATTATCATATTGCACAAAGACACAATCAACATCACTCTACTTATAGACAACATCACCATGTCATACCATATAGACAACATCATCATGCTCCATATAGACAACATCATCATGCTCCATATAGACAATATTACCATGCCACTCCACAACACTCTATGCATAATCATCATCAACATGCTAATCATCATACTTCTGCTCATTACACTACTTATAGACATCATCAGCATATTTCTAATATAAATAGGAATGCTACATGTACTTATTGTGGTTTACATGGACACATATCACCACAATGTAGAATTAGAAGATTAGTTGATAGAAAAATATATGCATGGTTTCCAAAAACTAACTTTTCAGGACCCTCAAGAAATTGGGTACCAAAGGTCACATCTACTCTTGATGTAGGTGGACCTTCCCTCCTCAACTAAGAGTAAGTGGATTCTCGATAGTGGATGCTCGCGGCATATGACAGGAGACGCAAATCTTTTTGCATCACTATCGATGAAGAGAGAAGGATATGTATCCTTCGGCAACAACCTCAAAGGTTATATTATAGGTAATGGTAATATTGGTTATCCTCCCTCTCCCGTAATAAAGGATGTCTGCCTAGTGACCGAGTTAAAGCATAACCTGCTCAGCATTAGTCATCTTGCTGACCATGGATATGACATTAACTTTGGACAAAACAAATACCTTATTTATGATAGGTCAACGGGAGACATCGCTTTTGAAGGGGTAAGAGAGGATAATATTTATACTTTCTATTTGTCTGGAAATACTAACAATGCAGATAGATGCCTATATGCTCATAAAGATGAACGGCTACTATGGCACCAGCGTCTTGGTTATGCCAATATGGATAATATATCCAGGCTATCGACCAAGAAGCTAGTTAGAGGCTTGCCCGACATCACATTCAAAAAGGACACCGTATGTGCCGAATGTAAGTTGAACAAGGCAACCAAGTCATCTTTTCATTCCATAAACTCTGTAAGCACTTCTAGACCCTTGCAACTACTCCATATGAATTTATTTGGGCCTAGTAGAGTAGCCAGTCTTGGCGGAAAACTCTATGCCTTTGTTATTGTTGATAATTTTTCAAGATTTACTTGGTTTTTTTTTTTGCAAATAAAAGTGATGCTATTTCGATTTTCAAGATTTTTGTTAAGAAAGTTCAAAACGAAAAAGGCTACATGATTACTCGAATCCGAAGTGATCATGGAGGCGAATTCGAAAATTCTGATTTTGAAAGATTTTGTGATTCTAATGATTTTGATCATGAGTTTTCTTGTCCAAGAACTCCTCAACAAAATGGTGTTGTGGAGCGGAAGAATAGGACTCTTGGCGATATGGCCAGAGTTATGTTGAACAAGTTTTCACTTCCGAAATATTTTTGGGCTGAAGCTGTCAGTACAGCATGCCATATTTTAAATAGGGTGCTTATTCGTCCTATTACAAAGAAAACACCCTATGAGTTTTGGTTTGGGAGAACCCCAAATGTTTCTTATTTTAGAGTTTTAGGATGTAGATGCTTTGTCCTTAACACCAAAGACAACTTAGGCAAATTTGATGCCAAAGCTGACGATGGTATTTTCCTTGGCTATGCTGCCAAGAGTAAGGGATATAGAGTTTTTAACAAACGCTCTTTAATTGTGGAAGAGTCTACAAATGTGACTTTTGATGAAGATAACAGTGCAGCAGCTACTCTTGATGATGATGTTGAGCCATCAACGTCTACTCCAATGAACACCACAACCAAAACAAATTCTCTGGAAAGCTTGCCTAAGAAATTCTCTTTCAAGCCATCACATCCAGAAAATTTGGTAATCGGTGAGGTTTCACGAGAAATAACTACTAGATCATCATTAAGAGACTCTATTGCTAGCACTACCTTTATTTCACAAATTGAGCCTAAAAACATTTCTGAAGCTTTCAATGATGAATTTTGGATTTATGCTATACAAGAAGAACTCAACCAATTCGAGACGAGCCAAGTATGGGAACTCGTTCCTAGACCGGCTAATCACTCGATTATTGGTACTAAATGGGTTTTTAGAAACAAAGTAAATGAAGATAGTTCAGTCACACGCAACAAAGCTCGTCTAGTAGCTCAAGGATACAACCAAGAGGAAGGTATCGACTACGATAAGACGTATGCTTCTGTTGCTAGATTAGAATCCATTCGGATGCTTTGTGCATTTGCAAATTTTCAAAATTTCAAATTATTTCAAATGGATGTTAAAAGTGCTTTCTTGAATGGTTTTATTAAGGAGGAAGTTTATGTTAAACAACCCCCTGGCTTTGAAAATCACAAATTTCTCGACCACGTGTTCAAGCTAAAGAAAGCGTTGTACGGCCTCAAATAAGCCCCTAGAGCTTGGTATGAACGGCTAAGCAACTTCTTGCTTGAGAAAGGTTTTTCAAAAGGGAAAATTGACACTACACTTTTCATAAAGTCTTTGAAGGACACTATTCTTTTAGTACAGATATATGTAGATGATATTATTTTTGGTTCTACTGATGAAACCCTTTGTCAAGATTTTGCCAAGTGTATGCAGACCGAGTTTGAGATGAGCATGATGGAGGAGCTCAACTACTTTCTTGGGCTGCAAGTCAAACAATGTCAAATGGAACCTTCATCTGTCAGTCGAAGTATACAAAGGACATGTTGAAGAAATTCGAACTTGATAATGTTAAACCAATCAGCACTCCTATGGTTACTTCAACCAAACTGGAACCAGATGAGAGCGGCAAACCCGTAGATCAACGTAAGTATCGAGGTATGATAGGCAGTCTACTTTATCTTACTGCTAGTCGCCCTGATATAATGTTTAGCGTTTGCCTGTGTGCTAGATATCAAGCAAATTCTAAGGAATCGCACATGACCGCAGTTAAGCGTATCTTTAGATACCTTAAGGGTACGGTTACAGTGGGCCTATGGTATCCCAAGTCAACATCCTTTGACCTCATTGGTTACTCTGATGCTGACTTCGCCGGATGCAAGGTCGACCGTAAAAGTACGAGCGGTACGTGCCATTTATTAGGAAAGGCTTTAGTCTCTTGGTTTAGCAAGAAGCAGAATTTTGTCGCACTATCCACAACAGAAGCTGAATACATAGCAGCTGGGCGTTGTTGTGCACAAATTCTGTGGATGAAGCAAACCCTTGAAGACTATAATTTATCTTTCATGCATATTCCTATCTTTTGTGACAACATTAGTGCAATAAATCTTACTAAGAACCCCATTTGTCACTCACGCACGAAGCACATTGAGATACGACACCACTTTTTGCGTGATCATCAGCAAAATGGCACGATTAAGTTAGAATTTATTGACAGTGATCATCAGTTAGCTGATTTCTTCACAAAGCCATTATCCGAAGAGCGCTTCAATTTCCTTTGTCGTAAACTTGGAATTTTAAATGAAGCCGTCATAAATTAAAATACACCTGCGTAAATATCGATTATATTGTAATTCTCTTATGATGAACTTGCTATGAGTACAAGCCGAAAGGGCCCTTCTGACAACAAGGCGTACAAGCCTAAGCGACACGGTGCACTAGTCTTCAGGACTACCGCTAGCTGGGATCCGGCCCCTGCAGCTAACTCATGGCAAATTCAAAATACTGAATTATAATATAACTCCTTGTTTATTATACGGTACATTTTGATTTATCACTTGCTGATGTGCTATTTTTCAATTTCATATTGCTATCTTTCTACTTCTACTATCTGGTTTATTGAAATTCTTAATCATTTATCTTTATAACTTATCTTGATTTCCCATACTTAACCAATTTTTTATCCTTCCAGCCTGATTTCAGTTCTGGGACAAGGACCCAGAATTCGGGCCGAACTCTGACCTTACCAGAGTTCGGGCCGAGTTCGGCCTCCTTGTTCCAGAATCGGGGACAGGTTCCAGCCGTTGATCAAAACTTGATCCAATGGTTCTGATTCACTCCGACCAAGAGAAACCCTTCCCTTATATTCGATTTCTCTTCCTCCTCCCTCTTTCTTACCACCTTTTCTTCTTCTCCTCCACTATTTTCTCAAAACCCTAACCCTAATTTCTTCTCTATTGTGCTCCATTCTTTTCCAAATTCAAGGAGAAGGGCTATTTTCCAATTCTCTTTCACTGTTCATCATCTATTTGAGGTATAACTCACTCTCTTCTCTATTTCAATTTCTCAATTTTGTGAAATGGCTCCTCGCTTGCCCAACCGTGGGAAGAGATCTTGGACCGAGGGTGCATCCTCGTCGAGTGCTCCTCCTCCCATTGAGCAACCCGTTGAACAACAACAACCACCTCATCCGTTGTTCAACCCTTCTCGTCCTCGTGACCCTAACACCTATGACGACCGAATCTTTGTGTCACTAGACGCGTCCAACGATTGGTTTAGTGACTTTCAGACCCGTCCGGTGTTTGCGGGATACCCCATAAACTTCACAATCTTCTCACAATATGAATCCATTTTTTGTGATCTTTGCATTGATGAGCTAGTTGCTACGAATTTCGTCATCTATCGTAGTGCTATACAAATGTTCTACTGCAACTTGACTCATGATGACACTCACATTTATTCACGAGTTGCGGGCATTAATATCGCCTTTACTGATTCTGATTTGGCCGAGTATCTTGAACTTCAAGATCTCGATACTTGGGATAAGCTTGTTGAAGCTCGATCGTTCCAATTTCTGGATGGAACTTTCCTTGAGAGCTTCAAGGCAGATTTATGTGCCCCAAACATTTGCCCTCGTAAGCTTATGGCCAAACATCTCAACCCTTACTACTATGAACTTCATCGGATTGTTTTTAACACAATCTTACCCAAAGTCGGCTCCACCAATGAAATTACATATTTTGAAATATCAGTTTTATATCATCTCCACTTTTGTGTTCCTTTCAATCTTCTACGTACCATGATGGACTGGATGATTAACTGTAGGAAGAAACCACGAGCCTTGGTTTATGCCTTATATCTTCCTATGGTCTTTCGTGCGTTCTATGTACCTCTTGATGATTGTCCTTTCTTGCCTGCTCCTGCCTTCTTATCTAAGACACGACGACTTCAGGCAGTCGTAGCCTCTCCTGCCACTTCTGAGCATTCCGATGATGAGGAGCCTGACGCCCCTCCACTTGGACAGGATGCACCTCCTCCTCCTGCTACCCTTGAGTCCATCTAGACCATGCTCCGAGATCGTTTCGCCTTAGAGGACGATCGCTGGACTCAGATGGACTACCGTACTACCCTGCAGATGAGTGCACTCAGCAACTCGCTGCATGATATTCGGTATTCCATGTCCCGTCATCCTTCTATGCCCTTTCCCATGGAGCGGGATCCCGATCGTGAGGGACATCGCATTGACGATCCTTGGGTCATGCGTTACCTGGATCCGGATGCTGCTATTGTGGACCCCAACCGCTCTTTTCCTTCCGACACCGCTGGGCCTTCTCGTGCTCCATGATGGAGATGGCTTCTACTTGATGATGCTGCTGCTGATCGTAGTTTATGTTTTATGCTTTCTAGTATTTTCAGTTGTTTAGTTGGATTTATGTACTTGGTACACTCTTTATGATTTAGTGACTCTAGTTATGAGTTGTGACTCTTATGTTTCTGGTAGTTCTATTATTCTATGACATTTGCTTGTTCTGTTAGTTCCTATGTTGTTTCTTCTCTTTTGGTGTGTTTACCCTTTATTTGATTCTTATTATATTGCTAAATGCCAAAGGGGGAGAGATATGTATATTCTGTGTATATTCTTTTTGGTATATGTGCTTTTTGGTGCTTTTGGGAGATATTCCTTATCAGGCCAACAGGTTCAACGCATTGTTTACGGGGGAGCTATCTTGTTTAGCTCGGCACTGATTATGGGGGAGCTATGTTGTGTCCAGGTATGAATATTGAATATACATTTATTATTTTGTCAATTATCAATATGGGGGAGATTGTTGACACAAAGTCACAGTCAACCAAATATTGATAACATTGACTAAATAATACTTGTAATAATTCAATACGACATACGACGTCTACATCAAGCTCAAGTCAGAAGACAGCTCAGTCTTTGCAATTCAGTTATATATGAGTCTGTATTTTATACTTTTATTGAGTCTAGATTGATGTAAACTGTGTCATGCTGAGCTCTTGAGACTTGACCTATAGCCTACCCAATAATTCCTAAACTCCACCATCCAGAAAATGTCCATTGGTCCCCAAGAACCAGTTCTGTGCTCTGGAGACAGAGTTCGGGCCGAACTCTGCCTCCACACAGAGTTCGGGCCGAACTCTGTCCCCTAAAAATTAGCAACCTTAATTTTAGGGTTAGCTGGTTGCTAGTTGTCCAACGGCCAAATATTTAAAATTTTCTACCCGAATTCTGGCCGAATTCTGCCTACAAAAACCCTATAAATAGGCCTAGAATTCTCTCATTTCACATCATCCAATCTTCTCTTCTCTTCTCTCTTAAGCTCAATAAACCATACCCTTCCCATCTACTAGCCACAAGCTTCCTAAGTCTCGAGTGCTCAGCATCTCTCAGTTAGGAGTCTTGTACAAGAGTTGAAGAAGTCGCTTGGAAAATTCTAAGCAAATTGCCACTGCGATCCTCTGTAAGAAGTTGACGTGCTCTTCTGAAGAAAAGGCACGGGTTGTAAACTACTATTTCACAAATAGTGGATTTAATCCTGAGCTAGAGTTCTCAGGCCTGGACTAGTCCTCCACGAGGAAAACCAGGTTAAAATCGGCTGTGTTTGAGTATGCTCTCTTGATTCTCACTTTAAATTCCGCATTTACTCTGATTAGTTTTATTTGTGATAGAGTTAATTTTTTAAGTGGATATTATCTCTATATACTCTATTCACCCCCTCTAGAGTTGCCATCTGTTCTTCAAAAAGGTTATAGGTTAACTCAGTTTATAGAAATGCATACATATATACTTACCTTGTATACATGCATACATACATATCATATATATTACATTTACATCATACATGCATGTATACTTGTATTATATTATACTTAGATTCATGCATATTAGATACTTGTATTTATATTAACATATTGCAAACATTCATTTCATTCATGCATCTATGCATTACCTACATGTTTTATACATATGCATACATTGTATATTCATATCATTTCATACATTAACATAGAGACATACAAACATGCACACACCATATATTTCATACCTTGTATTACCTTACATATCATGTTATATATTATCATTCATTCCTTTCATATATTACATTATCTTTAATTTGAATACATCATATATGGATACAATACATAATCTTGCATGCTTGCATTCATATATTACATTCTATACATGTTATCATTACATATTGCATTACAATATTTATACATTATGCATTCATATCTATCATTACATATATATCTTGCATTCATATCTAACATTCATTATATACTTTCATGCATACATTGTATATCATTCTTTCATTCATGCATTTATGCATTGCTTATATGCACTATATTAATTGCATTCCAACATGCTTGCATTCAACCATATATATACATTAATGTAAAAAGAATATATATCATATATATATATATATATATATATATATATATATATATATATATATATATATATTATTTCATTCATCTAACATATCATGCATTACATACTCTATATTCATTTAATATCCATACTACATAGGCTCATAGGTTACACAAAATGCATATATCGTATAGTCACTCTTCTACTTAAAATCAATACTGTACCAATTGGACATTCACTAAATTCTAGGATCAAAGTATGTTGTAGCTCTTCGTGTTAGCTTTCCGAAACTTTAAACAGATCACATTTTCGTGTCCGGAAGCTCTCTCGGAATCGCAAAAACACCGAAATGCGTTCGTCTTTCGTACAGCTGACGCTCAAACAATTCTACAGAAAGTTCTAGAACGAATTTGGCTTATTAAAATATATATTTGGAAATTTAACTTCGATACGCTTCTTTTAAAAAAACGGGAGATAAATCGAAATTTTAAGCTAAAAGTTATGACATTTCTAAGTTGCTATTGCTACTAAAAACGTGGATAAATATTATGACGAATTTAGGTAGTTTGAGACAAAAGAAACACAAGTATATAACATAATATATCAAGAACTCACTCTCTACACTAATATATATATGAGACACTAAAGAACACATCTCCAATACAAAAATATGAGATTAAACATTTAATAATTCATTCATACATAACAACAACACATAGTGTGTCCAAATTTGGAGTTTTCCCACATGGACACAACCACAACACAAATGACACTCCTATGATCTCCAAATGGACACAAAATGGACACAAATGGATATACAACCATGGGGCCATTCCTATGGGTTCAAAATATTCCTATATGCATGTAGGGGTGGTTTAGAGGAGAGATTATACCTTCCGGGAGAGATATTCAAAGGAAAAGCCTTCCGACACGGCACCGACACGTAGAGATTCCAAAAGGACACGAACGAGCTCCGAATCCTCCCAAACTTGGCTAGCACCCTCTAACCATGGAGTAGAAGAGAAATAAAGAAGATTTGGTGGAAGAAGGGGTTGATTTGGAGATGAAATCAATGGAGGTTCATCTCTAAATTAATTTGGGGAAGAACAAGAGAGAGAAAGTGGATGAAAACAAATTAATGAAGGAGTGACTCACTCCTTATCCCTCCCACAGGTGGCTGCCCAAAAAGGGTGAGGTGTCCCCTATTTGAATGTCCAAAATGCCCTCCACTAATCTATTTGATTTAAATTAGGAATGGGTTAAAGGTTGAGGTCAATTTAGTCTAGTTTTAAGTCTCTAATTAAACTAAACCTATCCATAAATAATTAGTCTAACTACTAACTAAAATTAATATCATGTGGACTAAAATTAATATCATGTGGGCCATGCCTAACTAGTGTGTGGGTCCCACTAGAGTCAAACTACCCCCCGGGTCCCCGTTTCAAGTCGGATTGAGTTGAAATTCGAACCCGACTCAAATAACCCCAAAACAATATCATAAATAATAAAATAAATTTCAACCCCAAAATAATATCATAAATAATAAAATAAATTTTAAAAATATTCAAAAATATAAAATGACAAAAACACCCCTGTTTCTGAAAATTGGGTGTGAAATCTATCCACCTTAAAAAAAATTCGTCCTCGAAATTAAAATGTTCATACTCCTTCTAGGTCAAACCCCCACAATCAAAGTTCCAGAACTTAAACAAATCATATGATTTAAAAGGATGACATACAGGATCATGGCATACGGTGGTAGTGAAGTTTCATCTAGGTATACTAGTCATGCTAACCAAAACGGTCATAGGGTATCAAAACACACAAGCAATCTAGGGTGCTAAACTAGAAAAGATACAGAAATAATAATCATCAAAACTGTAAGGCAGTCTACCATCCTATATGAAACTGGTACTTATCAAAAATAAATAAAGATGACTACCAATTAGCTATAAAGGGGTACTATTCAAAGAAAACCACAATCAAAAGTTAAAGAATGAAAGTCAATTGCATTGAAATCCAATCACAATATATATAGAGAGAGTGTTAGAGAAGGAAAAACTAGCATTATGTAAGGTTATGTGGTTCGTGTGTGTATGGGTGTATGTGGACATGTTCATATGGTTAGATAGTAGGCATGTGTGTATGTGAAATATAAATGAAAGTATAGGAGGATTTGGGTTTCAAAACAATAGCTATCAAGTTACACTACTCATGGCATATTGGTTAAACAATCTACAATGCACAACCTATTTACTCATAACATGCATGGCTAACCATATCTATATATAAAAAGAGTTAGAGATTTAGTTATATATCTATATAAATTATAACATGTATACATAAACTCTATATATATCTATATAGATATATAAACATAACATAGAGAGTAAGGGTTAGGTTTACATGGCAGTGTATACTAAGTTAGGGTGTGTGTGTCCTTGTACAGGGTTATAGCTTAGTATTGAAAGGTTAAATCCAGTTTTAGTTCAGCAATTACATACAAAATCAGAAAATAATCTAACATTTAAACCAGTGTAATGTTAACATAATGCAGTTTCAGATTTTAGGGTTTGAAACATCACAACTAACTCAATGCTCCCAACACATCCTAACATGATAGAGATGAAACCCTAATATACTATCCATACATTTAGCTATGCATACAGTTCAGTATTACATATTAAATCTAAAATTGAACTAAATATTTGAAATCAATGTAAAAATGTTAACATGTATTCAGTTTTAGGATTTGGAGAAATTTGAACATCAACCAACCCAATGTTTATCACAACCTAACATGTAAGAATATGAAACCTAAATTTATATCCCTACATACCACAATGTATATAGCTCAAAATATTACATTTAAAACAACAAATTGAACTAACATTTAAAATCCAGTATTAAGGGTTAATATGCACACAATCTTAGATTTGACAATTTCAAACACAAAACTCAACCAATTTTTTTTTGAATTGAAACCCTATGTATAACATACATGTGCAGTGATGTAAACATAACTAATAACATGAAATTTATATTTGAATTACAAATCTTAACTGGAAATGTAGAGAACCAGTCTCTGTTACTCTATTGTATCAGAAATATTGGAGTTTTGAAAATTTAAACATCAACAACATATTAATATGTATTTAGATATATATATTCTCATGTCCCAATATAAAAATCAAATTCTACATCAAGACCAACATTTAGATTCCTACCAAGATTGTAAAGTAGTTGATTGATGTAATCAAGACAGTTTTATTGTTATTATTATTATTATTTAATACAATAATAACAGCAAGAAAGAAATAACGATAAAATCTGTTCTGCTTATCTGTTTAAGGAAGGAACTATTTTGAAACCCAGAGCTAAAATATCAATCCAACATAAGGTCTAGCAAAATTATCGATTCATTGTATTATGAAAAACTCATAGCAAAAAGTTACACAAGGTTTATAAAAATAGCTAAAGCTACTCCTAAGTTAAATAATGAGAAGCAAAACAAAATAAAACAAATAATAATTCTTTTTTTTGAAGGACTGCAACAAAAGTAGAGAAAACATGTTCGAAAATATTTAAGGTACAATCTGATAATCATATGCGTCTATCCAAAAAATTATGGTACTCTAAATCCTCGTCATACTAGTAAGCAAGGCAACGATAATCACAGAGTCATCAACTTAGGCACATACCTCTAGAATTATGGTATTTAACATTTTCGCGATGCCGCTAGCTTGGCTGCGAAAACCTTAAATTCTCACATCCGAGAAATATATCCAAGTCAGACTATATGTCCTCACTATGCTGGCTAATGTGACTGTAGAAGACTAGATTCCATAACTTTGATGACCTAGCCCATATAATTTCATCTTGACAAAAATTAAATTAAATCAACAATGGATACCCAAAAATCAAATTTATCAACGAACATCAAGATTCATAAATGAACAAAAATCCATCAAATTATATAAATACAAACTCGGATGCAACAGCTAACATCAAGATTCAAAATTCAACAATCATCCATCAAAATCAATAAATACAAACTCAAATTCAACAATAGAAGTAAAGATAAATCAAATCAAGGGAAGAAGAGTTTTCAAATCAAAGTTAAAATAAGATTCTCAAGGGTCGTCCCAAGAATCTCCCAAGGGATCCTAACTGTGATTGAGTACCTTAAAAAAAATCCTAATCCTACTGCAGGCTGTAGTGGTACTCTAGTTCGAATACCACTACACAAACTCGACCTGCATGGGCCACCACTAAAAACGTGTCACGACCCGTACCCACTGTGAGGGTACGAGAACGTAACAACGCCCAGCCTACGCCGCAGTGTCGGCGGTAGAACGCTGTCCTAGGTCAAACATCTAACAAAATAAAGGTACCTGTATAGTATATACTCTCCGAATGGAGGTGATATAGCAGATACAGTCTCAATCACATCTAAGGTAGAGCATGATAAAGATAGATAAAATATAAAATCCAAAAGAGATACCGCAGATAGAAGTCTAAGTGTCTAAGATACACAAATCCAGAAATACGTCTCAAAGCTCAAATGTAGTAATCCATAAATACCACTCAAGACAACTAAAAATAAGGTATAAAAAAACCTTAGCTATCTATACAACCTCTACTGTGTCTCCTCTAGGCTAGCAGGCAACCTCCAGGCTATCTGTAAAATTTATCAACAGGTCCAGTCAGGACAGGAGCGAGCACAAAACATCTCACGCAGTTCATATCAAGTTAGGAAATATAAAGCATACAATAGAGTAAGGTACATGAAACGCTGAAAGAAGAATGTATATAAAAAACAGTAGAGATTTGATAACAGAAAATATCTATATATGATAAGTAAGAACTGTAAGCCAACTGTGATTTAGAGTACAATATGGTTATGTAAACGGTCTAGGACAATGCAATGGTAACTCCATTGGACGTGGGTGTACAATAGACATATACAATAGTTATACAATGTTATACAATATGATTTGAGTACATAACCAATTCTACTCCCCCTTCCCAATCAATTTACAAGGATCCACTCTAGTTACGTTATCTTATACAATAGTGTACAATGTTATACAATAGATGTACAATATTATACAATAGATGTACAATGTTATACAATAGTTGTACAATGTTATACAATAGTGTACAATGGTCTATCCCTGGCACTCATATGATAATGACAGTATAATATACACAATGAGTATACAAGGATATGGGTATTCAATAAATATAATATTTAAGTGAAACGCACATCACAATATGTATTTAGTAAATACAAGGGGATAACATCTCAAAAGAAGATCCATATAGTACCAATCCGTGATAACAATCGTGTCAGCATCAAGTACAGTAATCGAGAGCAAGAATGTAAATCCAGACAAGTATGAAACGGTCAGAGAATGTACTCGCCTGATACCCTGAACAGCTGATATAAAAAGATGGCCAACTGGAGTCACAGAGTCCTAGTAATAGCAACATAGGTTATAAAGAGTTCAATTTATATGGTAATTAAAATTATAATACAATCTACATGATTCTAAGTCAATCTAGGTCAAAGTCAACTTTGGTCAACTATAAAGTCAAACTAGGTCAACTCTAGTCAACTGTGGTCAAACTAGCTAGGGTTGGGTCAATAATGGTCAACTAGTCTAGTTAGTCAATTCTAGGTCTAAACAAACTAAGTATATACAAATTAAGTATCCAAGATAGCTACTAACTCATAGCCTAAGTCACTTACTAAACCAAGCACAAAACTAAACCATAAGCTAACAAGGCACACAAACTTAGTCATATAATGTATATATATTATTCACATTCACATATTCATATATATAAATATATATAGGAAAGCTATATATATAGGCACATACATATATATATATATAGAGAGAGAGAAAGAGAGGTAAAAGAGTAAGTGAGTATGTGTGTGTTTGGCATGTGTGTGAAAGGATATGTGTTAATGTTCTAAAATTTAGTGATAGGTAGGTGTATGTGACATGGGATACATGATGTCAAAGGATGTATGAATGTATGTGTGTAAAAGGTTATAGGTTAACTCAGTTTATAGAAATGCATACATATATACTTACCTTGTATACATGCATACATACATATCATGTATATTACATTTACATCATACATACATGTATACTTGTATTATATTATACTTACATTCATGCATATTAGATACTTGTATTTATATTAACATATTGCAAACATTCATTTCATTCATGCATCTATGCATTACCTACATATTTTATACATATGTATACATTGTATATTCATATCATTTCATACATTAACATAGAGACATACAAACATGCACACATCATATATTTCATACCTTGCATTACGTTACATATCATGTTATATATTATCATTCATTCCTTTCATATATTACATTATCTTTAAGTTGAATACATCATATATGGATACAATACATAATCTTGCATGCTTGCATTCATATATTACATTCTATACATGTTATCATTATATATTGTATTACAATATTTATATATTATGCATTCATATCTATCATTACATATATATCTTGCATTCATATCTAGCATTCATTATATACTTTCATGCATACATTGTATATCATTCTTTCATTCATGCATTTATGTATTGCTTATATGCATTATATTAATTGCATTCCTACATGCTTGCATTCAACCATATATATACATTAATGTAAAAAAAGAATATATATATATATTATTTTATTCATCTAACATATCAGGCATTACATACTCTATATTCATTTAATATCCATACTACATAGGCTCATAGGTTACACAAAATGCATATATCGTATAGTCACTCTTCTACTTAAAATCAATACTGTACCAATTGGGCATTCACTAAATTCTAGGATTAAAGTATGTTTTATCTCTTCCTGTTAGCTTTTCGAAATTTTAAACGGATCGCATTTTCGTGTCCGGAAGCTCCCGGAATCGCGAAAACATCGAAACGCGTTCGTCTTTCGTACAGCTGACACTCAAACAATTCTACAGAAAGTTCTAGAACAAATTTGGCTTATTAAAGTATATATTTGGAAATCTAACTTCGATACGCTTCTTTTAAAAAAAACGGGAGATAAATCAGAATTTTAAGCTAAAAGTTATGACATTTCTAAGTTGCTATTGCTACTAAAAACGTGGATAAATATTATGACAAATTTATGTAGTTTGAGACAAAAGAAACACAAGTATATAACATAATATATCAAGAACTCACTCTCTACACTAATATATATATATGAGACACTATAGAACACATCTCCAATACAAAAATATGAGATTAAACATGTAATAATTCATTCATACATAACAACAACACATAGTGTGTCCAAATTTGGGGTTTTCCCACATGGACACAACCACAACACAAAGGACACTCCTATGATCTCCAAATGGACACAAAATGGACACAAATGGAGATACAACCATGGCGGTCATTCCTATGGGTTCAAAATATTCCTATATGCATGTAGGGGTGGTTTAGAGGAGAGATTATACCTTCCGAAAGAGAGATTCAAAGGAAAAGCCTTCCGACACGGCACCGACACGTAGAGATTCCAAAAGGACACGAACGAGCTCCGAATCCTCCCAAACTTGGCTAGTACCCTCAAACCATGGAGTAAAAGAGAAATAAAGAAGATTTGGTGGAAGAAGGGATTGATTTGGAGATGAAATAAATGGAGGTTTATCTCTAAATTAATTTGGGAAAGAATAAGAGAGAGAAAGTGGATGAAAACAAATGAATGAAGGAGTGACTCACTCATTATCCCCCCCATAGGTGGCTGCCCAAAAAGGGTGAGGTGTCCCCTATTTGAATGTCCAAAATGCCCTCCACTAATCTATTTGATTTAAATTAGGAATGGGTTAAAGGTTGAGGTCAATTTAGTCTAGTTTTAAGTCTCTAATTAAACTAAACCTATCCATAAATAATTAGTCTAACTACTAACTAAAATTAATATCACGTGGACTAAAATTAATATCATGTGGGCCATGCCTAACTAGTGTGTGGGTTCCACTAGAGTCAAACTACCCCCCGGGTCCCCGTTTCAAGTCGGATTGAGTTAAAATTCGAACCCGACTCAAATAACCCCAAAACAATATCATAAATAATAAAATAAATTTCAACCCCAAAATAATATCATAAATAATAAAATAAATTTTAAAAATATTTAAAAATATAAAATGACAAAAATACCCCTGTTTCTGAAAACTGGGGGTGACACTCCAAGCCGGAGCCTTATGTGGAGCCTTATGTAGATGTCCACGAGCATGCTGATTACGACCAAGGGTGGACAAAAATGGTTTTCGATGCTGCGGGGCCTAGTTTCGATCCGAACAAGCAATATGCAGCTGAGGAGGCACCGAATGCCAATGCTGTAAAGTTCATAGAGTTGCTGGAGAATACAAGGACTCCTTTATATCCTGGTTGTGATGACCATTCACCGTTGGAGGTGGTTACAAGATTGTTGAGCATAAAATCAGATTTTAACATGTCTCAAAAATGCTACAACCGAATTTTGGAGTTAATTAATGATATATTGCCAGAGGGTGGCAAGTTACCTAAAGACTTCTTCCGATCCAAGAGAATGGTAAGATCGCTCTGGATGGGGTATTAAAAAATTGATGCATGTTGCAACGGATGTATGTTGTACTATAAGGACGACAAGGTTGAAGACGCCTGCAGATTTTGTGGTGTCGATCGCTTCAAGACAACTAGTACAACAAGGACTTCTGGTGCACGTAAGCCAATAGATTCGATGCACTATTTGCCTTTGACGCCGCGGTTGCAGAGGTTGTTTATGGCAAAGGAGACAGCTGATAATATGAGTTGGCACAAGCGGGAACAAATAGATGGAGTACTGGATCATCCATCCGACGGGAAAGCATGGAAGCACTTTGATCGAGTGTATCCCGATTTTGCTTCGGAGCCGCGTAATGTAAGATTGGGGCTTTCCTCCGACGGTTTTACCCTATTTGGACTTTCGGGCTCACAATATTCTTGTTGGCCAGTGATTGTTACTCCGTACAACTTGCCGCCTTGGACGTGTATGAAGACTCCTTACATGTTCCTAACTGTTATTCTTCCAGGTCCGAAGAACCCGAAGAGGAACATCGATGTGTACTTACAGCCCTTGGTAGATGAGCTGAATCAGTTGTGGGAAGTAGGTACAACCACATATGATGTTTCCAGAAAGCAGAACTTTCAGATGAGGGCCGCACTAATGTGGACCATCAATGATTTCCCGGCCTATAGAATGTTATCGGGTTGGAGCACCCATGGTCGTCTCGCATGTCCGTATTACATGGATCGCCCTAAGGCTTTTCGTTTGAAACACGGAGGAAAACCGTGCTTCTTTGATTGTCATCGACAGTTCCTGCCAAAGGATCATCCGTACCGGAGGAACATGAATGCTTTTCGTGCTGGCGTGGTAGAGAAGTCCAGTCCACCGCCATGGTAGTCCGGAGACACGATATGGGAAGAAGTTAAAGAATTGTCAAGTGCTATTGAAGAGCCTACAGAGGGGTACAAGTGTGATGGATTTGGCCGCGCTCACAACTGGACGAAGAAGAATGTATTTGACAATATAATAAATACTGTGATGGACGTAAAGGGGAAGACGAAAGACAATCCCAAGGCCAGGTTGGACTTAGAAAAAATATGCAGACGTCCAGAGTTGCATTTGATAAAGGAAGGCAGTGGGAAGTATAAGCAGCCCAGGGCTATTTTTTCACTGGACAAGGAGGACAAAGGTAAACTTTGTAGGTGGATCCAGGGCCTAAAATTTTCAGGCGGGTACGTATCGAATTTGAGAAGATGTGTTGACCCGAAGGAGAACAAACTACAGGGTATGAAGAGCCACGACTGTCACATTTTTATGGAGAGGTTAATCCCGATTACATTTCGGGAATTCTTACCTCATGTCGTTTGGGATCCACTGACAGAGCTTAGCATATTCTTCAGAGATCTTTGTTCTACTAAGTTGCTCGTCGATCGGCTTGAAAAGCAGGAGAAGGACATTACAGTAACATTGTGTAAGCTTGAGAGGGTGTTCACTCCTGGATTCTTCGACTCTATGGAGCATTTGCCAATTCATCTTTCATATGAGGCACGTGTTGGTGGGCCCGTCGGTTATCGGTGGATGTACCCGTTCGAGCGCCATCTAAACCACCTGAAGAGGAAGGTGAAAAATAAGGCACGGGTCGAGGGTTCTATTTGTGAAGCCTATGTCCTTGAGGAGATTACAAACTTTTGTTCAACGTATTTCAAGCCTCATATTGCTACAAATAGAACAAGAGCTCCAAGGAACGACGATGGAGATATAGAATATAATGATGCATTATTGAAAGTCTTCAATGCTCTTGGAAAGCCTTCTGGAAAACTGAAAAAGAGATATTTGAATGATGAGGAACTAAAGGCTGCCCAGTTATATATATTACTCAACTGCGAGAAGGATAAAGTGGAAAAGCTAGAGTGGTAAGTGAAAATCTTCAACGTTCAAGTCATCTATTTGTTGATTATGTTATTATAATATAACGAGTATATCCCAATATTTATTGGTTTTCAGTAAATTTAATGATGAGGTGAGGTCAAGTAGACCATACATTGCAGATGAAGAAGTAGAAGAAGAAATGAGACTTCATTTCCCGTCTTGGTTGACTGTATATGTAAGTAAGAAGCTAGTTAGAATCTTCCTCCATTCACAACTGCACAAGAAATAACTTAACATTAAACTTAATTTTGTATCTTTTCGTGTTTAGGTCGATCGTCCGGACGTCATCCTTGAGAATGAATCTATTAGAACTCTTGCCAAGGGACCAATTTATGCCGTCAAAGTATGGCCAAGTTATTGCGTGAATGGGTTTAAGTTCAAGTCAACAAATGCTCTCATCAGAGATAGCTTCCTGGATCTTGATTCCACAAAAAATAGTTACTTGTGTATCAAATCTACAAACTACAAAGATGTCACTCCAGACAATGATTTCTATGGCGTCTTACGGGAGATCGTGGAATTGACGTACAACTATGGCATAGAGCCTGCCAAGATCGTGTTGTTCAAAGTTGATTGGTTCGATCCCATACAAGATCAACGATGGAAAATTGACAAGCATGGTCTTGTGGATATTAACTACCGTCGTCGATACCAAGGATACGAACCATTTATCCTAGCAAGTCAAGCTCAACTCGTATATTTTACAACATATCCTAGACGGGGAACAACGAGATACGACTGGTGGGCAGTATGCAAGACTAAAGCCAGAAATACCTACGACGTCGACGAAGTGGCTTATCAGGAGGACGAGCTGCCTCTTGTACCTAATACAGTTGATGTCGACTCAGTAGAAGTTCTCCATTCAATATCTACTTGTGTAGAAGAGGTACAAGTATCCGAAGGGGAAGACGAAGGAGATGCTAGTGACGATGAGGAGGAAGAGGAGGAGAAGGAGGCAAACGAAGAAGATGAATTTTCAGAGGATGATTGAGAAACTGTGATTTTGATGTATTCATATTTCTGTAATCTTAAATTATGAACGATGATCATTTTTGAAAACTTAAATTATGAATTCCAATGGGGCTGATATTTCTATACTGTCATTGTATTTATTTATATTTTCAATCATAAACTGTGATTTTGATGTATTCATATTTCTGTAGTCTTAAATTATGAACTCCAATATTATTATCAGCATGGCAGGACGATGCGGAGGCACCTCAGGACGACGCGGAGATAGGCCAGGATGATCCGTGTCCTTAGGTGGACAGAGAGCTCCGTTACCAGAGGATGGCTCTGGACCATCGTCTGACCCGAGCACTCCATTGTAACATACGATCTTAGGTCCGGGTGGCAGTGCACCTGCGACGAGCAGTTCCAGGCTTGCTGATCATACTACTTCCCCTAGCCTTCCTACCGTTGACAGCAGCATGGTGGGTAGGGAGCAGGTGGAGGAGGTAGTCCCTACTCCCGCCCGGGCGGATCCATACCAGAGCGACCCTCCATGCGCACCTCAGGACGAGACGAGGATGGAGATTTGGGCCGACGGTCCTACGAAATAAGTTAAATCAATATTTTATGCATGTTTGTATATCTATATATATTCATTAATACGTCGGTTATCGTTGTATACAGATATCGTCCCTCGTCGGTACAGAGAGCGTTGGGCTCCTTTCTAAGGTCCAACTATGGGGGTCCGTGGATCAACTACTCAGATGCCTCGGAAGAGAGGAAGGCATTCTGGTTTGCCCACTTCAAGGTAACTAAAGATAGTTAATTTAGTATGATTAATATAATTTTAAGCATTTTTTAGAACTTATTATTTTAATTTGTAATTCTTGTAGAGGACTTATTTTTATCCACCACACCGGGCCGAGCAGATTGAGAGGCAGTTTCCTGCCATCGCCGCCAATATGATCCGTGATGCAATTGACGATCAGAAAGCTCGTCACCGCTCCGGAAAGCCGATTGCTGGTTGGATCACACCTGACCAGTGGACCACGATGAGGGCTCGATTTGAGGAGCCCGGGTACAGAGAGCGGTCGGAGAAGGCGAAGGCGGCTAGGACGATGGCCGTGTGGTGGATCGATTCCTATGACGGAGCATTTCCGTCGTCTGGTATGTAATTTATTGTAAAATATAAGATTTTATTGATAGTAGGAGTATATAATTTTCTATTTTACTAAAGAATAAAATATAACAAACACGCAGGTGAAGAGGGGTGAGGACGCAAACATGGTGACCGTCTTCCTGGCCACCCATCGGAAGGACGAGAAGCTCATCGACGACCGGGCTACTCAGAGCTATGTAAGTACTAATTTTGATTTCGTTAATTTTTAACACAACTGAAGAATATACAGATAACCATATACTTAATAATAATTAAATATTTTAGACGTTTATTAGGCTAATTTAGGTAAGTACTGATGTATAGAGATGTACAATGATTTCTAGAAAGAGTATGTTAGGCTACGTGATGAGCGTGCGAGTGCTAGTGCACAGGCAGAGGGAGGGGTTGGTACATCGCAATCCTCTCCGCCTCAGTCGGAGGACGAGATCTGGAAGACCGCTGTTGGTGGTCTTCAGAGGGGTACGTACTACGGTACGGGGCCCTACGGCGTATTTGTTGCGACGTAGGCTTCCAGGGCTCCCTCTTCCAGTGCGCATTCACAGCCGTCACAGGCCGAGTCGTCCCGAGTCGAGGAGACCATTGTCCGCCAGATTGCTGAGCTGCACGACGATATGCTGAGGAGGATTGCTGAGCAGCAAGGACCTTAGGCGCAAGAGGACGTTGCGTCGGTCACCGCACGCTTTGACGAGCTCGAGCGCACCGTGCAGCAAGTACAGGGGATACAAGAGTCCATTCACGACACCGTTACTAGGATAGCGGCTTGTATGGAGCAATGCAGCGCCAGACTGCGAGCCCTAGAGGAGACGCGGACGTACCCATCTCTAGCAGTTATACTGCCTCCTTCTCCAGCGGTTGCATTGCCTCCTCCTTCATCGTCGTCGGTGGTTCTTATACCGGAGCAGTATGCTTACCTTCTTTCCAGGAGCGGTGATGCTCCTCCTGATCAGCCGTAGTCGACATATATATTGTTGTGTGATGGCCCATTGTTGGGTCTTTTATGTGGTTATACATACATTATTCTTATGTGGACCACTATGTTTGACATTGTTGTTACAAATTTTCATATATCTGTGTTGATTGATGAGATTGTGTTTCAAACGTGTTCGTGATTGTGTGTATATGTGTTGTTTGATACTGTGTTCGTGATACACCGTCGTTGTTGTAACAAATGGTGTAGGGGATGCTTTAAATGCTGCAAATACTGCAGGGGATGCTGCAAATGCTGTAATTTTTTTATTTTTTTCAATTTTAGCAACGTTCAGCGACGCTCAGTGACGTCCAGCGACGAAGGAAACGTCGCTAAGTAAATATAAGGCACATCGCTAACTGTGATGAACACCGTCGCTGATAGTCAGTAAACGTCGCTACGTAGAACGTCGCTAAACGTCACTATATATCGGTAATTTAGCGACGTCAAAAAGTTGCAGAACGTCGCCATTTGGCTCTCAAGCCAGGTCAGCATCGATGCATGTCAAGTCGCTCAACGTCGCTAGGTTATGTCGGTAAATGATGACGTTTTCTGTCGCTGGCGGTCGCTGAATTAGCGACGAGTCCGCGTCGCTAAGTATCGTCGCAATAGCGACGTATTGCGACATTTTTATGTTTAGCGACAAGGTTAATCGCGACTACGTGCAAACGTCGCTAAATACGTCGCTAATCGATATTAGCGACGTACTTTTCCGATTTAGCGACGTCTTGTGGCGTCGCTGATTTAACAGATTTTAGTAGTGTAGCCTTTGGAATCCAGTTCTTTGTGAGAGCTCGTAGAAGTTTGCGAATCTTTTCATGGTTACTGTAATCCTTGTCTAATAAAGACAAAAGATTTACAATATCCAAGAATCTTGTAAACATCTGAGTGACTGATTCACTTGGCTTTATTTTGAACGCCTCGTACTCCTGAGTAAGTCTGCTGATCTTTGACTCCTTGACTTGTGTTGTTCCTTCGTGTGTTACTTCGAGATGTTTCCATACTTCATTTGATGTTGTGCAGGTAGACACCATGTTGAATTCAGTTATGTCTAAAGCACAAAATAAAACGTTAATAGCACGTACGTCAAGACTGGCCTTTTTCTTTTCATCCTTTGTATATTCGTCATGGGGGTTTTCAACTAAAACTCCATCAACATTAATATGAGGAGGCTTTTTGTATCCATCAATAACTATAGACCATAAGTCAAAATCAAGAGATTTCAGGAAGAAACTCATACGTGTTTTTCAATAAGTGTAGTTTGTGCCGTCAAACAGTGGAGGTCTGTTTGTGGCTTGGCCTTCACTTGTGAATTTCACAGTTGTCATGTGTAATGCTGTGATCTATATAACAATTAAAAAATAACTGAATATAGCTGCAATTTTACCTTGCTTTATAGGTATAACCTGCACTGATACCAATTGTAGGAACAAAATCGTAAAGCAGAATACTCTAGAGGGGGAGTGAATAGAGTAGGCAATGGAATAGTGCTAATTAAAAAACTCGTTAGCAGTTAGATCACAGATATAATAATAATCATGAAAATAAATAATTGTAATGAAAAAGAGTGATCAGAAGGCAAACACAAACACCGAAATTTATACTAGTTTTTCTCTTGTGAGGACTAGTCCAGTCGGAAGAACTCTAGCTTCCAGTTGAATCCACTATTGGAAAATTCCGCAAGTTTTCATACGAAGTCCTTGCAACCTCTACAGACGCGAGCTTTGATACGAAAAACTCGACCAACTTCAATTATGAAGAGTCAATCTTCAATCAAGCCTCTGATTACAATCGCTCTGAAACTTCTAGACCGCACCGCACTGGCAAATCGACTAGAGGATTGTAACTGGCTTGGAATTTGAAAATAGAAGCTTTTTAGAACTCTTTGGAAGAAACGTAAGCTTTATAAGAGAAGAGATGAAAGTGAATTGGTGTTTTGAAATAATCGAAATCCTTCTCTATTTATAGTTTTTCCAAATGAAGAACCCTGACAGAATTCGGGCAGAATTCGGACAGAACTCTTTGTAACCAACCGCAACTGAAAGGAGACCAAGTTCAAAATCAAACGTTCACATAACGTTCAACTTGGCCGAACTCTAGCCGAACTCTGGCCGAATTCTGTCAGGGTTTGGTCAGTTGATTTTGTGAAAAATAATTTTGGCTTTTTGAAAAGTCCTTCAGAAGCTTTTTGTAAAAATAGATGTTTTTCAAAAACATAGGTCATTTTAAAAAGATAGGTCAGTTTTTAAAAACGGTTTAGGATAGCCTATTTGCCAGTATGACTTGGTGTATAATGTATTCCTAGACTCAATAAAAATGAAAATTACATTGCTTTTAAGGAAATACATTCTTGAATGACAAACAGCTTCGGTCTTGAACTGAGTAGATATCCATCTTTGATCAGTGTCCAAAACGTCCTTAGTAAACATCTGAATTGATTCATATATCGAGACAAATTTTGATCAATTATTAAAATCAGGTTTGACCATGACCAATAGGCCAACACATACTTCCACAGTTGTTTCTCAACTGCTACCTCTTCTAGTACCTAGTGTATTATATCCATAAGGGACTACACAGGATACACCAATTCATTTCCATATATTTCATACCCACACTCGTTTCCCCGCATGACTGCTACCTAATGTTCTTCTACCTTAACTTCCCTAAAACCTCCCTTTGACATAAATATGCTCACATACAACTACCCTATTCTATTCTAACTATTGTATACCAATTCTCAACCTTAGGTTGGTGGCACGCCTAATACGCCTATATGCACGGAGTTTTAGACTTCCCTATCTCCTAACCGTCGTTCCCTTCAATACGGTTACCTCACCTAGTAAATCGAGCATAGATACTTCTGCTATTATTGTTCATTCAACATCACATGCTGCCCTTATATAGAACACACATACGTAGTGTATACTAGGACACACCGATATCTTAACCCCCTTCATCTAGATATTGGAAGTATACATATCTCCACATGATCACACTTTTAGTTGTGGTAGAATACAGTCTCTAGGAACCATACCATCTGCTACATGATATTTGCATTCGATTTGCAAAAGTCTGTACCTAAGTTTTCCCTGAGACTTAGATATCTGCAGCTAAGATACACATATGGCTGAATCTACCATCTTCGCTTAACCTAATTGCAAGGCTACTTACTGCAGGTTACCCCGCCCCTTCACTGGCAGCCTATTAATTTGAATGCTCAAATCCCTACTCCCTACCAAGATACTTACCTGTATCATATAATGTACCCATGTGTTGTACATACAGGATTCTCTACACTAAGCAGTTGTACTACTAGCATCCAGAATCCATGTTACCAATGTATATTCTGCACATCCACCTTTGTATTCCTACTAATACGCACGCGCACCTATACACAACGTTACACCCATATGCCCAGATCATCACAAACACAGGAATACCGAGTACTACTATCATCCCGTCCTGCTGCACACATATCTGCTGACACCCTACCTTGCACTTCTCTTTAATATGGCTTGGTATCAGGCTATATCTTAACTCTGTACATAGCCACTATACCCCTAACCTCTATCTATGTATGCCTAGATAGCCTATTCGATCATACACCTATACCTAGGTACACATTGAGTTTTCTTGTTGTAGGAGCATACCCAATCCTGTTTACACCAAGACTTCTACCCGGATACATGACACCTATCATTGTATCAAACACATGGTGATCCCTATGCCCTTGTATCAAAACATAACTTATGCACGATTAGTAGAGGAGGATTAATGATTACCTGTTAGATGTTGATATCTAAGATGATCGATGTTGTAGTGAATTTCTAAGCCAAGACTCCTACTTCTCCTTACTAATTCCTCTATGAGCACCCAGGTCGGTTTCGAATTTGAGAGGAAAGAAGTAGGGGAAGGAGAGGGTTTTGTGGGGAGTGGATGGAGAGGGTCAATTTTCCACCTCCACCCAATATATAGGTAACCCTTGTCGACAGTAGGAGATAAAGGGAAGATGTCAATTTTTGAATTCAAATTGGATTTGAATTCACCATCTGTTTGAATTGAATAGTAATATTTCAATCAACCCCTTTAAAACATGGTTTTGCATAACCAATACTCCTCTATTGGTTCTAACTATAATATGATTACAATTTAACTCATTAGGGACTTAATAATTATATATATATATATATATATATATATATATATATATATATATATATATATATATATATATATATATATATATATATATATATAAGAATTTTGATTCAAGGGTTTACAAATCTACCTTCCTTAAAGAAATTTTGTCCTCGAAATTTAAAGATGGATAGATAGAAAAAGAATACCTCATGATTCAAAAAGATAAGGGTACCGCTCGCGCATCTCATCTTCTCTCTCCCATGTGGACTCTCCAGGAGAGTGATTCCTCCAAGCGATACGGACGAAAGGAATCGTCAGGTTACGCAGTACCTTCTCTCTCCGGTCCAAGATTTCTACGGGTTGCTCTTGATAACTAAGATTCGGTCCCACCTTAATCTCTGAATGATCTAATACATGACTGGAGTCTGCTACTTATCATCTCAGTTGTGACACATGGAAAAGTTGTGTACACCCTCCAATACAGGCGACAAGGCCAATTGGTATGCCACGGCACCGATGTAACGCCACAGTCCCAAAATACGTAGGACTAGGCATACGAAACATGCCAGCTGCATGCATACGAAGAATACTCTAATATATGGAATCCTCGTATACTTACATAATCTATAAATAATAAATCATAGGCCAGTCACAGATAATCTATATATCATCCACATAACATAAGAATAATGCAATATTACCGATAGAATAAAATAAAGACTCAAAGATATATAGACGAGTGGAAACAAATCCACTACCAAACTAGAAAGAGAATGGAGTCTAACCTCCTAAAAATAAATAAAAGATACAAGTAAACAGAAGAGTCAAGCGACGTCGAAGGGTAAGATCTCCTCGACAGACGATGAAGAAGCTGAACCTAGTCCGTACTCCTGTGGGAAGTTCTGACCGTCTATACCTGGAGAGAAAACTAGGGACTACAACAAATAGGGCATATAATAGCATCCACAAACGCTATGTTTTTCTTAATATAAAATTTTAGGCATGCTATGATTGCCCTTGCTATAATATAGAAACGCTATAATATTATGGCATTTATGAACGTTGTAACTGAATTATAGTGCTCGGGACGCTATAACATAACGTTATTAAATAGTAGCGTACATGAACGTTGTAGATAGAGAACGCTATATATTTATAGCACATAGGAACGATATTAACGTTTGTGACTGCTATTAATTTATAACATTTGTGGCTATAGACGTATAAAATTATTAAACTACTGAACGCTGTTGTCCTGCTGTGATCACAATTTCAAACGTTATTTATAGAATTTTCTATTGCAATTGCCAAGTTTCTGAATGCTGTAATAAAATTTAGTTATACAAAATAAGTCATACAATATATTAAACAAATCCAAACTTTTTCCATTCAACCAAACAATCAAGATGTACAAAAAGTTTATCAAAGTTAAAGTGACTTGATACTAGTCCAAACTAAACAAATCCATTCATTTTCCATTTCAACCAAACATTCAAGATGTACAAAAGTTGAACAAAGTTAAAGTGACTTGATACTAGTCCAAACTATATATCCTAGAAATTTAAGCGTCAAACTCCATTAGCTTTATATGTATGATATCAAAAATAATGCTTGACGTCCATCAACATGTCTTTTCTTGTAGCTTTTCATCCACATCCAAAATATATATTTACGGGTAGCTTCTTCTTCTTGCAAAAAGTATTTAATCGCCAACCTACATAAATATGAAAAGAAATTGACGAATGAGAAAAATATTATCGTGTGCACATATGAACCTATGTGCGTGAGATAGTGGTATCAGACATTCCATAAGAAGAGCACCAGTAGTACTGCATAAACTCCAGATATGGAGCAGTTCCTGGAACTGCAACCACAGCAGTAAACTGCAATAAACTATCAAAATGGATGGGTTTCGGAGTGTTTCGGATGATTAAGAAAAAGTGTCCAGGAGATTATGTGCATAAATGATAATGTCAAAATGGATGGGTGGCATGTGAACACCAAAATTGGTGCCTGTGAACACCAAAATTGTCTCTACATGCATGTGAACACTAAAATTGGTGCATGTGTCCGTATCATGCACAAAGTAGTTAGCTAGTTCATCGGTTGACCAGTTCAACTAGTCAGTCCAGTCTACAACTACAGTTGTCTACGATTTCTTGGTATACTAGTTATATGCATATATGTTTTAATAGGTGTAGTGAGATAAAAAAAAAAATAAGTAGAACAACTTAGAAAGAAAGATAACCATACCTAGTCATTCTCCTCATCCTCATTTTGCTTTTTGATCATGACCCTATAGGAAAAAAACATATAGGGAAATCTTACATATACGACAAAAAGGAAAAAAAAAAATATCATTGCATATTAGAATTAGCAAACTTACTTGATTTTTCATTAAAGCATCAATCAAATTGCTTTGTTTTTTTAAGTAACTTAGATATTGAGTTAACTGCCCTTGCATTGAATAAACTTTACTTTGGGAATTCATATCTTCATCCGTATTCACCTCGTCATCATTATCTTGTTCTTGGTGATCACATTTCTAAAGAAGGCAAACTTCATAGGTTATATGTGCAGAAAAAGAATTATAAAAGGCAAAATAAGAACTAATTACCTGATTTTTCATTAAATAAAAGCAGTAACATAAGCATGTAGTAAGGTAAAACATAATAAGTGAAAGCTCTTTCTGAAAAGGAAATCTAACATTTTAGTTTGAAAGAACCAAAAAACATTCTACAAGTAGATGTGAAAACAGCAAAAGATGACATCATATTGTACTGCCTTCATGCATATCAACCAAAGTCTTTATTGTAATATCCTAGTTCCTAATGGATAGCAAGAAACACCTTGAACTGACTGTCCATCCAAAATTCTCTAAAATCTCACTAATGCATGTCTAGATAGAAATAATTCATCCAATCCAAAGCAAGAAATGACTTTACTACTTTAGCTATATCTCATAAGTTTACTAATATTTCCAACTAATGTACTATAAAGTGCTAAGGCCTGCAGCCAATAAAATAACACTTACCAAAGAGAAAATATGGCAAAATTTGGTTAATCCCATTATATTATATGTTAGAGCACAATGTTAATGCTAAAGCATACCTTCCTCTCAAGAAATAGAGAAGCAAATAGCCAAGCGATTCCAAATCATCCCTACGGCTTTGTTCTGAATACACAAAATAATTCCTATTAGAATGTTTAATTCATAATTATAAACTTAAAATAAAAGTTGTTTCTCTTACCAATTCCTAGATGAGTGTTGCAACTTGCATATCGAGCAGTGCCACTTAAATTTTTATTTTCTCTGCATAATAAAAAAGTACAATTAGGTACTTGTTTACCTTCCAAAAATCTTTTGTCTATGCATATTAGTGCTTGGCGTTGTTAAATAAGAGAAAGTGAAAATTATTGTAATTATTGAGTTGTAAAGAAGAGCAATACAAAAATATTTAGCAGACACAACAGGCTAATCGGTCGATTGTGCCTCTAACTGACATTTAAGTGATGCAAAGAAATGCCAGTTTGAATGACATGGCTTCAATATTCTTTTCTTAATCAAAATTGTCAAATTCCCCGTCTTAAATTAATGATTTCCTTCCAACGCATACGCATTTAATTATTTCTTACTATATTCTACTGCTAGAAAATGGAAGCTTTAACATAAAGTTAGTAGCCTACTTTCAATTTATATAAAAGAGAGAGAACATAATTTACTATGTGCCCCTTCCCATACAGATTCAGTGTTTCTACTGTACATATGACAAAGTATGAAGAGCATATTGTCATCCCATAGCACTGAATTATACACACAATAGGGTAGAAAGAAAAATAAAAAGATCAACAGATTGATCAACTAAATGGCAAAAATGTTCATTTGACTGCTTAATTCACTTGTTAGATTAACCCACGAAGCATAACTGCCTACCTGTATGGAATATGGCGATTGGTAGTGGAGTCCCGATATCTTTTTGCAAACCCAAAGTCAATTATGTATACCTAGAGACAATAAACCACAATTGAGAATGACAGAGTAATTAGAAAGAGCATCCATGAAAATGAGCCACACATACTAGCACTACAAGAAAAATAACCTGCTATAACGTTTGAAAAGAAGCTATTACAACGGTTCATATACAAGCGTCACAGGATTTCAGCAACACTGCATAATATGACGGTTTTGAAGAATTTTTGGCCTATTATAACGATTTATAGCGCTAAGCGTTATATATTGTTCACACATATATGACATTGTTACAACACAATCGTTATAGAAAGTGGTAAAAAAATTGAAATCCAGCTCAAACACCCGCTCAAACCTGACCATAAATCAAAAGCCTAGTTCCCTCTTCTTTTTTCCTCTCTCTCTCTCATTTTTCTTCTCATCTCCAGAGGCTCTCTCCCCCTCCTCATCTCCTCTTTTCCTCCTACCACCGCCATCTCCCCCGCTCATCTGCCTCTCCCTCGTCTCCCTCGCTCATTCCTTTCATGAGGCAAGAGAATCGCAAACCCTAACCCACCACAAACCCTAACCCAAATTTGCCCTAAATCCTAACCCTAAACTCCTCCCCACCCTCTGAAAGTCCAAATTAACCCCCACCGTGCCGCGGACGTGGACATCCAGCTCTGGTGCAGCTCTGGTGCCGGTGGAGCATGCATGCGATGCTGCTCGACGATATCCTTGGCCACCTTGCGCTCGAGCGCCTGAGGCTGGACGTTGCCTTCGAGGACCCCGTCGAGCTCCAGAGCAGCATCCGGATGGGCGAGCTCATGGTGCTGGAGCTCGGCCTCGTCGCCAAGGTTGCCGGGCCCTCGCTCCCAAGGCTCGTCTCCGACTACCCCAACCTCGAGGTGCTGTCCCTGGTCGACGAGCTCTAAGAGATAGAGATCCGCTTCCGAAGCCTCAAGAGGCTGAAGCTGGATATCGTCGGCACGGGGGAGGTAAGCGTATCCTGCCCCGGGTCGATTTGTTTCACATTTTGGCCTTTTTTTTATTACAACACTGAAGACTCGTTGCATGTTTCACGTTTTGGCCGATTTGTTGGATTGCTAGAGCTTGTGCCTGAGTCGACAATCAATTTGTGGTTACAATATGACCAATTGTCCATGTACGGGATGTTTTGTGATGAAAAAATTCAAAATCAAGATGAGAAGGTCCAGGATTACCTTGTTTCAGTATGATCAACAATTCTTCTATGATGTTTATTGCATATTTTCTGTCTATAATTTCTAAAAAACTTTGTATTACTGAATTGTGCTTGAGAAATATATACAGTGTCACGATAATGTTGCAACACAGATCATTGATCTTATGATCTTAATGATGGGTAACATGCTACAGAGGATTGTGGCATACAATATATACAGTGTCACAATGTTTGTAGTAAATGGTAGACCTTGGAAGCTCTGATACAGAAGTTTTCAAGGATTTGAGATGCTAGACAGTTGTTACCTGCACAACAAGGTTTTTATAGCAATTTTAGCCAGTTGATTTAGTTGTGCTTCTGAACCAAGTGACGTAAGGAACATGCTTTTATCTGGAGCTTGGTAAATGAATATTTGTAGGATTTGTTTAGCTGATTCATACAGGTATGTTGGAATGGAGTGTGATGGTTATCGGATCAAGTTACAACTCAGAAGTGAAGATGATACATAGCATAGGTTTTCTTATTTAATTTTATATAAGAGTTTTATTGTGAAACTGTTTGTTGATTCATAAGTTCTCTTCGTAGTTGGTTTGGACCAACTCTCAAATAGATCCCAGTACATTTAGAGTTCGGGAAGTTAATTACTTTAGGTGAAGTTTGATTTTCACTTACCTGAGAACTTCATATCTATACATATTTGTCATGCCAATATTGTTCTTAGATTATGTAATAGAAAATCCTATTTGTAATAGAGATGGTGGATCATTTGACTATAGCTTTCATCATGAATTTTTCTCAGGGATAAGAAGAAAGAGTTTGCTCCAAATTATGCAGCATATTATCCTTTTGGTGTCGATGTCTTCTTGTGACAACAAAAAATTGATCACATTACTCGATTTTTGAATCTTCCTTCTGTGGGTTCATCTAGAAAGTTTCCATCTATTCTTGTTGTAAATATTCAGGTACATGATTCTAGCAATTTTGACTTGCAAGTAATACTTCTATGACAAATTTTACATGCTTAACTATCCAGAAAGAACATACTTGTATAGATGATCTATGAAGAAATCTTTAGTTTTGAAACACCATTCTAAAGTATTCCTACTGATATATTTATTATATTGTATTGTTCTCTTCTGAACTTACAAATGATAGATATACCATAGTTATAATAAAGAAGTTCAAATGATCATTCTTGAAATCCTTATCATGATGCTTAACGTAATAATTTGAGTATGTTTTATGCCCTTTGTACTCGAGGAATGTGTTTACTAAAAATACTAGGATTGACACTAGGGGAGCTAATTTCATTTGTTAGTTACTTAGAAGGAGATTTGCATGATTTAAGGTAGTAGGTTCAATCATATACAAGTAGTCTGAAACAATTTTTTTGTAGTACAGTTCTATCTTTAGTTACTGTTCAAATCAACATCTATGAAGAATCTTCTTGTAAACTTTACAGGTTCCATTGTACCCTGCTACTACCTTTCAATATGAAACTGATGGAGAAGGCATGAGCATTGTCTTATACTTTAGACTTTCTGAAAGTTACTCAAAGGAGGTTCCATCAATTTTTTAAGAAAATATTAGTGTAAGATGGTTATATAGTTGTGCTTTCAAATTGCTAGATATCATTCTTCATGAATCGTAGCTACACTACTTTGTTGAGTAATTACTTTTACTTTTATTGCAGCAGTTGAGATTCACCCATTTCTGTACATCATTTATATATTGTTTGTACAATTCCTTTATATCTAAGAAGCATGGGTATGGGCATGGACTTGACATGGAAAGGGACAAATCACACAACAAATTTGCAAATCCTAGGACACACACATTATTGTTTCTAATGATTATACCTAGTAGGATGTGCTTTTTGATTGCATTTTGACTAACTTTGTTATGTAGGCTTTTGATTAAGATAGAATGTGATTTAATTTTTGGGGCTCCAAGAGAACTCATAAATATGGATAATGGTATTTTTGGAAATTAGATAAATATTTTACATTGATGTCCTACATGGAATTCTTAAGTAATTGTAGAAGAAAAACTTAAGGTCATTTACTTCATCGCTTATATAAATTAGCAAGTTGGCACATATATTAGCTGTAAACGTGGATCGTGTGTTAGTTGTGTGCAGACCATGTCTGCATCTGATACATCTTGGACAAGTGTACAACGTATTGTCTGATGGCTACACACCCTAGTTCCGATTGTCCGTGCTTCCTTGGTTGATATCAATGATAAGTTCCTTTCAGAACAATTAGTTTATGCTTTACAAAAGGAAGATATACTTGTTGATCATTCTAGATTTCTAGCAGTTCTACCAAGTTATATCAAATTAGATAATCATTGGACCTCCATTAAAGTAATAAGCTTGAAACACTTGATGCACATTTCAACTACTTTAAGAAACATAATATTACTTTCTAACTAAGCCAACATTTTCTAAGTCCTAACTTAACTACACAAAAAAGTTTCTTGTTCCAAGTACACAAGTCCCCCTGACGCAAGACACGAATAAAAGAAAACCGGACAGAATGATTCAAATTATCACAAATCAATCACACGAATGCAAGGATCCTAGATGAAACTAATGGATGTATCCTAACAAATGCTAGATCCAACCTGGAAACAATAAACTTCTCTAGATCCAACCTGGTCCTATCGATGTGGTAGTCCCCGACAGAATTGTGTCCGCACGTGTGGAGGGCCTCCACTAGCCTACATCTCTTTCTGATGCATTACTTACTTTATATTCACAAGGAAAAAAAGGAATATACTTTTCAGATCTGGCATGTCGACCACATGGCTAATATGCAGTTATCTTCCCACGTACTTACTAATAATTGCATCCTTAACAGGGGAGAATTATTTTGAAATTGATTTGGATATGCATAGATTCAGTTATATCTCAAGGAAAGGATGTGAAACATTTGTAGACAGGTTGAAGCTGTGTGTGTTGGATGTCAGCCTAACTATCCAGGTAATTATTTACTATTGTTATTTTTCCCAGCTTCTGTTCTACAGATAGAATTTTGACTCTTGAGAATAAAAATATAATGAAGAGTCATCGAAATCTTGATTTTTGAACAGGGAAGCAAACCTGAAGAATTTCCAGAGCAGATATTGTGTTGTGTCAGGTTGAATGGGATTGCGCACATCCAACATTGGCTTGAGCACTTTTTGGAACCTAACCATCCTTCTACTTGCTGAACCCCCAATCATCTCGGTGAAGTTATCATAAGTCTAAAGTTTTTAGCAGATTGACCTTATATTTTTTTTGGCTTGTTTATACTTGTAGAGTTGTATTTTTTTTGTTAATTGGTGTTCTTTTTGCTAATGGTGGAATTCCTTGTAGCCATACCAGCCTAACATGCAGATAAATCTATTTGTTCAATGACTACTTACCTCAGGTCTAATATTTGATATACAAATATATGAAGCACAATAAAGAAGTCATAGCTTTCTATTCTATTCTTTTCCAAAAGACACATTTTTCTATCAGATCAACAAATATTATTGCTTTGCTTGATTACTTGTTCAGATATGTCACCAGGCTCACTTTTGTTCCTTTGCTTTTGCTTCTATAACGGAATTTTGTTGTAGCAGTTGTACGTGTTGACAGTTTTAAGGGGATGTCAACAGTTTTTGTGGTGTTGATAGTTTTGAGAGATGTCGACAGTTTTTGTGGTATTGATGAAGCCAAAGGAAGCGGCATAGTAACAATTTTTAGGGTGTCAGGGCTTTTGAAGGGATGTCACTATTTGGTGTTGGTGAATGCAATGTTTCAATGTTTTGAGGCCGGTTGCCCTAAAAGGGAAAGATGTATATATTTTTGGATTCTAAAATGTAATGTGATATGTTGGTGAAACAAAAGTTGGAAAAAGAGTGATATATATTGAAATGTAATTAAGATGTGATATTTGGATATTTTTAATGAAATGTTTCAAATGTTAGTTAAATCATATTTCTGTTGTCTCAGAAAATTAATATGTTTTTTATAACACATTGAATTATAAGCATTGACAGGTGATATATATGTGTGTAAATAACCAGAACAGAATGTTAGAAAGTGTTATCTATAAGTTCTTTTTAAACGTTTCATGAACGTTTTATAAATAGTTTCAGAACCAGATCATTTTAGCAAGCATTATGTATATATAACTTAGTCATAACGCTTTAGGATATATATGTTATATATAATGATAATATTAATATCGTTTTCAAATTTAGTGTTATATATAATTGACTTAATTATCTCATATTTTAATAAAAAGGTGTCACATAAGATTAAGTCATATAACAATATTTCTAAACTTTTATAATTGTTGTTCATGACGGTTGCCTGCTTCCAAAAAACTGTCATAAATTGTCATATATGACGGATTTAACCCGCCATAAAAAGGCATTTTTCTTGTAGTGTAGGAGCCGATCAAACTAGCTACCTAGTTCGCTTTTCTTCCGAGACCCATAAGGCAATTATCAGGTTTGATGTCCCTATGCAAAAAACCTTTTGGGTGCACATATTCTATCTTGTTTATCTGCAATCAACAACAATTACATGACAATCAGCACATAGCCATTTGATCTTGAAAATGCGAGCATTATAACCATATGCTAAGAAAGAAAATCATGATATCAGTGAACAGATGCTCCAAGATTGTAAGCACAAGAAATACGATAAAATGCTGAAGAATAGCCCATGAAGTTATTAAAATGGCAATAATAACATACAATGATTATTTGAAATAATTTATCCTCATTTCGACTATAATAATTCATTCTAAACAAGGTTCAAACAATATTGTTGAAGTCAAACATGATAGACATCTCCATAGGGATTTCCTTAAGAAGGTGTACGCACAAAACAATCTTTTTCTCCACTTTATGTACAAAATTTTCATTTTTGGGGCAGCACAGCTAAAACATCATTCTCGCAGACATATAAATAAAACGAGAGAGAAGCCTTATGATAATAGGGAGTATTATAACGTGGACCTTTTGCCCCTCTATGATTCATGGGACATTAGGAAACATGTCCAGAAAATTAATGTTATGGTTTGTTCTGCCATACCTATAAAATTTTTGAATCCCTTGTATTGAAATACCTGAAAATGGGAAAACATGCAAGTAATGGAGATACATAGATGCACAAACATAATTGATTTCATGAATATAAATAATAAAGGAAACAAAAAGATCGATCGTTTACCTTCAAATTAAGCCTTCGATCTTGAAGAATATGAACAATCCAAAACCCTAAAACCCAAATTGAGAACCAACATGGAAATTAAAAATCAGTCCCCAACATTGAAGTTAAAATACCCAAATGTAGAAAGAGAGAGAGAGAGAGAGAACTGTGAGAGGAGAGGAGAAAGAAGAGGACCGTGAGAGGGGGTCGCATGTGTTTCCTGTGTCGTGTGTGTTCGTGGAAGCACAGATAGAAAGATGGAGAGAGGGGAAAGAAGAGGATTGTGAGACAGAGAGGACTGTGAGAGCAAGATAGATCTCACAGAGAGAGAGAGAGAGAGAGAGAGAGAGAGAGAGAGAGAGAGATGGCGAGAGGGGAACGTGTGAGAAAGCAAGAGACACATATAGAGAGAGAGATGGAGAGAGGGAAAAGTAAAAGTATACTTGTGCTGATCAGAGAGAACAAGAAAGAGAGAGCGGGAGGGTTGTAGTGTTCAGCGAGAGGGAGGGTTTTTGTTTCGGAAGAGGAGATGAAGAAATTGATTAGTTCTATACATCTAAAACCTAATATAATTCTTCACACCTAAACTACTCGCCCACCTCATGCCTAAATTTCTCCCTTGATCGCGCCTAAATAATACTTTGCAATTATTATAGCATTTCATAAAAGCATGCTATTACTTAATGTATTTTATAGCGTTTATACCCGGACGCTATACAAGAATTGATATATAAATTGAATATAAACTGCTCAACATTAATTCGGATCATAACATGGTTGAGTAATTTATCATCGAAGTAGTGAATCACACCTATAACCAAACGAGGACAAAGTGTGGCACACTAGTTCGCGATAAAATAATGTTCCAAGCCATGATCGTGCATAAGTACACAACTAATACGAAAAAGTGCGTATACCAAAATGGATAAAAGTCGCCTAACTATTCTAAGTGGAAATGCATTTTGAGAACAGTACATGGTTGCATGAGTATCAGGTTAGGTCATGTCAGGAGTAATAATAATAATATAGTACAGTACCACAGTAGCGAGTCTAAATACTATATACCATTCCTTAGTATCGTGCGAGTCTATAACATATAGTCTACCTATCGTTCCTCAGTAGTGAGCGAGTCTACGATAGATAGGGAGGTATTCAAAGCCGAATTGTGTTCTTCCAGCCCAATGTCCTATATAGTTAACTAATAACTGCTAAATCTTCAAGCATGCAACCCTATTAATAGTTATTCCCTAACGCATGTCCTTACGTACTAGTGGCCAGCCGAGTACGCAAGTCCGAGACCTATATGCGACTCGTGACTCGTGTATCACTTGTGTCAAGGCCAATGAATGCATCACAAATATAGGGCAGTCTCCTACTCTAAGTCGATGCATAAACAACAAAAGTAATATGAACATGACCAAACAGTTATCTGCATAAAATAAATAAAGGCAATAAAATGACAATAAGTAAAAAAAATAATAAACACTAAATAAGCATGCTAAATGACATTATATAATCAGATATAGTGGCAAGGTATCTTTCTGGTGATGGTGCGATGATCTGACAACTTCTAGAAGACAAACACGATAAGCCAATAAAAGCTACATAGGTGAGACTTCTGCAAACGTCTCCGGATGCTGAAATGAACATCATGAGTGTTTTTGGCATAAAAAAATCTAAGATAGCCTACCCATAAGTCCATTTCTGGACGCAGGGACAAAATCATAATTTTTGACCAAATCGGTGTTAGTCGATGGACCCGCTTTGCAGCGAAAAGTGTGCCAAGTCCTACGATCTCTAAAGTCATCAAACTGTATACCTAGGAGTTCGGTTTGACGACACGACTACAACCATACATCCATATTTGCATTCCTATAAGTGGTGCAAAATCTCGCACGTTTGATCGAGTCACGGGCCCGTCAAAATAGCGTTCCGGTCGACCTTCTCAGAATCGGACCAAACATGGGTCATAGGACCAAAAAAATAACACGAGTCCAGTGGCATAAGTTTTGTCTCGATGTGACGAGCAAGCACAAAGTTAGGGCTTAGTTTCCAAAGTGGCTGATACGAGGTATTGCGAACGACACGACTTGATGTCGTCGCGCACATGCGACCAAATCAAGTTATGTCAATTCCCAAACGTTGAAAATATCCTTATGCGTCTTTAGGTGCTCATGGGTTGCGACTCGATCATCCGGTTTGACGGGATGCACGTCGTATTAGAGATTTTTCCTAAATTTTTTAATTTCAAAAACTATTTTTTTGCAAACTTTACAATCAAATTTCTTTCCATACAGTGAATGAAAAATTAATTTACAAGAAAGATTTGGAAGGGCTACAAGTGCACTAAAAAATTTGTAAAAAATTTTAGACAAAAAATTATTGAACTGACGAAAAATAGTCCACAAACAGGGGTACCTGGATCGATCCCCTGTCCTGTTTCGGGCTGCTTTTTTTTTCCTTCGACTTTGTGTCGAATTTTGGACCGATGGGCTCGCTATATCGAAACCTAATTACTAGGGCTTCTAGAGGGTTACCTAGGCTGTTCATAGGAATTTAAAAATCAAAATTCGATCGTGTGTTGAAATAGATAAACTGTTGGAAACATCGGTACCTCACACTGGTTTCTGAAATAGAGTGGCCCTGTTCCGAAGGGTTTTGGGGCTCCGGCGGGCGGCCAGCTGCGACAGCGATATGGAAACGTTAGGGAGGGTCGCCCAACGTCGGAGGTCATAGAGATGGGATCGAGAACGAGAGGGGCATTTTTGGATTCGAAGAAAAATATAGGTTTCACGAAGTTATCGAGTATATATTCTCGGTTTTTAAACTTCGATTTCCTATAAATTTGATATGGATTTAAATCTAGGACTTAATCCAATCTATAAAGAATTCGATTAGGATTTCAGGGGAATAATTCTTTTGGATAGTTGGTTTCGAATTCAATGGAGATTAACAGTCAAAAAGAAAAATATTTCCTAGGGATACTATTCTGTGTGCCGGTTTTGGGATGGGGATGGTGAACGGTGCCGCATGCACTGTTCAACTGGGATTTAAACTATTTTTGTTTCAAAAGCTAAACACACACACAGACACAAATATGTGTGTGTGTGTGTGTGCACACACGCGCGCATATATATATATATATATATATATATATATATATATATATATATATATATATATATATATTCAAATTTCGAATTTCGAATGTTCAAATTTTCGAATTTCGAATGTTCAAATTTCTTCAAAATTTGGAATGTTCAGCCCGTTCCCGTGCTCCCCCCATACGATTTTCGAATTTCGAATGTTCAAATTTCTTCGAAATTTGGATCTCTGAAATTTCGAGACATTGTCCCTAACGAGCTGAACACTCGTCCACCGAACCCCGGTCAAATTTTAATATTTCGAATTTTCGTAATATTGCAGTTTCTCTTTTAAAACTTTTGTGTTCCCTACCTAGTATTCCAAGGCCTTTTTGTGTTTTCTGCCTATGGTACTACATGTAATGCTCTTCTTGAGCCACTCTTTCTATTTCAATAAATTGTTGTTTCGAAATATATATATATATATATATATATATATATATATATATATATATATATATATATGTGTGTGTGTGTGTGTGTGTGTGTGTGTGTGTGTGTGTGTGTGTGTGTGTGTGTGAAACCCGTAATTTTTAGTTAATTATTTGAATTAGTTAATTAATTAATTCTGAAAATTTTTGTCAAAAATCATATTTTTCTAATTAATTAAATATTGTGTTTATTCTAGTTCGGATAAATAAATTGTTATTATTTAGTTAAACCTGTTAATTATGAAAACCATATTTTTTTTAGAAAAAAAATTATTATTATATATATATTTTCTGGAATTTTAGAGTTTAAGTCAAAACCTGTAAAATTTTATTTTATAAATTATTATTAATGAAAAAAATCATATTTTAGAAAATATTTAATCCTGGATTTTCGAATGTTGGTCTTGACCAGTTCCGAGCCTGACTTAAACCCGACTCGAACCCATATTCTTTTTTCTGAAATTAATTATTAAAAACCATTAGTATTTTATTTTCCTAGTTAAGAAAATATATTTTTAATAAAACATTTCTTTAAATAAACTCATCTCTTTAACTCTCTCTCTCTCTCTCTTGTTTTCCTTCTGGAAGAGCCGACCCTTCCCATCCCGAACGGCCGCCACCCGCCGCCGACCGTCGGCCTCCCTCGAACTGCCGTGCCCCTTCGGATCCGGTAACCCCCCTCTCCTCCTACCTATATAAGCCCCTAAACTCCTTCTTCCCCTCACCCCACCAACTCTCCTTCACTCCACACTCCCTCTCCCTAAGCAAACCCTTCCTGCCGACGCCGGACCACCCTCGCCGAGCCCGTCGGCCCCGACCCCTGCCGAGCTCCGGCCATTTCCCAGCCGCCCGTGCCCGTGGGTGTCTCCCAGCGCGGCCGACCCCCGGCGCTCCACCGCAGCCCCCAGCGCTGCTGACCCGCCTCCGGCGCCCCGTCTCCGGTGCTCGCACGTTGTTCCCGGCCGGTCCACCGCTCGTGGCCGTGACCAGCGGTCCTTCGCCGTTGTTCTCCCGTGCTTTCCCACTGCTTTTCCCAGCGCCCTTTTCGGCTCGCTTCCCGGCGCCGATCCTGACCCGTGTGCTATCCGTCACAGCAACCCGAGTTCGATCTGAAGCTGTCCAGCGTCTTCCTGTGCCCGATTTGCTGTTCCGAGTCTGAGGCTACACTTCAGATTCCGTCAGTTTTGGGTAACCTCTGTTAATCTCAGTAGTTCGTCCCTCATAGGCGTCGATGATGAGATTTGGTCCACAAATTTCTTCGGAAATTCGGTTTTCGGCTACGTTTTTGGTTTCAAAAATTTCGGAACCATTTGTTCTATGATATTTGGTTCTGCGAATGGTTTGTTGATTTCGGGTTTTCCCGAGAACTTTTCGGAAAGAGTTCTGATGATTTGGGATTATTTCGAATTTCCGAATTTAGTTTGGTTTTCGAAATTTTTTGGAAACGTGTTGCTGTTTCGGGTTTAATATTATTTTGGTTGGAAAATTTGTGTTCCCTGGTTAGGGATAGTTATCGGTGTTTGGTTTAGCATTTTCCCAGTTTTTGGGTTGACAAAAAATAGAGGAAATGCTACCGAATTTTCCATAAAAATTTAGTTATATTTTAAAATGATTTTAAAATGATTTTCAGAAAATATTAAAATTTTGGATTTCGGGCGACGACCGTATTGGTCAATGGGCCCTGGCTAAGTGCAAACGAAACAGGTTTTACCGGACGTTGAGGCATTAGCTATTTTTGACGATTGGACCAATATCTGAGACTCATAAAATAAAATCAATTTAGTTTAAATTATTATTTTATTTTATTAAATTGTAGGATAATTTTCAGGACTAACCAAACTTTTATTCTTATTTAAATTCATGTAATTGGTCTGTAAGGGCATAAGCCCATTTATTTATTCTGGTGTGAGAAATTGTAATAATTTAGAAATTGTAATAATTTAGAATTTTGTTTTGCTTTCTTTTATATTTCTGGTTATCATTTTGTCGTAAGAACGTAGTAAAAGATAATAACTATTTATTAAAGAAAATGAATGTTTTATCACATAGAAATTTAAGTTGTAAATAATGATTCACGTATTTCTCACTTAAAGAAAAGTTTTAGTTTTATATTTATAAATACGAAAATACAAAGTTTTGTCAATAAACTGGTAAACACAAAGTTTTTCCCAAAAATTAGTTACAGAGTTATCTTTCTTAGTTAATTACAACTGACTAGATAAATTGTGTTGTTTGTGATAACGTAGTCAAAAGACTAAAATTGACTAGGACACAACTAGAGATTGCAACTAGTATAGTAACATTGGCGACTTTGGTTATCTGAGACAAGTTTTCCGAATGTAGGATTTCAAGGAAGAACCTGATTTTCCATCCCGACGTATCGATCCGTCCAGTCCAATCATTTGAGGCAAGTACATTTTTGTGGTAGATTACAATTAGTTAATAATTATTTTAATGCAAGTTTAAATCACGATACAACACAGAACTCTCTTTGAGAGCATTGACTGTAACTACTGTAACTATTGGAGACTGGGAGTAGTGTAGTGGATATGACCACATCCAATTAGTACAACTGAATGTATTAGCTTACCCCTCAAACACACGGGGATAAGCCATACCATATCACTAGGATATTACTGTAACAAACCCAATCCGGTCATATTCATTACCTATTCATATCACATTGTTTTAACTGTTGGAAAATCATTTATTTCAAACTGTTTAAAAGTGCATAATTCCATTATTAATTTAAATTGTTAAAATATCATGAATTTGTACTTTGCTCCCTCCTGACTGGAGACTATATTTTTAGGTCCTTATGAGGATGCAGAGCTACTGATTAGTAGCTACTATGACCCTGAGCTATACCCTGCTGTGCTTCCTGAGGATGGCGTACCTGATGATGATGTTGCTTCTTTTTAGATATTATTTTCCAGTTTGATAGTTTTGTTTAAAATAATGTTATTTTAGTTGGTGGTTTTAAGATTGTACTCTGTACTGAACAAGTTTTAATTTATCGAATATTAAAGATTGTGGCAAATTAAATTGAGTTGTTGATTACCTGCATATGGAAGATACAGCTTACTGCCGCCGCCTCAACAGCGGTGCAGGCTGGGCATGATCCGATTCGACCCAAGTAATTGGGACCGGGTCGTGACATGTTTTTAGTGGTGGCCCATACAAGTCAAATCAACAACTTAGGAAAACCTATCTAGAGACATTTAGAACACTAGAACATTAATTTATCACAACATAGGACCGTTATATATTATAAATATTTTTGCTTGTTATAGATTAGTAGGCTACCTTGCTTATGTTTATGTCCTAAACCTTCCAGAGAATGGCCACTGACAAGACCAATCCTGCTGGCGATGGGGTATCTTCACCCTATCATACCCGACCACCCCAACCAAGTCCGGATCCTACACCTCGGCAGCTGGCCGACCGTCCCTATAATACAACGGCGGATCCATCATCTTTCCAGATGGAGATGCAGCCCCCTGTGGTTTTGCCCACTCCAGCTGCCCCACCGGTGCCTGTGGACCCCACCGACCTCATAGGTCTGCTAAGAGGAGTGCTAGAAGCTCAGAGAACTTAAGCTGAAGCTCATCGCGAGCAGACGGCGATTATGAGAGAAGGCATGGAGAATGCCCATAGCGTGGCAATGGCTGCACTGGAGAGAGGAGAAGCAGCTCAACAGGAACCAAGGCCTGCCAAGGTAAACATAAATCTAAGGATTAATTTATGTAATATTAAGGCCATTTAAATTAATGGGAATCATATTGCCAAGGTGGGCGATATTGAGAGTTTTAAGAAGCAGAACCCTCGACCCTTCAAGGGAACCGAGGGAATCGTCTATGCTGATGAATGGCTCGATAGCATGGAGTGTCTCCTAAGCGTCGCTTGACTTCCAGAAGACCTCAAGGCTGAAGCAGTGGGACTTCAACTGCAAAGTGTAGCAAGCACCTGGTATCGGAATGAACCTCGACTCCAGGATATGCAGCTTGACTGGGACACCTTCAAGAGGTTGTTCAAGAGAAAGTTCTTCCCAACATCAGAGTTGCGGGAGATGGAGAGACAATTCCAGAACCTGAAGCAAGAAAATATGACTGTTGGAGAATATACGACAGAATTCGGCCAACTCAGCCGTTTTGTCAAGAACCTGGTGGCTGACCCTGAAGATCGTGCTGAAAGGTTTAGACATGGGCTGAGAGAGGAGATCCGCACCCATGTGATCTCAGGCGGTGCTAAGACCTATGAAAAGATCCTGGAGCGAGCTCAAGATATAGAGAAGAGCCAACCCGCTCACTCAAAGAGGGATTATCCTGGAACTAACAACTTTCAGGGTAATCAGAAGAGGTCCAATAACAACAACAACAACCGGCCTTCCCACCACCAGCAACAGAACCAGCAGGTAAGGAACAATGATAGGGCACCTCAGAGGCAGATTCCTGTCTGCGACTATTGCAAAAGGCCGGGGCATCAAGCAAATATCTGTAGAAAGAGACTAGGACATTGCCTAGTCTGTGGGTCTTCCACCCACCAAGTGAAGGACTGCCCCTCGGCGGCCCACCGGACTGGAGCTACTCAGCAGAAAGGTCCTCTGCCGACTCAGCAACAACAATTTGGGTAGCATCAACAGAAGACTGGGCGAGCTTTTGCCCTAGCAGCAGAGGAACAAGAGCCAGAGCAGGAACCTACAGCTGATGTCATCGCAGGTTTCATTTATGTGCATTCATATCCTGCCTTAGCTTTATTTGATTCAGGAGCATCACATAGTTTTATATCCATAAAATTCATCTCTGCACACCACATAGATACGGGCTTTAGCACGAAGATATGTAGAGTCATGACCGGTGGAGGACCCCTACCTATCACTGAGACCTGTAATTGCCCTATCACCATATCAGGCCACCAATTCATAGCACCTTTGCTTGTGATGTCCTTACCCAATTATGATATAGTCCTAGGGATGGACTGGTTGAGTAAGCAGCATGCGCTGATAGACTGTCACAGAGGATGTGTAGTCTTCAGCCCACCTGGAGAGCTGGAGTTTGAAATCTCTCGAACTCCGGAGGATATGAAGTGTGTTACCTACACCTCTATCACAGAAGAATCCGGACCTTCCCATCCTATCATAGCAGAATTTATGGATGTCTTCTCTGATAGTCTTCCCGGGTTACCCCCAGACCGAGACATAGAGTTCACCATTGACCTATTCCCCGGTTCTTCCCCTATTTCTAAGGGATGCTACAGAGTCAACCCGAAGGAGGCCAAGGAGATGAAGGATCAGATCAATGAACTGAAGGCTTTGGGATTTATCCGAGACGGAGCTTCACCCTAGGGAGCACCTATCTTGTTTGTTCCCAAGAAAGACGGAACTGTGAGGATGTGCATCGACTACCGGGCGCTGAACAATATCCCCATCAAGAACAAGTACCCTCTACCCCGGATCGATGACCTGTTTGACCAACTCAGTGGAGCCAAGGTGTTCTCGAAGATTGACCTCAGATCCGGCTACCATCAGATCAAGGTCAGGAAGGAGGACATTCCCAAGACGGCGTTCAATACCAAGTATGGGCAGTTTGAATTCTTGGTCATGCCATTTGGACTAATGAATGCTCCTACTGTATTCATGAACCTTATGAACAAGGTTTTCCATGAATATCTAGATCAGTTTGTCGTTGTCTTCATCGATGACATTCTGATCTACTCAAAGACTGAAGAGGAGCATGAGGAGCACCTCAGGAAAGTTCTGGGAACTTTGAGGAAAGAGAAGTTATATGGTAAGCTATCCAAATGTGAATTCTTTCTAGACAAGGTGGATTTTCTTGGCCATGTTGTCACAGGAGAAGGAATTTCGGTGGACCCTAAGAAGATAGCTGATGTTGAGAAGTGGTCTACCCCAAGCTCAGTTGCTAAAATCAGAAGTTTCTTGGGCTTGGCTGGCTACTACCGAAAGTTTGTGAAGGATTTTGCCAGAATTGCTGAACCAATGACGAAGCTCACTCGGAAGAATGAAGAGTTCACCTGGACGGAAGATTGCCAGGTAGCATTTGAAGAGCTGAAGAAGAGGCTTACCACTGCACCAATCCTTGCGCTACCCGTAGGAACCGGTGGTTTCTCAATCTATAGTGATGCCTCTCGAAAAGGACTGGGTTGCGTTCTTCAACAAAATGGAAAAGTGATTGCTTACACATCTAGGCAATTACGGACTCATAAGAAGAACTATCCCACACATGACCTGGAGCTTGCTGCAGTCATCTTTGCATTGAAGTTATGGAAGCATTATCTATATGGAAAGAGAGTAGAAATATATACAGACCACAAAAGTCTAAAATATGTTTTCACTCAGAAAGAGCTGAACAAGAGGCAAAGAAGATGGCTGGAGCTGATGAAAGATTTTGACATCGACCTGCAGTACCATCCGGGTAAGGCTAATGTGGTTGCAGATACACTTAGTCGATACCCAGTAGCGATGTTCTTGACCAAGGAGCGGCACTTGTTGGAGGACATAGAGAAGCTTGGTCTAGAGATTGTACTGCCCGAGGAGAAGATGAAGGAACTGGGGCGAGAAGCTATTGTACCTGGAGCTGACTCAACCATGATACAATTGCAATTGCGTTCAAATCTGATGGACAAAGTCAAGGAGACACAATTCCAAGATGAGACGCTTTACAAACTTGGAGATAAAGTGCTGGCAGGAACACTTGAAGGTTTCTCTATAGCCAGTGACGGAGCATTGAAGAATGGTACGAGGCTGTGTGTAACATCTGGCGAATTGAGGAATGAGCTGATGCAAGAAGCGTACCAGTCGCAGTATTCCATACATCCTGGAGCTAATAAGATGTATCGGGATATGCGTACCATCGTTTGGTGGTATGGAATGAAGAAGGATCTATCCAGATTTGTGGCTAGATGCTTGATCTGTCAACAAGTGAAGGCTAGCAGACAGAGACCCGCAGGACTTCTACAGCCGCTGGACATTTCGGAGTGGAAGTGGGAGCATATAACAATGGACTTTGTGTCAGGACTGCCTCGATCCCAAGGAGGGAAGGACGCTATTTAGGTTATTGTGGACCGACTGACTAAGTTGGCTCACTTTATTCCCTTCAAGGTTGGTTTATCCACCGAGAAGTTGGCGGCACTCTACATGCGACATATCTACCAGATTTATGGAGTACCGGTAAGTATTGTATCTGACCGAGATACTAGATTTACCTCACATTTTTGGAAGAGTTTGCATGACAGCTTGGGAACAAAACTGAAGTTCAGCACAGCCTATCATCCCCAAACTGACGGACAATCTGAGAGGACCATCCAGACGCTAGAAGATATGATGAGATCTTGCGTCTTGGAATTTGAAGGGTCTTGGGAGGACCACTTGCATTTAGTGGAATTCTCCTACAACAACAGTTACCAAGCTAGTATTGGTATGACCCCATTTGAAGCTCTTTATGGACGTCGTTGCCGTACTCCACTTGCATGGGATGACGTAGGAGAAAGAGTACTACTAGGGCCAGAGATGGTGACTGACGCAGCAGAGAAGGTGAAAGTAATTAGAGACAAGCTCAGGATCGCCTAAGACAGGCAGAAGCATTGGGCAGATAGCAGTCGTCGACCACTGGAATTTGAAGAAGGAGATAGTGTCTTTGTGAAGATTTCTCCTACCATAGGAACTATCTGATTTGGAAGAGCTGGGAAGCTGAGTCCCAGATATATCGGACCATTTGAAGTTTTGAGCCGAATTGGTGAAGTAGCGTATCGGTTAGCTCTACCAGCTAATCTTGAGGGCGTGCACAACTTCTTCCACATTTCGTAGCTCAGACGCTACATCCCAGATCCGAGTCACATCTTGGATCATTCAGAGCTAGAGATTGGACCGAGCCTTACAGTACCAGAGAAGCCAGTAGAGATTTTGGACAGAGGTGAGAAGAGGACCAGGACTTCAGTGACTCCCATAGTCAGAGTTATGTGGAGGCACAATTCCCCAGGCGAGTCTACCTGGGAGCGAGAAGATGAGATGCGGGAGCAGTACCCGTACTTGTTTGAGACCTGAGGTAATTCCTAACCTTATCTTTTAAATTTCGAGGACAAAATTTCTTAAGGAGGGAAGGTTGTGAAACCCGTAATTTTTAGTTAATTATTTGAATTAGTTGATTAATTAATTCTAAAAATTTTTGTCAAAAATTGTATTTTTCTAATTAATTAAATATTGTGTTTATTCTAGTTAGGATAAATAAATTGTTATTATTTAGTTAAACCTGTTAATTATGAAAACCATATATTTTTTTTTAGAAAAAATATTATTATATATATATTTTCTGGAATTTTAGAGTTTAAGTCAAAACCTGTAAAATTTTATTTTATAAATTATTATTAATGAAAAATTATATTTTAGAAAATATTTAATCCTGGATTTTCGAATTATGGTCTTGACCAGTTCCGAGCCTGACTTAAACCCGACTCGAACCCATATTCGTTTTTCTGAAATTAATTATTAAAAATCATTAGTATTTTATTTTCCTAGTTAAGAAAAGATATTTTAATAAAACATTTCTTTAAATAAACTCATCTCTTTAACTCTCTCTCTCTCTTGTTTTCCTTCTGGAAGAGCCGACCCTTCCCATCCCGAACGGCCGCCACCCGCCGCCGACCGTTGGCCTCCCCCGAACTGCCGTGCCCCTTCGGATCTGGTAACCCCCCTCTCCTCCTACCTATATAAACCCCTAAACTCCTTCTTCCCCTCACCCCACCAACTCTCCTTCACTCCACACTCCCTCTCCCTAAGCAAACCCTTCCCGCCGATGCCGGACCACCCTCGCCGAGCCCGTCGGCCCCGACCCCTGCCGAGCTCCGGCCATTTCCCAGCCGCCCGCGCCCGTGCGCATCTCCCAGCACGGTCGACCCCCGACGCTCCACCGCAGCCCCCAGCGTGCTGACCCGCCTCCGGCGCCCCGTCTCCGGTGCTCGCGCGCTGTTCCCGGTCGGTCGACCGCTCGTGGCCGTGACCAGCGGTCCTTCGCCATTGTTCTCCCGTGCTTTCCCACTGCTTTTCCCAGCGCCCTTTTCGGCTCGCTTCCCGGCGCCGATCCTGACCCGTGTGCTGTCCGTCGCAGCAACCCGAGTTCGATCTGAAGCTATCCAGCGTCTTTCTGTGCCCGATTTGCTGTTCCGAGTCTGAGGCTACACTTCAGATTCTGTCAGTTTTGGGTAACCTCTGTTAATCTCAGTAGTTCGTCCCTCGTAGGCGTCGATGATGAGATTTGGTCCACGAATTTCTTCGAAAATTTGGTTTTCGGCTACGTTTTGGTTTCGGAAATTTCGGAACCATTTGTTCTGTGATATTTGGTTCTGCGAATGGTTTGTTGATTTCGGGTTTTCCCGAGAACTCTTCGAAAAGAGTTCTGATGATTTGGGATTATTTCGAAATTTCCGAGTTTAGTTTGGTTTTCGAAATTTTTCGAAAACGTGTTGCTGTTTCGGGTTTAATATTATTTTGGTTGGAAAATTTGTGTTCCCTGGTTAGGGATAGTTATCGGTGTTTGGTTTAGCATTTTTCCAGTTTTTGGGTTGACAAAAAATAGAGGAAATGCTGCCGGATTTTCCATAAAAATTTAGTTATATTTTAAAGTGATTTTAAAATGATTTTCGGAAAATATTAATATTTTGGATTTCGGGCGACAACCGTATTGGTCAATGGGTCCTGGCTAAGTGCAAACGAAACTGGTTTTACCGGACGTTGAGGCATTAGCTATTTTTGACGATTGGACCAATATCTGAGACTCATAAAATAAATTCAATTTAGTTTAAATTATTATTTTATTTTATTAAATTGTAGGATAATTTTCAGGACTAACCAAACTTTTATTCTTATTTAAATTCATGTAATTGGTTTGTAAGGGCATAAGCCCATTTATTTATTCTGGTTGTGAGAAATTGTAATAGCTTAGAATTTTGTTTTGCTTTCTTTTATATTTCTGGTTATCATTTTGTCGTAAGAACGTAGTAAAAGATAATAACTATTTATTAAAGAAAATGAATGTTTTATCACATAGAAATTTAAGTTGTAAATAATGATTCACGTATTTCTCACTTAAAGAAAAGTTTTAGTTTATATTTATAAATACGAAAATACAAAGTTTTGTCAATAAACTGGTAAACACAAAGTTTTTCCCAAAAATTTGTTACAGAGTTATCTTTCTTAATTAATTACAACTCACTAGATAAATTGTGTTGTTTGTGATAACGTAGTCAAAGACTAAAATTGACTAGGACACAACTAGAGATTGCAACTAGTATGTAACATTGGCGACTTTGGTAATCTGAGACAAGTTTCCGAATGTAGGATTTCAAGGAAGAACCTGATTTCCCATCCCGACTTATCGATCCGTCCAGTCCAATCATTTGAGGCAAGTACATTTTTGTGATAGATTACAATTGTTAATAATTGTTTTAATGCAAGTTTAAACCACGATACAACACGGAACTCTCTTTGAAAGAATTGACTGTAACTACTGTAACTATTGGGGACTGGGAGTAGTGTAGTGGATATGACCACATCCAATTAGTATAATTGAATGTATTAGCTTACCCCTCAAACACATGGGGATAAGCCATACCATATCACAAGGATATTACTGTAACAAACCCAATCCGGTCATATTCATTACCTATTCTATCACACTGTTTTAACTGTTGGAAAATCATTATTTCAAACTGTTTAAAAGTGCATAATTCTATTATAATTTAAATTGTTAAAATATCATGAATTTGTACTTTGCTCCCTCCTGACTGGAGACTATATTTTTAGGTCCTTATGAGGATGCAGAGCTACTGATTAGTAGCTACTATGACCCTGAGCTATACCCTGTTGTGCTTCCTGAGGATGGTGTACCTGATGATGATGTTGCTTCTTTTTAGAGTTATTTTCCAGTTTGATAGTTTTGTTTAAAACAATGTTATTTCAGTTGGTGGTTTTAAGATTGTACTCTGTACTGAACAAGTTTTAATTTATCGAATATTAAGATTGTGGCAAATTAAATTGAGTTGTTGATTACCTGCATATGGAAGATACAGCTTACTGCCGCCGCCTCAACAGCGGTGCAGGCTAGGCATGATCCGATCGACCCAAGTAATTGGGACCGGGTCGTGACAATATATATATATATATATATATATATATATACTATTTCGTAGGGATACTTCTGTGCCAGTTTTGGGATGGGGATGGTGAACGGTGCCACTACACTGTTCAACTGGGATTTAAACTATTTTTGTTTCAAAAGCTAAACACCACACACACACACACACACACACACACACACACACAAATATGTGTGTGTGTGTGCGCACGCGCGCATATATTATATATATATATATATATATCTATATATATATAAATATATATATATATATATATATTATATTATATATATATACGCACGCGCGTGCGCACACACACACACACACACACCACACACACACACACACATATATAATATATATATATTATATATATATATATATTATATGTGTGTGTGTGTGTGTGTGTGACATATATATATATGTATATTTTTATAAAAATATAATATATATTAATATGTGCACACACACACACCCATATATATATATTATATATATATATATAAAAAATATATATATAATATATATATATATATTATATATATATATATATGTGTGTGTGTGTGTGTGTGTGTGTGTATCCTAAATCAAAAAAATCCAAAAATAATTAAATAAAATATTATAATTAATAACAACTTTATTATTTGTATATAGAAAGAACATATATATAAATATATATATATATATATATAATATATATATATATATATATATTATATATATATATAGATATATATATATATATATTAAAACTTTATATAAAAAAATATATATATATATATATTAAAACTTTATATATATGTATATACATAAGCTAAATATCCTAGAAATGGTTCACTAAACCTAAAAATATATAAAGAAAATATTTTTAAAATCTTTTAACAAGGGAAATTCTATTTATACTTGCATACTCAAAATATTATTGCACAAATAATGCTTATATTTAAAAACTATATATAAAACTTTTGTAATTTAAACTTCTGCATTTAAAGAATATTAACACTCTATATTTTTGATTTATAAATAAAATAAAAAATTGTGAAGCTTTTAGGGAGGAAAGATTGCAACTAACTGGCTAGTCATGGCACACGCCGATACTAGTCATGCCACTTCTTAGTCAGCATGGATAACAAAATTTAACCACAATTAAGACTATTTTTTAATTCCAAAAATTATTATTTAAGAAAAATATAAAACAAAACAAAAAAATATTTTTTTGAAAATTCGGGGGGTGTACAACCGACTGGTCCGATGAATCTTGGGCTGAGCTTACCGCCTCCATCGAAACGTATCGTGCCACGTGTTTGAGATATATTCAAGAACACCAAATCGCCGACTTAGAACCATACATGGTATTATTACGTAACCTATATGTATATACATATCTAAAATAAAGAAAATCTATACCTCGAACTCTAACGGTCATCGGTGGCTATCGGCCCTGTGCTTCTGTCTATCATGTACCACACGAAGTCTCTCCTAATCTGCTTTACTTCTTCTGCAACATCTACTATAATCTCGGGTCCCAACAGTTCACTCTCACCCACATCGTCCCAAGATAATGGGGTACAACATTTTTGGCCATACAAAGCCTTGAAAGGGGACATCTCGATACTAGTCTGGTAACTGTTGTTGTATGAGAAGTTGACCAGGTGAAGATGGTCCTCCCACGAGCCACTGAAATCTAGCACAACTGTCCGAAGCATATCCTCAAGTGTCTGAATAGTCCACTTCGACTGTCCGTCAGTCTAGGGTTGATAAGCGGTGCTGAACTTGAGCTTAGTACCCAAGCTATCTTGCAAACTCCTCCAGAAGTGATAAGTGAACCTGATGTCATGATCCGAGACTATGCTTACTGGAACGCCATGCAATCGAATAATTTTCTTCATATAGCTTTGATAACTTCTTCATAGATAATCCTACTTTAAATGGCCAAAAATTGGCCGATTTGGTCAACCTATTGACGATGACCCAAATCGCGTCCTTCCCTTCTGGAGTACGTGGAAGACCAAAAACAAAACCATAGTGATATATTTCTACTTCCACTCTGGAATTGGCAATGGTTGAAGCAATCCTCCCGGTCTCTGCTATTCAACTTTGACATGTTGGCACACAAGGCATCTAGAAGCAAAGCATACCACCTCTCGTTTCATACCATACCACCAAACATGATCTCAGTTCCTTGTACATCTTGTTAGCTCCAGAATGTACAGAATACTGAGAACGATGAGCTTCCTTCATACCTTCCTCTCGTAGATCACCACTAGGTACACATAATCTAGCTCCGTGCCTACACAAACATCCTCCACAATGGTAAATATCATCTACCAATCTGGTCTGCGCCTGAGCTCTGATACTTCTTAGATTCTCATCCTGATACTGTGCCTTTGAATCATGTCCATCAATCTGGACTGAATCTGCATACCGATCATCAGCATCTCAATTCTTGAAATGATAACCTCAATGCCTAAACTCTCCAAGTATGCTAACAGATGACGGTCCATAGTCAAATACATAGCTACCGAATATCTGCTAAGGCATCCGCAACTACGTTGGTCTTTCCCGGGTGATACTGTAATGAGATGTTGAAATCCTTCATAATGCCATTTACGCTGCCTCATATTTAGCTCCTTTTGTTTGAAATCGTACTTCAAGCTTTTGTGGTCAGTGAATATCTCTAAACGCTCTACGTACAAGTAATATTAATTCACAACTTCAGAGTGAAGATCATCATTCCCAACTATAGAATATGAGTGGGGTAGTTCTTCTCATGTGGTCACAGCTGTCTGAATGTATAGCCACCACCTTCTTGTTCTGATCTAGAACACATCCCAAGCCTTTCCCCGAAGCATCACTATAGTTAGATAATCCACCTGATCCTGACTACATTGTCAATACTGGAGCAGTAGCCAATCTCTTCTTCAGCTCATCAAATGCAGCCTGACAATCTTCTATCCATATGAATTATACGTACTTCCGAGTAAGTCTAATCATCTTCTATAATTCGAGTGAAATCTTTCATGAACCTCTATAGTATCCCTTCAATCCTAATAAACTTCTGACTTCAGCAACAGAACTTGGAGTGGTCCATGATTCTACTGAAGCAATCATTTTTGGGTATAGTATAATCTCCTCTCCAGTCACTATGTGTTCGAGAAACTCTACTATGTCCAAGAAGAACTCACATTTTGAGAGCTTTCCATAGAGCTTATCCTTCCTTAAGATCTCTAGCACGATCCTCAAATGCTCAACATGCTCCTTTGCTCCTCGTTCTTCTTTGGTGTCATCGATGAACACCACCACGAACTGGTCAAGGTATTGATAGAATACCTTGTTCATTAAGTTCTTGAAGACTGTCGGGGCATTAGTCAACCCAAATGGCATCACGTAAACTCTTACTGGCCGTATCTAGTCCAAAAGACAGTCTTTAGAATATCTTCCTTCTTCACCTTCACCGGGTGATACCCGATCTAAAGTCAATTTTTGAAAATAACCACATATCACTCAATTGATCGAAAAAATCATTAATTCTTGGTAACGGGTATTTGTTTTTAATGATTATGTTGTTCAAAGCCGGTAGTCGATGCACATACGTATAGACCAGTCACTACACCAAAATGGACTATTTGCGACAATTAGATTTGTTAAACAACAACGTATTAAAATTGTCCTTTTACTTTTGACAGATTGAATTTGTTGTTTCATATCAAAACCTATTTCATGAAACACTATATTTAGATTTGATAAATAAAAAATGTTGTTTATTATTAAACCTCTGTTGAAAACTCTGGGTCTCCAGCACTCTCAAAATTTTGGGGAGGCAAAAGTTTTCCAATCCCGCGCTCCCAAAACTTCGCTCCCCCCAATTTTTTTTACCAAACTTCAGTTCCCCCCTCCAAAAATTTTACCTAAGTTTTTTACCAAACTCCGCTGGAATCCCGCTCCCTTCTCAATATTTGACCTATTCTCCCAAAACTTCTCCCCGCTGGAAATCAGTCGCTCCCGCCGGAACCCTGGACCCGCGCCACCATCAGGTAACCATCTCCTCTCTAAAACCCCGTTAGAACCCGTGCCATCGCTGCAAGCTCCACGGGGCAGAGGATTGTCACGACGGGCGGAGGTAGGAGATGACAGATTTGTGTTATCTTTATAGGTTTTAATATTAGTATTTGTTTTTATTTATTTTCTAGGGTTTTATCTTTTTTGTGTTTTCTCGATCCTCCATTCTCTCTCAAATTTCTCACAATTTTTGGTTCTCTTTTCTCTCTAGGTCAGCGGTGGAAGAAGGGACTTCTAAAGCCAGGGTTTATTGATCCTCATATAAGAACTTCCAATCTCGAGGTATAAGTCTAACATTAATTCTTCTTAACCAGTTGATCTACACCATGTAATTTGTTTCAATTTGTAAAGAATCTGATCATTTTTATTTCATTTAAATGCCAACACAATATTAGGATTTCACATTAGCAATCTCTCAAACAAACCATGCTGATGGTTAAACTGTTTAGTATCTCTCTGAAACAATTTAATGGTGTGAATTATAGGTTGCGATGCTTATCATGCTTGCTCAAATAGGATTGGAGCTTTCTTTAATTACTATTTTATCTACAGTTTAACAAAGTTGGTATTTTGACCTTCTTTTGGGATGTACTTTGGGATGTATTTATAGTGTAGGAAACTTGGATAGTGTTCTTGGCATTAACACATGAAAGTTTGAGATTAATGATACCCTTGAAGTTCGAGCGTGTAGACGCTAGAAATTGGATAGTGTTCTTGGCATTAACACCTGTATTTTGACCTTTTTTCTTGTCCTTATGCAGATTATATTTAGAAGAAAGCATCTTTCCTTGGGCTAGAGAAAGGTCTTGCTGAGGAAAGGTCTCCTGGTATCTCACCTCACCATCTCTTTATAGTTTTTTAGTTTATTTGTAATGAATCAAGGCAAGGAGTGACATCTTTCTTGGAAACTGTCAACACTTCTCCTCAAAACTTGCTGAGGAAAGGTCTTGCCTTCGTCACCAATCCCGATCTAGTAACTATGGGCACATTCTTCAACAAATATTATCCAGAAAATAGATATCAATCTTGATATGGATTTTAGTGACTTTCATCTGTGAGCATATGTAGAAAAGTAATTGATAAGTTCATTTTATCAATATCGACATCTTCACTTATTTGAGTTTAATGTTTGAATTTTCATTGTGATCTTATATGTGTAGTGTTTGCCTTGCATTTATATTTACATGCCACAAGAATGGGTGTTTCTTTTACCGAATGATATGTTTCTGAAAACCTACTAAAGGTTTGTTGTGGGCATAACTAGAATTATGCATCCTCAAATTACTGATAATCTGTCATGGCTATGGTTCAGAGTGGAAAATGACACCATTATCACGATTAAAAATTTAACCTATACTGCAATTTATTCTTAAAGGATGTGGCTTTTATTTTTATTAATTCTAGTTTGCCATCTTAACTGGCACTTTCATTTGTTATACCTGTGCCTTGAAGATTTTACTCAAAATTTCTCTAATGATGTTGCTTTCAACAACATATACATTTTCAAGAAAATCTTGCTTGTAACTTTTAGATATTTCCTCACAAAATGAGTAAGGCTGATTTTGAAAGTCTTAAGCGCACAACCAACTATAGTAAAAAGTGGTGACCTGAGCACTAATATCCAAAATGATTCAGCTCCCATAGCTTTCTCTCTTTTTGTGGCAGTTTGAAAGACCAATTTCAGCTGGTATTCACGTGTGTTGACTAATAGATGTATATTAGCTGAAACCAGTGCAAAATTGTACAGGTGAATATTTTTTTGAGTGAAATATATAGAACACTACAATGATTAAAACATGATCTAAATCCAAGGGTCCAAATTAGTCGCATTAAAACATGATCTAGATCCGACAGTCCAGATTAAATTCCTTTACAATATAACCTCATTTGTCAAATCTATCTTGCTCTTCTACTCTTTTGTGAACTTAATGAATGCTCCAAATGTATTTCAGATTTGTCTGCTTCTCTTTTTTCATTGAGTTCATTTTTTTCCTATGACTTAATGAATGATGCAAATATATCTTTTGGATGTAGATGTCTCGTACACACCCAAGTAAGGATTGGATGGATGCTCCTAAATTATCAGTCGAATATCTTGAAGGCGTCACATCATTCATTAAGTTCACAAAGGATACTTTGGGAGGAAATAATTGGTATCTTTGCCCATGTGATAAATGTCGTAATTATAATAGAGGGAAAAAAAGTCTAAAGGTTATAGCTGAGCATTTGGTTTATAATGGAGTAGACAAGTCATACAGAACTTGGGTTAATCATGGAGAACAACTTCCTGGAAGTGTCGACAACGTTCATGTTCCTAGTTCATCATCAATTAATGATTGTACTGGAGATGCCTTTCCGAGAATGGCGGACATGTTCATGACACATTTGGACGCGTTGATCTTGAGGACCTTGAAGAATGCTTGGATGAGTCTAATCAATGTAATGATCCAGATTATCAAGATGACTTTGATGTTGATTATAAGAAGAAGCTAGAAGATGCAATGCAACCCCTATATCCTTCTTGTGAGGGTCTACATACAAAATTGTCAGCAACAGTGGAATTATTGAGCATGAAAGCTAGACATCAATGTTCCGAGGCATTTTTTACAGAAATGTTGCAATTTATAAAGAAGATTTTACCGGATGGAAATACTTTACCGGAAACCATACACAAAGCTAAGAATATGGTCAAGCCTTTTCGCATGAAGTGTGAGATTATTCATGCTTGCCCTAATGATTGTATACTCTATAGGAAAGAAAATGAAAGATAAAGAAATTGTCCCAAGTGTGGTGAAGCTAGATGGAAACCGACTGAAAACTCAAAAAAAGGTAAAAAGTTACCGAGGAAGAAACTAAGGTACTTTCCAATTACTGAACGGTTGCAGCGTATGTATAGAGTGCGATGGATAGCTGATAAGATGAGATGGCATGAGCATGCAGAAGATAGCAGTACACACATAGACATCCAGTGGATTCCTCTTGTTGGAAATCTATAAATATGAAGTGGCCTGAGTTTGCTACTGATACACGGAATGTTTCTAGGACTCGCTACCGATGGTTTCAATCCTTTTGGGATGAACAACTCCTACAGTTGTTGGCCTGTCATGATCCCTACAATCTTCCTCCATCTCTATGCATGAAAAAGGAATTTACCATGTTAACAATGTAATTCCTGGTCCTAGTGGTCCCGGCCATAACATTGATGTCTATTTGCAACCATTAGTCGTGAGTTGAATGAGTTGTGGTCTGTTGGAAGCATAACATATGATTCTTTGACAAAGACGAACTTTACGATGAAAGCAATTTTGATGTGGTGCATACATGATTTTCCTGCCTATGCACATATTTCTGGATGTAGAACTGCTGGAAGATATGGTTGTCCTGTATGTGGTGAAGGAACAGATGCGAGTGGCTAACTAATGGAAGAAGTTTGCTTACATGGGTCATAGAAGATTCCTAAGAGATGATTCACATCCTTTTAGAACTCAAAAGTCAAAATTTAACGGATATGAAGAACATAGAAAGGCTCCTAAACGTTTGTCTGGTTCCCAACTATTAAGTAAGATGCAAACTGTCCAGACGGAGTTCGGAAAGGTGGCAGGTAACAAGAGGAAGCGTTCAAATGATACAAGTATTCCATGGTCGAAGAAATCAATTCTATTTGATTTGTCATATTGGAAGGTGATTAATGTTCTTTTATTTGATAACATTTTTGTCTTAATATGTTTACTACTTCGGAAGATCTATTATGAACATATTTTTCTTTTATGACAGGAATTGCCTATTCGTCACAATGTGGATGTGATGCACGTAGAAAAGAATTTTGCTAAAATTTGTTTGCAACAATAATGGACACTAAGGGAAGTCTAAGGACGGTATTGAAGCACGTAGAGATTTAGAGTTGTCGAAGATAAAGAAAAATTATGGTTGGTGAAACAAAATGGCAAAGAAATTATGCCGAAGGCACCTTTTTCCTTAACTAAGTCAGAGAGAGAAATAATTTGTAAAACTCTTAGTAACTTGAAGGTTCCTATCGGTTACAGCGGGAATTGGAAACATAAAGTATGTTTGCAGGAATTACAATTCAAAGGATTGAAGTCTCACGATTATCACATTCTCATGCAAGGGTTGCTACCAGTATTTCTGATGCATGGGTTCAAAAAGGATAAGCCTTTGCGTGCGGCAATTCGACAACTCTCAATATTCTTCAAAGTTCTCTGCTCTAAGGTTATTGATCGCAAAGAGCTTTCTATCATGTATCAACGCCTCGTGGAGACATTGTGTGTGTTTGAAATGTATTTTCGCCGTCATTTTTCGTTTCCATGACACACGTTGTTGTACACTTAGCAGAAGAAGCCCTTGTTTGTGGACCGGTTAGATATAGGTGGATGTATCCTTTTGAAAGGTAAAATCTGAAGAACCCTTTAAAATTCTCTTATTTTTAACTCATATTCTATGTGATTTGGGCTATGAACATGGGAACTTTTATGTAGGATGATGAAAACTTACAAACGGTATGGTCGGAACAAGACGTTTATCGAGGGATCTATTGCTGAGCAATATATCTTAGAAGAAGCAATGAGATATTGCATGGAGTACATTCCTGAAGGTAAGCAAAAAAGCTATAAGCATGAAGGAATATATACCGATGATGATGTTGAAGGTCCATACCCAATCAATACTGAAGGAAAAGGTTACCGTCTGTCTAGTTTGCAATACGAACAAGCACGCAAATGGGTTTTGAAGCATTCTACAGAAAATACTGAATGGGAGGAGTAAGAAACACTTTAACACAATTTTAATTAAAATCTCAGTTCAATTTTCTTTCTGTACTTTGTAAATTGAAACACAAAGTGAGTAAAGTAGCTTTATATACTTTATTTTCACAGGAAATACAAAGTATATGTTCAGAGCCTTAAATCTAGTAAAAAATCAGAGAGGAAGTCTCCAAACAAAGAAGCCCATGGATTATATTCCTTGGATAAGACAACAACTTCAGAATGAGGAAATGACTCCTTTTAAGAGGCTTGCGAATGGTCCAGATTATAAAGCTATATCGTATAATGCCTATACAGTAAATGGGTATATTTTTTATACAGCCGATGCTGAGCTAAACTTGACCACACAAAACAGTGGTGTTGCCATGAATGCTCTAACCTCTTTTAGAGCAAGTGCCAAAGACAAGAACATTGAGGATGCGGATGCAGCTTATTACGGCGTTGTCAAACAAATCCTTGAATTGAATTATTATGATTTCACACAAACAGTCTTCTATTGTGAATGGGTGCGTACGGAAGACAAAGTAAATGGATGTGTAGTGGATCCAGAGACAAATTTGATTTTCGTAAATTTTACGAGGTTTAAAAAACACAAGTGAAGATGATGAGCCATTTATCCATGCTTCACAAGCAACTCAAGTCTTCTACTGCAAGGATGAAACCCGAGATAATTGGCATGTTGTTTTAGAGTCCCCGAAAAAACTAAGTCATGAAGTGGACGCTTATGAAGATCCGTTTGTTTTTACTGGTGCAGCTGACGAAGCTTTATCGATATCAGCAACACTTGCTGAAGTTTTAGAAGATGATGAAAATTACTGATTATTGACATTTTAGATTGTGATGACACTTGTGTAATCTGAGGATATTTGTGTTTGTTTGGTTATTGACATTTTAGTTACTTGTGTTTGTTTGGTTATCAACATTGTAGTTGCTATCTTAGTTTTGTTTTTTCAGAAATGTGTTTTTTAATCTTAGTAAATATTAATGTGACGATACATTTCAGTTTGTTATTTGATGTTATTTGTGTTTGCTTTTTAGTTTCATTATGTCAGGTGATGGAGTAAATGGAGTAAACAGTGCTGGAAACACAAGTATAGAAAATCATGTTGACGGCAATAACAGTTCAAGTGGGAGTCAAGGAAACACAAGTACACAAAATCAATCAGGTGGTTATTTTTGTGTTTGTTTTCTTAGTTTTAATTATCATGTTGACGACAATTAGTCCTAATATTGGAATTTTTTCCATAGGTACACAAAAGGTAATAATATTTAATGAGTATGGACAACCTGTGGATATTGGATCAACACAATTTTCATCGGCTGTTGGAAAGATAGCAAAAGCACATTCCACCTGGAATTGAGGATTGGAGACGAGTTCCAAAAAGTATTAAAGAAGACATATGAAAAGTGTTAAGGTGAGTAAATTTGGTTTGTTAAAGAAGAACATATTTTGATTCAGTCCTGCTACATTATTAGTGTCCTATACTGCTATGTGCACACTGCACAGGCAACACCTGTGCACAGGGTGATCCCCATGCCCCTGCTGCCTGTGGCTCTTGCTGTGCAAGTGCACTACCACCTGCTCATGTGCATGGACTCAAAAACCTGCTTGATGGCATCTGTTTCAATTGTTTCAATTGTTTTTTGTTCTTTTGAGATTATGGTTAAACTTTATTTGAGATGCTTGGTATACTTTATAAAATGGCACTAATGAAGAGAGAAAAGTTGGATACATATTTAAAAGCCTCTCTCACCTAAACTATCTGATTTAAAAGCCTCTCTCACCTAAACTATCTTGGTATACTTTATTTGAGATGCTTGGTATGCTTAACACAAAGTATTGCCAAAATAAAACCTAATTAAAATGGCACATATGAAGTGGATACAAGTTTTTGAAATCTCTGCCAGTTTTAAAAATCTCTGCCACTTCCCCCTTGCACAAAACTGTATACATATTTAAAAGCCTCTCTCACCTAAACTATCTGATACTTCACTCACACATACAAGGCCTTCACCAAATTTGAACAAAACAAAGTAATGTATACTGATACTTAGTTGGACAACATATGAAGTGGATACAAGTCAAATGGGACAGAACATTAATATGCAGGACATGATGTCTGAATATGTCTGAATTCATACTTTAGAATATGATGTCTGAATTCATACTTTAGAATATGTGTGTTCACGTAAAGGCAAATAGAGATGTCTGAATTCACGTAAATATGATGTCTGAAAATTAACATTGTATTCTGCAAAGGCAAATATGATGTCTGAATTCATACTTTAGAATTTTCATTTATCCTCTGCTAGTTCCACCTGCCAGTGATCTATCTGCGTTGGTCACTGAATTGGAGCAAACTAACATAGTTTTTGCTTGCAAGGTAATGTGATACCTGAGTTCACCAGTTCAGACTACCATTTTTTATTTTAATTTAGTTGAATTTTCCTGCAGTAAAATTGTATAAGTTGGTGAATTGTGATATAAGCATTTTATCCCCCATGGTTTAGTTGTACGTCTACTGTCTCTAGAGTCCATTATTTGAATTGATATAAGCATTTCATTTATCCTACTCAAGTATCAGTTGAGGATGCATCAAGGTTCAGGAACTAAATGTATATGGGGACTGGACATGTGGTCTGGACTGCCATGAGGATATGGAATATGAGTATTATACTCATGATGTGTCTGATACTCTAGAAACAGATGGTGAACCTTGTTCTTCAGGTAAAATGGGGAATTGATCATCAAGGGTTGGACTTGAATGGATGCAGGGAATGTCTAAGAGGAGAACATCAAATGGGTATATGCTCGAGCCCTTGCTTGTATGAAACAAGGTACTCAAGGCCTGATGTCTAGATGATGCAGGACATCATCTGCATTCAGAAAAGAAAAAACATTACCACAAATCCGATACTCAGTTCTGAACTTTGGATATGTAGGGGACAGACAGATCATTACAAAGAGGGTCATGGACATTAGAATGGTTTGGTAGGGATTAGAACAATGCATTTAATTTAACAATAAGACTGACAATAGAGTATAAATGACTGAAACGAAAATGGTTAATGTTATTATACATCAACTAAAGAAGTCAATAGAGCAGATAATGAGGACTGGACATAAACAAGAGGGACAAGTCATTCGAATACAGGACATGGTGATAAGGGAATCATCTTGATATGGGGACAGTGCAATATGACAGGTGGTCGACAGAACATTGAGTGTGAAAATTGAACATAACTTGAGAGGGTTAATCCAAGTGTAGGACAGTAACACAAATGCTACTCAAGTGCAATGAATTACTTTACTGATCATCTCATTACTCATGATGTTCCTTAGATACGGTGATTTGTGATTGGGATGTCTTCAGATGCATACATGTATATGTTAAATGGATTTTACTTTAAACATTGTTTCCGTGTTTCCATTACTGATGTGTTTCTAACATGTTAAATTTTGCCTTATTTGTAACTAATTTGATTTTTTTTTTGTGTGTGTGTGTTATATATATATTTATTTTTATTATATATATATATAATATATATATATATATATATAATATATATAAATATTATATATATTATATATATAATTGTTATTGCAGATTTCATATCAAGTACCAAAATTTATAAAGATAAAATTTTGAAAAAAAGCTAATAGTGCTTGGAGGAATTGGAAAGGAGAACTCCGAAAGATTTGTGATAGGGCTGGAACTGTTGTAGAGCGTAAAAATATTGTGGTAGAAGATACAAAGAAAAAAGATTGGGAAGCTTTTGTTGAATTAACTCTACAGAAGAAGATCAAGTTCGTTGATTGTGGAAGGAATGCGAGAAAAAGGTTAAGATATTAATACACTGGTAGGAAAGGTTGTGCGAGGGTAGCGCATGAACTGGTAAAGATGTTAATAATATTATCTATCATTTTTCATAATATTTCAATGCAATATAAAATTATGTTAATAACCTATTTCTTGTCTTGATGTAGAAAAAGGCAAGTCCTACAGGTGAAGTTAATAGATCTGTGTATACTTGGCCACACATCTAAACACTAGTAAAAATGATCCTACGCGTGTTACCCAGTCTACGATCGGGTTCGAATACTTAGTAAGTTTAACTTTTGACTTCTTTCTTCTCATTATATTTAGCAAATCTGAATACTTAATAGCTATATTTGTCTCCTGTTTATCTTGTAGGAAAAAATTAAAAGGCTTATAGATGAAGATCCCTACTTAGGAGAGAAAGATTTGGACAATGATGTTGCGATGGTTTATATGATTCTAATTAGTTTTCATGTTTGTTTATAATTTTTACAAGTTCATACTATATAATTAATCTCTTCTTCTAAAATTGTTTAGGTATTGGGCCGTGATGGTAAGGGTTATGTGCATGGAATGGGTCAAGGTGTTTCAAAGATGGAGATTCGTGCTTCAGCTGCAAGTCGGGAGATTGCTCGTAGAGAACAGCAAAAGAACGATACTTTTCTAAATTGGATAGAGAATCTTGAACAAACAGTAGCCTCCATGCAGGCTGCAACATCTAACACTCCTAGATCAAGTCAATCTTCATCACAATTTCACACTCCTAGTCCTTCTAAGGTGAGTAGTTTCTACATCAAGTCAATCTTGCATATTACCTTGTCTCTTTGTTGTATATGGTAATATGTATTCATATTACCTTCAATCTTGCATATTACCTTGTCTGATTTAACTATGAGAAGTAAATATACTAATTGTGTGCAATTTGAAATACATGTAAAGTTAACATTTTTCATATTAAATAAAGTCATACCCCCAAATTATTTATAGATTTTCTGCACTTGTTGTAGCTAGGTTCAGTGCATAAATTGATGATTATAAACCTCATGTAATGGAAAAAACATTAGTTATTTCAAAATCATTACATGATTGTAAACCTCATTTAATGGGAAGAGAGATGTCCATGAAGGAAACATAAAATATGTCCAATCCACATGTGGATATATTTTTAATTCTTTTCTCGCTACATGTGGATATATGCATAATCTCTCTCAGATTTGGATCCAAATACAACCCACATTTATGTAAGTTTCTTTTTGTCTAGTAGGTTCAACCCATATATATAACATGTGGATAATATTTTTCCATATCACAAAATAATTGGTTCAACCATTCTTTCTCATTTAATGTTGATCTCTCAAGACTTGCTCCTTATATATACATTAGCTTAATTCTATACTCATGTTTTTTTATGTTTGTATATAGGGACATGATCAGTCTACCTCGTCCATAAAGACTTGTCTTTTGAAGAACTTTATAAAGAAAGCTGTTGCTATTGGACGTGTGAATACAGATGTACCGTTGAATAATGAAGCTTATAATATTATTATCGATGACGTTTTTGACGGCAATGAGATTGTTGATAGAGATGGAAAGTTTGATGATATACTATCGGGGAAATGATCAATTGACCAAAATATTCGGTTCAGTTTGTGAGGTTTTAAAATTCTTTTTTTTGTAGTGCACTTGTAAGCAAGATATCATTGTCTTCTTTTTGTTCATCATAAGAATGAAAATATTGTGAGCTAGCACATTGGAGTTACTTTTTATGTTTTGATAGATTGGTGCTAAACTTGATACATTATTACTTAATACTATTAGGATTAAGTTTTTCCATTGTCGATGGTTGTTGATGTCGATATAAAATTTTATTTTCAGATGTGTTTCAATTTATATAGAAGATGAACAGGTTTAAATAGATTTGAGATTCTTTATTATTAGATTTCCAAAAAAATGACAGACATGAACTATTGAAAAAGCAAAAGTAGTATTCAACCAATTCACACGTTATTTGACAGTTTTAATCTGTTGTTTTTAATTGACAGATAAGAACTATCGTTTTATTCAAGTATTAAACGACAGTCCAAAACTGTCGTTTAAATTTTGGGACGTGCTAGTAACGACGGATCGTCTGACAGACCAAAACTGTCGTTAAACGTGATTTACGACAGTTTTGGTCTGTCGAAAAATGCATGTTTTGGCGTAGTGAGTCATTCTTTGGTACAAATAGCACCGGAGCACCCCATGGTGACGAACTCGATCTAATAAATTTTTTTCTAGTAGCTCATCAATCTGCTTCTTGAATTCTTGTCTCCTTGTTATTGGTCATATATACCTGCCACGATACTGGCTCTACACTTGGCATAAGATCAATAGAGAACTCAACGTCTTTATCAGGTGGTAGTTGGGCAACTCTTCAGAAAATACATCAAGAAACTCTGCAATGATAGGATGAGGTTTTTACTCATAGTTTTCAAAATTGAGAGTAAATTTGTCATTTTTCCATATTCCAATATTTTAGGAATTTTTGTATTTTAATATTGATTTTATGGTATTTGTTTAGTCGGATTTGAGTTTCGTCTCGTTCCGACTTGTGCTAGTGACCCGGGTAGCTTATACTCTAGTCGGAACCCCAAGATTAGTTATCCATGGCCCATAATCCTACTAATTAAGTTAGTTAAGTAGACTAATCCCACTTGATTAGAATGGTTAAATTAGAGACTTAAACTTGACTTTTTGACCCCAAACCTTGGCATGACTTAAGTTGACCCAAAGGAGACTAAGGTGGGACATTTTGGACTTTTCAAATATGCCCATTAGGGCAAGGCATGGCTGGCCACATATAGAAATAGGTGTCCTATCTTTCATTTCACACTTGCCTCTTTTTTTCCCAAATTTGTTCTTCCCCAAACTTAAGAGCTTCCCTCTTGATTTTGATCTCCAAATCCTTCCATTTTTTAACCAATCTTCCATTATTTCTTCCCATTCAACCAAGGAGAAGGTGCTAGTAAGGTTTGGAGCAAGGAACAAGGAAGGGTGTCCAATTTTGAGAAGGTTTCGTGTCAAACCGTGTCCATTTGAGAGTATCATTGGGATCCAACTCCCAATAGGTATAACCATCCCTCTATTTCAATTTCTCTTGTATTTTAGATAGATTTGCATTCATTATGACCACCCCATGAATGAACCACCATTAGTTTTGGTTTACAGGCTCTCATGAGTCCTTTCTAGGAAATTGGGATAGTTTTGGTGTCCTCATGGAGAGTTTACAAGAGGAGGCACCCCATGTGTTTGGTTTAATGCCCATTAGGTCTAATTGTGTTTTAGTTTCAGTTTTAGACATGTTAGAGGATGGATTGATATTAGTTAGTATGATTAGAATGAGTTTCATTTGGATACCCATGATTAAATCTAAGTGGTTTAGCCTGCATGTCATAATTTAGCCTCTACATGTCATTTTTGATGCATGATATATGTTGTGGACTATTTTATACATATCTGTATATATTGGTGTTAATGTGTGTGCTGTAGAGTGGTTTTGTATATGTGTGTTATGTTAGAGAGGGGGGAGTTGTATACATGTGTGAGTGTTTAGAAGGAGGAGAGAGAGGAGCAAGAAAAGTTGCTGCCATAGGCAGCAGCAGGAGCGAAAAAACTGCTGCCATAAGCAGCAGCTTAGCCATTTGCCTTTGCTTGTGTGTCCATGTGTGGGTGAGTGCAATAATAAGTTAGATAGTAGTAAGTTTGGTTAGATAAGTTAGTATGTTAGTTTGTTAGTGAGTGTATAGTAGATAGTTAGTATTCATGTTAGAAAGCTAGTCTATGTTAGAGAGTTAGATAGGATATGTTAGTATCCTAAGTTATTTCTAAGGTAGTGTCTTAGACATGTTAGTTGGTTAGACTTAGAGGTAAGCTAATGTATAGACATGTTAGTTTGTGCTAGATATGTTAGATATTAGAGTTAGTGTGTTAGATGGTTTTGAGTTTGGATACTAGATATAGGTATCTTAGGATACTATTGATGGTATCTTAGAATACCTTGGATTTACCCTTTACCTTCAAGGTAATGTGTTTACCTTATTTTAAAGTAAAGTTGGGTTTACCTTATTTTAAGGTAAAGTTGGGTTTACCTTATTTCAAGGTAAGATATTAGGATACAAGGCTAAGGTGTTGGAATACCTTAGCAAGGTATTGTAGTTGCATAGGGTAAGGGTAAGGGTAAGGTATGGTAAGGTATTGGTTAGAGGCTAAAGTAATTTACCCAAGTTAAGGTATTAGGTTCCTACCAAGGTATTGGTATTGGGATACCAATTTGACCAAGGTATATAATATCTTGGTAGGTAATGTTAGGAATAGGATACTTATACTAGTTTTGACCTTGGTTGACCAAGTTTGACTGTTTTGATCAAAAGTCAACTACAAGTCAACACTTGGCTTAAAATTGACTAGAACTTGACCAGAGTTTACCAGTAACCAAAGTCAACTATTAGACTCATTTGACCTAGATTGGACTAGGAGTTGACCAGAGTACCAAAAGTCAACTGTAAGTCAACCTTTGACCTAGTTTGACTTGGTTTGACTTTGTGTGACCTCGTTTGACCTAGTATGACTGAGTTTATCTTAGATTGACCTAGTTTGACTGAGTTTGACCTAGATTTTATATCATACACTAGAAAATTATGCCTAACACTGTTAAATCCTAATTAACTCATATATATCTCATCTTTAGGTTTGTGACATCACTCTGAGCATCGACCCCATTTGACAGCTCAGGATCGCAGGTGAGTACATTCTTTGATAGTAGTTCCTTGTCATGATGTCTTCTATATCCGATTCAGTTATAGTGTTTTACTTGATTCTCGACACGATGGTGCACGGACTAGTATATATTGGTTGCCTGTCATGAGATGACATTTTTGGGTTACCGTGGTATATTGGTACGTTGTTTGATCTTATTTTCTGTACTTGTATTGACACTGATTCCTGAGGGAGATTAGCTACCCTCTTGGAGAATCCCGTGTCCTGACATCTTGTGTCGGGATCTATATACTATTCGGGGATGGGTGTTATTATAGGTTATGTGATCAATACCCACCTGCATGTATTTTTGTTACTTTCTGCATCATAGCTCCACCCTCACCACACGTAGGGAGTAGCCTGACCTGATATTGACTGCCTCATAGCTTTCTATTATGGCCGGTCTGATCCTAATTTCTTGCATTTCTATATCATAGCCAGTCAAATGGAACAGCCTAATCCTGACCCAAGCCGATCACATAGCGCTATAATACTCAAGACATTGTTTATATTTATATTATATATCAGTTATTCCTGTTCTGTTCTACTTTCTTGTACGTTACACCCTGACATGATTTTTAGTTTATATATCATGTTTTACTTACAGACTTGATATATCATCTTGTATTCTATTATGGTTATCGCTTATAGCATTTGCCAATACTATAGAACTGATGTTGGTGTTTGTACTCGTTTATTATCCTGACAGGATTACCATTGATGTCTACAGAGGATTTAGAGGCCGACTGCTCTACCTATTACAGGTATGGCCGAGATGGAGACTTCAACCAGGAGTTACCCTTGGTGCCAGTTGAGGATTTACCTCATGTTTAGACTGTTAGATAGGTTTGACTGGACTGCGTTCCAGCTAGTATTGAGTATGTTATATGTTATATTTTGGGATCTTGTGTTGTCTTTAACTATAAACTGTGTTGTGACTTTGCATCTATTTCAGTTCTATTTTCATCATATCTTTATGATATTAGTACCTATCTTTCTTAGATATCTTGTGATTGAGTTGAGATTATATACCTCTGTACGGGAGATGACAGGTACATATATATTGTGTCTAGATGCTATACTTTCTAGTAGACCTATACAGCGTTCTACTGTCGATTCTGCAGCGTAGTCCGAACGTACCCACGTGCTCGTGCCCCTATTCGGGGTGCGGGTCGTGACAGAGGTAGCTTTTCTTCCTCTACTATGGCTCCATAAATAGCCTCACTATGGTGCTTCATTGCTCCTCTAGCAAACTCAAAAGCAGACACTATAGGCGGACTAAACATGAAGCATCCATGGCGACAATCTATACTGGCATGATGTTTACTCGAATAATCCATCCCGAGAACTATATCAAACTTGGGAGTGGCATTATGAGTAAACTACTGCACAACTCCCTGCCTCCAAAGGTAATGTGACGCCCGACGCAAATATCCTTGACTAGGATAATGCCCCCGTCAGTCAAAAATTTATAATTACTATCCAAAGGACCGAATACAATACTATGTTTAAATACAAAAGATACAGATACGAAACTATAAGTAGCATCAGAATCAAACAAAGCAATAGCAAAAAAGTTTCAAGGAGAATGAAGGAACCTGCTATCACGTCTATAGATGCTTTTACCTCCTCGGTCGTCATGGTAAAGGCTTTGCCCTGCTGATAGTGCTGGAAAAAATGCTGCTACTGTGTGGGCAAGGGTCCTCTCTATTGCTTAGCTACTATAGGCCTCTCCGGTATTCTTGGGACATGAGCTATGCCTTGAGCTGGACGAATTGGCGCTAAACGACACTCCCTCATCTAGTGTGTATTCGCTGTAACCATCATTTTCTAATGAATTAAATCATTTTATCTGGTTAGTAGGTAGTGTACTTAAATCATAATTCTACGTCATGTATATATATGTATTGTATGTTATATAAATAATATTGTACAACTATATATATATACACTTGTCTGCTTGTTTATATATAAATATGTATTGTATCATGTTTAAGGCTAACAATTCAGAGATAATACTATGTGTGACATAGGTTTTTGACTTGGCTAGGTACATTTTAGCTAGTTTAATTTTAGCCTAGTTAGGGTGGTATTAGTGACTAGTATAGGCCACCAAAACCTATCCAAATCAACTCCGATCAAACCCAAACTTGGTCCACACTTGCACAAGATCTAGTAGACCCTAACCAAACCCTTACTTGATACATGTGGTACACACACAAGTGTCTGGACAGCACACAATTGCTGTCTCGCTATTTTCAGAATTTTGAGGAGACCACCACTTTTAGTTGTCAAAACCACCTCCCCACTCCTTCCAAACACCTAAAATTAAGGCCACACCTTCCCCTAACCCTTGTTAATGGCCCCATACACTTTTTCCATCCATTTTATTCAGTTTTCACCCTCAAATAGTCCACACAAAGTAATTAATTCAGCGACATTCAGCCATAGGTTCAACGGGATAGGATGACTTAAACAACATTTTGCACCACAAAAACAGTAGGTATGAGCCTTGAGACCCTAACCATTGATATTGTTTGTTTACTCAAATGTTGCTTCCAAAACTGAAAAAAATTATAAATTTCAGCACTTAAATTATTTGTAAGTCTAAAATCAGTTTTTTTTGCAACATTGTGCTTCGATTCTGGAAAATCCAACCGTTGGATTGGTTTGGAATTTTCTTCTACTATTAGAAAAAACATTATTCTTACGAATCCTTAAGTTTGAACAGTTTATCGTTATTTATGACCACTCGTTCACTATCCTAAATTCAGGAAATTGAACTTTTGAAAACTTTTCTTTGGGTAAAATATGAACCAGAAATTGTAAGAAGGTGTACTCTCTACCCATGTGACCTTGACATTAGTATTATATGGGTTAGATAGAATAATTTTATAGTCTAGCTTGTATAGTTTGATAATGTGCATTCATAATATAGGTCTTGGACACCGATATAGAATTGATTATTACTTTTGGCTCAGGACCACTGTGAGTAAATTCTTTGGTAGTTTTAGTTATTGATAGTTTCTATAATGCATGCAAGTGATGTTTTACTTCTTTTTGACACGATTTATTACTAGGATTAGTATCATGTGGATACCCAGTCATGAGATTTTGTACCCATGTTATTATATAGACCTTGTTCATTATGCTCATAATAGACCATGTATTGTGATTCATATGTCAATATATCATGACTTGAATCCATTGAATTAGTCGGAAAGGGAAAATGCTAATTAGATATGTGAACATATCCTGTTAGCACTTGTGCATGGTCAATCATACACTTCATATATGATTGTGCCATTACCTTATTTAGACCTTGTGGTAGTTTTCCAAAGTCGTTCATATATTGTAATTAGTACTTCAAATCACTTAAAATATTTTAAATCCATTTTGTTCCACTTTGTATTGTACATATTTGCTGTTACCATGACTACTCCATGATTTTAGTTCCATGTCATATATTATATCACCTATGTTCATGTTTATAGCCTCTACCATATATTGGAACTACTTCCTTTGATTGTACTTTGCTCCAATCCTGACTGGATATTAATATTTTAGGAGATGACAATGAAGACTGGTGCCCTACATATTATGATCAGGAGGATTGTCTAGCTGAATCTGGTCATGCTCCTCAGAAAGATCGGATATGACTTATATCAAGAGTTCCAGATGCAACTATCTAGTTGTATAGATAGTTTAGACTTGATTTATCGGATTTGTCTCTGATATGTTATATTCTGGCATATATATATATATATATATTTTATATATATATATATATATATATATATATATATATATATATATATATATTGTCCTTGTAGAACATTACTTGTTTATTTCTATTATCTATCTTTAGTGTCTGTGATTGAATATTTTATTATTAAATTTAACCTCCCATTTATATTGTTGAGTTGTTGGATGTTAGTCTAGACAACAATCTACCGCCGGCGTTGGATGGATGTACCCACGACTCATGTCCAAATCTTCCAGGTGCGGGTCGTGATATTCGCCCCACAAAATAAACACACTTCAAGCCGCTTCTTGTACACTTTCCATGTATGCCTGGCTTCTTGTAGTAGGTGCAAAGAGAAACAGGCTGCCTCTGTGGAATCTGCTGTGAAGAGGGAGCTCTAACCGGAGGGTACTGCTGCTATCACCACCACTTTTTTGGATTAGGGTATTTTAGTAATTGTGTGATAATTTGAATTTTTTATCACTAAATTGATTGGTGTTTAGTCCTTGATTAGTTTTTTGGTAGTAGCAGATGGTTTAACCGTAGATAACCTTAATTAGAAGACTAACCATGTGATTAGAAACTTATTTGGCTAATTAAATTTTAATTTGGAGTATTAGTCCTAATTAGGAAACAAATTGACTTATTTTTAGGCTATTTTAATACATAGCTTTTGGCCTTTTTGCTATTGGGCTTTCCTTGGACTTTAGTTGCATGGTGGCCCATCCCAAATCCTAACCTAACCCTAGATACACCCCTTGGCCATCCAAACAGCAACCCAACCCCCTCTTCATGTGCATATGAGTAGTAGCCACCTATTTGCAAAAACTATAAAAATTGACTTCTCCTCCAAATAGCCCATTTTTCTCGTTTCTTATCCAAATCCTTCCAAACGAAGTACGTTGCGATCGTTGGGAGGAGAGGAACCTGCTGGAAACTTGCTAGTGAGGGATCAGAGGCGTTGGACTGGAGGAAATCGGTATCGACGTGTTTGGAGGCTCGTTTCATTGAGATATTGACTCTCAATAGGTAAACCCCTCTAAACACTTGTTAATCTCGATTTTTCTTCGTAGATGCATCCATATAGTTACCCAGACCTGTGCATGAAGTTTGGTATTTTTTGTATTCGTTTGATAGGCGTATCGGACACGTATCGGTTCATTGGAACACGTGCTCGACGAAATGCCGCTTAGAACTGAAAGTTGGTATTTTGTGATTATGTTTTAATGAATTTATTGCTATGATTATTTGAAATAACTTTCATGAAGATGGATTCGATTTGACACGTTTTTAGTGTCCAAATCGGACACGGACACGCGCGTACGAGGTCCGTGCACGGCCCTGTGTATGCCGTGCTGTCAGAGTGTCATAACTTGACGCACAGGACTCCATCTCGCGTGAAATTTTATGGACGCGTGGGGGAAACCTCTGTCCATGTGCTTCTAAAATTTCATGACGTTTAGTGGAGCGTGCGTGGAGAAATCCAACGCTCACGATTAAACCAACATTGTTTACGCGGCCAGAAATTGCCGCTGACACGGCCTTCGTTCGCGGACACAACGCGACGAGGTCACGAACCAGGAGCGTGGACATATAGCCGAAGACCTAGGCTAGCCCTAGACTTGACCACGTGGCATGACATGGCTCGTGTCGCGAGCAACGGACGTTGACACGCACCCACGAGGCTGCGTGCGTGTGCGTACATCTCCTGCAGTCTGAGTGTCATAACTCGACACACAGGACACGGTTTTGCATGAAATTTTATAGACATGTGGGGGCAACCTCTGCCCACGTTTCCTAAAATTTCTTGGGATTTTGTTAAGTATTCGCAAAGTTATCGCGTTTGCACTGATTTGGCCGATACTGTGCACGCGCATACGTGCCCATGTGATATGCACGGGTTCGACCCCGTGAGTACCCGAGCACATCACAAATGTATAAACCTTTGTGTTTGCCAAGTTTCGCGAGTTCTGGTGGTGTATTTTGAGAGTTGGGTGTTGAGTTGGATTTGTGTTGGATTATTTTGGATTGATTTTTCGTTTGAAAGCGATTTTCTGAGTTTAAACTCAGATTTCACAGTTTGGGGTTGGATTATGATTAGTTTATGAGTTCAATTTTGTGGGCAGACAAATGGTTTAAATTCAGTATATATAATCTATATGTAGATAAAGTTTCGTTGTATATTTATATCTATATTACAGATAGTGTTTAATATATCGAAGATTGGTTCAGATTTTTATGTTAGGTTTAGATGTTTTGATTAAAGTTGTTTTCCAGTTATGAGATTAGTTAGAGTTTAGTCTATTTGGTTAGATTCGTACCTTTATTTTTATATGTTGTAGAGGTATATATGTATAGTTCCTATATATATAAATATATCCCTGTATACATATATAGTGTTAGTATATATATATATATATATATATATATATACATATATATATATATATATATATATATATATATAATGAGCCTATATATATATCATTATATATATATATATATATATATATATATATATATATATATATATATATATATATATATATATATAACCACTATCGGAGTCAGCCTGTCCCCTTGCAGATCTGGCACTTCCCGAGACGGAGCCCAATCCCCCCAACACGGAGGTCGTTGAGACGATCAACGACACCAGCAACGCTGATCAACAAAGCCTCACTGAAGATCCCGTGGAAGAAGTCCTTGCTATCCTTGGGCCAGACCAAGTGAGGAGAGGACAACAGATTTTAGCTGCAGGTTATCCTCTCCAAGATTCCATTCTTCTGATAGGGAGCGCTAGCGACTCCCTAGCCATCCCCTCTGAGGAAGCCAACCTGGATTCAGCCGGGGAATTAGTAGACATCCTCCCGGGCCCTCACGAGCAACCCACTAGCGATTTATCCGCCTCAACACAGGCAGAAGCATCCAACTCAAGTGGGGACAATGCCATATCGACCAAGGCAGAAGCGTCAACCTCGCACGGGGACAATGTCAAGAAAGGAACCGGCGAAACTACTACCATCCAAACTAGATCCGCCACCAAGTGGAACAAAAAACAACCCCCACAACTTAATTAATGATTAACATCATTTCGTGAAATGTCCGCGGTCTGGCGAATAAACCTACATTAAAGAGAATTTTCGGCCTTCGAAAAATCCATAAAATCGATATCCTCATTATTCTTGAACCAAAAATGCCCCCAAAAAAATTGAAATCTATCCAATTGCAGCTGGGCCTCCCTACGGCCATAGCAGGCAGACACGATATTTGGATCCTCTGCACGAAGGAAGTCAGAATTAGGGTCATCCAGGATTCCCGGCAGGCCCTCTCTTGCTGGTGGGAACACCCTTTCCTCCCAGAACGCACCATTCTCTCAGCAGTCCACGGCAGCTGTGACATTGCAGAGCAGAAACCCCTCTGGAACGACCTTCTTGACATCCACCACCCCCACATCAACTCTCCTTGGTTATGCATCGGGGACTTTAATGTGATCACATGCAGAGAAGAGATAATAGGAGGCCGACCCCCTCCCACATCGGCCATGCAAGACTTCAACAACTTCATCTTCAATGCTCATCTTGCCACCTTACAGTTCACAGGCAACACTTTTACCTGGTGCAACATGCAGGAAGGGAACCGTCGCCAATACTCCCGCCTGGACAGGGCACTCACGAACGCTCAATGGCACGATATGGGGATCACTACCAGTTGACCCATCTCAACTCCTCAGAATCTGACCACGCTCCTCTGCTAATAGAAATTAGAAACAATACCAACTCATTCGACAAGAACATCAAATTCCTCGACTTCTGGACTGACCACCCCTAATTTTTGGGCATCGTAGCGGAAGCTGTAAGCCCCCTGAATTTCCGAGATTTATTTTCGAATTTTTCCAAATAATTTATTCTCGATAATTAATTTTGATTTAATTAATTTTGATCATTAAATGCTCTTTATCGTGACTTGGAATTCTAGAGCATCAGGGATGCCAGTCTCTGGAAACTTCCTTCTTGGAGTTTGTAGTAGACGAAATTATCTTCACATTAATATTTTGTGTCCCACTCGGACTTGTTCCCTTGTACTCTTTTTGCTTCGCACAAGTTCGGGTCAATTTAGACCATTTAATTATTAATTGATTTTCCACTCTTTTTCTTGATCATCATATGCACGTTACCGTGACTTTTAATTTAGGAGCACCAGACCAGTCGTTTTCTCAGAACCAACTTGTCATGCCTGATCTACTCGAGACGCTCTTTACCCATGACCTTCGTGTCCCACTCAGACACACCATCTTGTGCTTCATTTTTTTGCACAACTTTCGGGTCAATTTAGGCCAATTAATTATCCACCGTAATTTGTGACCTGACTTCCAATTTAATTTCAGGACCCGACATCGATCCAACCTAGTCGACCCCAAATATGGATATGGCCCACATTGAGCCTACTACCCGTCTGACACTTGTGTCCCATTTCTTTGAGCCCCCACATGCTACTTATTTACCCATGATCATAAATACCTATTATTAATTTATTTATTGCACCTAGTCTATTTTTGCCCATCCGGCTCCACTAAACCCAACCCCAGCTCCATGTTACCCTCCATCATGACTGCCCATACCCCCCACTGATATTTTTCCTCTACTCTAAATATCCCTCTTTATGTATAAATATCTAATTCTCTCTCTGTCATGCCCCAGAACCAGAATACTGGAGAGCGGGGGCAGACATAGCCAGCTACGTATAATGAAATGGAATCCATCTCACCATACAGTCATGGCTGTCTAGATATATGAGGGTTTATCTACAAGCCATCAGTCTCTTAAGGTCATAAATTATCCTATTGTCTCAATCTCAACCAACTAATATAATCACAAGATGTTTGACCACCAAATATACAATAAAAGGCGTCCCAAATATTACATATCAGCTGATCATGAAGCTAGTCGTACAAAATGCTAGGACTAGCAAGAGTTAAGTCATACATGATCAACCCTAGGATTTGTTAATCATGTTTACAGCCCGTAGGCAGACAATAAGTAAAAGTGCATCGAGCTAACAGGTGCTCGTCGGCTAAACGCCTCAAAAGAATAATTTTTACAATAGAGTGAACGAAACAAAATAGAAAACCCACTCGTAGCCCGGGTTCCTTCTAGTTGCCACTATCGGGCTGGAGGTTCGGTAGATCCTCGGGTGCTGCTCCAAAATTTGGCCACACAAAATCAGCTGGGTCAAACCCCAGAAGAGCAAGTGCCACAAAGGAGGCCACGAAATAAGAACAAAAGCCAGCATATCAGATCATAAGAAACTAATTATATAATAAAGACAATTATTAAGAAGAAACCTGGCAGGTGATATACGATGAGATAACCATGGGACTCTTCAGATAACCAGGTTACAACCCGTAAACCAAACAAGGACCGGGGTTGTAACCCTTCGTCTGAACGGAACTTGGTTTCTCCCACCATTTATCGGCAAGATAAAAATACAAGAAATCAGGACCTATAATTAATCATGATTAAGGTAAAGCACGAGTAGTCATGTCATGTCATAACCTTGTACAGGATCAGGGCAAGACAAGCAGGACTAGACTCCATCCAATCAATCACGGCCAAGCAAGTACTACGGCTTACTACTTAACTAACTAGGGTTATCACAAGCCTAATTACTAACAAGATGCAAGTGAGAATTTCTCAGTCCCAAGCCCTGCAGACTATCCAGTTATCCTTCTGCGGGTTGAGAGTATAGGTGGGTACATCGCCCGGGAGACAAATGTACCCTTAGGTGACTTAGAGGGTGCAACACGCGACGGTGTGCTGGAAATGTGCTCTACTCGTCGGCAAGCTACAAGTCCAATTAAGGGCGCCCAGATAACAAGATTGCCTGTGACTGGAAATTCTCCATGAACTATAGTTAGATCTAATCATTAGCCTAATCCATGTTCAGTGCGAATCCCTGACCGTGGGAAACTAGGGAGTCACGTCCTAGACATGATGCAAGACAAGACAAGTGGATTGCACGAGCAAGCAAGCAGGAACACCCACGGTGTCAGAGTTGGTTATACAAGTCAAGTTAGCCGTCGCAACAGCATCAAGTCAAGTCATGTAACAAGTTACAAGTTACAAGTCAAGTCAGGTACAAGTCAAGAGTGCACCGCCACGGGCCACTATCAAGTTATCAAGTATCAAGATTAATCATGTCAGGGTACTTGTCAGGAGTGCGCCACGACGGGCCACTATCAGGTCAGGTTGGTCATGTCAGGAGTGCACCACTACGGGTCATGGTCGTGTTATGCTAATTCCTTGTCATACCATGCCATGTACAATAGTCATTCCAAACATATTAAGTAAAATCAAGTTCACGACAAAAGGCGTAAGAATATAAAATGGGCGTAAAATATCTAATAAAATATCAATATACAGGGCTATAGAAGAGCCAAGCTTAAGGAAAAATAAAACCAAATCTCCATGATTGGACAGATTGCGCAAGGGTCCCTGGGGTCGGGTTTGCGCAGGAGTCAAGCGCGCCAGGAGCCAACTGCGCAGGGGTGAGCTACGCAGGGTACCAACTGCGCAGGGGTGGAGGGCACATCAGATGGATTGCGCTGGATCAGGTTGCGCAGGAATGGATGGTGCAGGGTCAGATTGCGCAGGGACGGACTGCGCATGAGCATACTGCACATGAACGGACTGCGCATGAGCAGACTGCGCATGAATGGACTGCGCATGAGCAGACTGCGCATGAATCCATGCGCACTCGGGTTGAGCACAGTTCGCCAAGAGGCAAGCTGCGCGGTCGGCGCTGCGCTAAAGAGCGCAGGCCGAGAGAGGGGATGCGCAGTCCAGCACTGCGCTAAAGAGCGCAGGCTGCAGGCTGCTACTCCAGGCCGAGAAGAACACCAAGAACACCAAGAAATTCAATTCTTCATATCTTTGTCAAATCAAAGCCAAATCTAGATTTTCAAAGTTCTAACTTGAGTAAAATTGAATTCTCTTCCACATGGAAGCATCAAAACCCACAAAAATCAAACCAAAATAGATCAAAACCATGTAAATTCGAAAATAGTTAAAACCTAAATCTAGAACAATGGAGACTCCAAATCACAAAATGTCAAGCACTAATGTTGATCATCATGGCCTAATCTAGCTAATGAACAAATAAAATATGGTTCTCATATGGTGGCAAGGTGCACTTGCCTATGGGTGTTGGTGAGTTGTGTAGAGGAAGGAAGAAGAAGGAGATGGAAAAGTAAATGAAAAATAAAGAGGAGAGAGAAAAGTTAGGTAGGATTTAATGGAGGTGGGTTGTGTTGTGTTGAGGGTGGAGTGTAGGTTAAAGTGCTCCTCTCATGATAAACCAAACCAAACCAAACCCTCTCCACAATATAAAACCAAGCCAAGTCAAAACCCATTTCACGAGAAAACCCAAAATCTGCAAGTCGAGCCAGAAATACAATTACATGCCAGAATCTGAGAAAATAAAATACAGGTCCATGATACATGCAGGCTTAACCAAAATACGTATTCAGAATATGGGTGCTACACTCTCCTTGTATATATATATATATATATATATATATATATATATATATATATATATATATATATATATATATATATACACATATATATATGTAATATATATATATATATAATATTGCCTCTCTCTCTCTCTCATCACTCACACCTCACCCCTCTCTCTTTACAGCACACACGACCCCTTTCCCCCATGTACAGCCGAACACCCCATCCTCTACTTTCCTTCACCACAAAGTATTCTCTCTCTCTCTTTATTTCACTCTTTTCTTTTGAAGCTTCTTCTTTCTCAAGAAAACCAATTCTAGGTATGCTCATTAACCCCCATTAATTTTGTCTCTTGTATTTATTCCTTCATAATAAATGTAGAGGAGATCATTCTCCATATTATGACCAGAGCTTTTATAGGTTTTCCTAAAAACCTAGTTTAAGGATTGATTAGGGGTTTTCCTTTTTAGAGAGGAATATATATATATATATATATATATATATATATATATATATATATATATATATATATGTGTGTATATATATATGTGTATATATATATATATATATATATATATATATATATATATATATATATATATATATATATATATTTAATATATATATATATATATATATATATATATATATATATATATATATATATTTATATATATATAAAATATATATATATATATATATATATATATATATATATATATATATATATATATATATATATATATATATGTATGTATTTTGTGTGTGTGTAGAGGAGAGTGGTGGTGGTGGTGTCATGAGAGTGTGTGTGTTTTAGTTGTGTGTTTGAGAGTCTATATATATATACAGATAGATAGCTAGATGTTTATATATATATATATTATATATATATATATATATATATATATATATATATATATATATATATATATATATATATATATATATATAAATAAAGAGAATAAGAAGTAGCAGCAGCAGCTACTACAGTAGTAGCAGCAACATTAGCCATAGCAGCAGCAGCAGCATTAGCCATAGCACTCGCAGCAGCAGTAGTTAGCAGGAATAGCAGTAGGAGCAGCAGTATAAGGAGAAGAAGACGGAGAATAAGAAGAAGGAGACGGAGAATAAGGAGGAGAAGACGGAGAATAATAAGAAGAAGGAGACGGAGAATAAGGAGAAGAAGACGGAGAATAAGAAGAAGAATAAGACGGAGAATAAGGAGAAGGAGAAGGAGAATAAGAAGAAGAAGAATAAGAAGAAGAATAAGACGGAGAATAAGGAGAAGGAGACGGAGAATAAGAAGAAGAATAAGACGGAGAATAAGGAGAAGGAGACGGAGAATAAGACAGAGAATAAGGAGAATAAGGAGAAGAAAAATAAGAAGAAGAATAAGAAGGAGAATAAGGAGAAGAAGAATAGGAAGAAGAATAAGACAGAGAATAAGGAGAAGGAGAAGGAGACGGGAATGTAGAAAATCAAATTAGAGAGGGTTTGTGAGTGAGTCGAATTTAGTGAAAGGGTAAATTGAGATATTGGCCTACGGCCAAGATATGGGTTTCGGAGATCAAGATGGACTCGGATATGGGTTGTAAGGGTTGGTAATGGTTAGGAATAGTCACCTAGACCTAGTCTTGACCTAGGGTTGACCTAGAGTTGACCAGAGTTGACCCGTTGACCAAAAGTCAACTATAAGTCAACTTTTGACCTAGTTTGATATGGGTTGACTTCTAATGTTCTCCTATGACCAAGGTTGACCTAACTAGACTGATCTTGACCTAGAATGACATAATAGGATTTAATTTGATCTGACTTTACTTCCTAAGCATAGTATTGATACGTCTTGTTATCTATAGGTCCTCGAGGCACCATTCTAGGACTCAGTTGACATATTCCACCAGATTGTAGGATAGTACATTCTCTGATAACTTTTTTTCCAATTTATGATAACTGTTATGATTTATGTACTAAGTGTAGATATGCTCATTCCTGACACACGGTTCTCACGGATTGGTATTCCTGGATCTCGACGAGAGATATTGCTCCTTGTTAGCTTGGGATGTATTGTGCAAGCTCCCTTGTAGCTCTTGCGTAATATGTGGTCACTGATTCTAGAAAAGACTTGCTCCCTTCTCATAGAATCCCGTGCAGTGACATGTCCTGTTTGGATCCATTCTACCAGTTGGGGGTGGGAGAGTAGTAGCGTATGCCTGTGATCAAATTCATCTTGCATTCTTGAACAGTGTTAGTCATATACCGCACTTATGACTAGCCAGGCCAGTTCTTTACAGGTTCCCAAGCCGGTCACAAGCTGAAACTACTACTCACACATATTGGATAGATGGCTTATCCTGATTTGTGTACATACCATGATCAGTGTCACGACCTGTACCCTAGAGTAAGGGCACGAGAAGTGGGTACGTCCAGCCTACGCCGCAGTGTCGGCGGTAGAACGCTGTCCTAGGTCACAACATCTAACTATATATAATGTCAGGCAGTTTATACTCCCCGAATGGGAGTGACATAGCAGAATGTAAACTCAATCACAACTAAGGAAGAAAAGTATGATATGATATAGAACTCAAAATGAAGTACAGATAATCAGAAGAGTCTAGTATCTAAGATAACATCTCAGAAAATATCCCGAATACAGAGTCTCAACTACAGAAAATGAAAGAATATATACTTCTCAAAACAACAACTGAAAGTCAAAAACAATGCTGGAAAGAAAGATAAAGCCTAGCTGTCTAGCCTAGACTATGGGAGTAGTATCCTGAACTGCAGCTGGGTCCTCCAGAGGAACCAGGTCGCAGGTGTCGTCTAAGCCTGCTCCGTAATAGGTGGTACAAAGGGCCTCATCCTCATCTTCTGTAATATTTTCAATAGGTCCAGTCAGGACAGGAGCGAGCACAGTACATCTCATGCAGTTCATATCATGGCAGGAAATATAAAGCAAGCAATAGAGTAAGATACATGAAACGCGGTAAGAAGATGTACATGAAATAGAAGAGATATTTAATAACTGGAAATATATACATGATAAGTAAGAACTGTAAGTGACTAGTGTTTTAGAGTACGAGATGGCATGTAATTGGCTTAGGTTGTACATGATGAACATGAAAAGTAACAGAGTGTACATGATGGTAAATCACATGACCATTTATACTCACCCCTACCCACAATCAATACACAAGGATCTAGTCCAGTTACGTTACATACATGATGTTTTTGTTACACAGGAAACACATGAGGAAACATGAGCGTACATGAAAGAACATGAAAGTACATGAACGTACATGAAAGAACATGAGAGAACAAGAGTGTACATGAATAACGCAGAAACAAGAAATACATGATGTACATGAAACACATGTCATAAAGTATCCGATGCGCCCGCTAAGGGGGATAACATCCCAAGAAGAGATCCGTATAGTACCAATCCGTGATGATAACGTGACAGCATCAAGTAAAAGTAATCTAGAGCGAGAATATAAATCGTGACAAGTATGAAACGATCAGAGAATGTACTCGCCTCGTATCCGAATGTCTGAAGTTAATATACTGTCCGAGACGAGGTACCTGACTCCTAGTTAGGGCAACACAAGTCAAGATATATACAGAGGATGATAATTGTAATCTACAATGCATCTGTATGCTGTCTAGGTCAAACTAGACTAAAGTCAACACTTGGTCAACTCCAGTCAACTACACTAGTCAAACTAGGTCAACTAGGCCACTCCTAACCCCCAGCAAGTCTCATTAGGCCTAACCAAGCCTAGTCTAGCAATCACACACCAATCATAAGACTATACAAGTGCAAACACACATTCATATAAAGAAATATAGTTACAAACCTGCTTGTATTCATTTACTCATAGCTACATACATACATAGATAGATATGTACATATATATATATATATATATATATATATATATATACTAGAGAGAGAGTTATAAGTGAGTGGCAACACAGCTTATAAAGAGTTCAAATTATAAGACAATTATATTACAATGCAATCTACAAGGTTTTAGGCTATTCTAGGCTGAAGTCAACTATGGGTCAACTCTAAACCTAACCAACATGTCAAATAGCCTAATAAAATTACATTAGGCTAACTAACCTATATCAACTATAGGCTACAACATTATCACAACCTATACCTACATCTCAATCCTATACTTATCTCAATATACAACCTATATCTCAATACACAATAGGAATACACTAATAGGTGTCAAATATAGATAGCAAGTATCAATATATAATATATATATATATATATATATATATATATATATATATATATATATATATATATTTATATATATATATATATATTTTTTTTTCTTTATATATATATATATATATATATATATATATATAGATAGATAGATAGATAGATAGAAAGATAGATACGTAGAGAGGGTTAAGGGGCTGTCAATGGGTGTAAATGGGATTAGAATTTGGCAGCCATATAGGCTTATATAGGACAACCATCATGGCTTGTTAAGGGGGCATGAATGGGGTGAATTGCTGCTGTTATGGGACAGCTAACAGGGTGTTTTAAGGACTGATTTGTAGGCAACTAATAGGTTGTTTTAGGACAGTACATGGCAGGTTTTGGGAGCAAGGGGGACTGGAATGAAGGGCTGAATGTAGGGCTATATTGGACTGCATATGGACAGTCAAATAGGCTTGCAATTGGACTGTTTGACAGTGTAAAGGATAGCCTATAGATGGGGTTTATTTAGTGGACTGGTATGGGGATGTAAAGGACTGATTTAAGGGCTGTAGGGACTGAAACCACAGGGCTCATAGGCTGCACATATCAACAAATACAGTGTAAATACCATAGTGTGTGAATGTATAAGCATGTGTGTGTGTGATGTGTCATAGGAGATTTAAGTGAATGGTATTTCCAGTGTGCTGTGTTCAGGATATCAATGCAAGGTTTATCAGGAATTTGCATTCCCAGACATTAAAAATGAATGTCAGTTTCAAGACAAAACTTCAACCAAAAATTGAAACCACATCATCCCATTCAATCAAGGAAACCTAACTAACCTATGTAAACAAAACTCAGTTTTAGGTTGTAATGAGAACCAAATCTCAGTTTCTACAAATATAGGAAATTTCAGATTTCCTAACACATTCTCAGTTTTGTTCATCAAAATTCGAAAAGAAACTCAGGTTTTACCATTTGGGAAATCTCAGTTTTGTATACATAAGGAGATCTCAGGTTTTTTACAAACAAGTAAATATCAGATTTTTAGGTTTGTGTATGTATAATCAATATGTGGGTGTGACAGGGAGAGGGGGGGTGTAAATTCTCAGAAATCTGAGAATTGGCAACAAACACATACACACATTACATATCTTATATACACACACCTATACATACTTATATATGCACATATATACACTCTCATACACATACACATATACCCACACACTCATATACATATATACCTACATATACAGTGTATATACAGGAAAATACACATATATATATATATACATAAAAATCGGTTTAAAATCCATTTTCAAAATCTGTGAAATACTGGAAATATATCCAACTGATACACAGTTCAGGAATTTAGGAAATTTAGGATTTAACACATGAAACCAAATCAAAACATAAATCTCTAGGTTGGTAACCCTAGTCTTAGGTGTCCTCTAGTGTCTAGGGTGCCTGAGTGTCCATCTCGACACGACACGACGTATCAAACTCCAGGAAACCCAAATCGGGTAAACCCAGGGCAGTGTGCAGAGCACTGTGTCGTGCACCAGTGCACGACCTTCGTGGACACACCACAAGACACGACACGTCTCGTGGTCATGCACACGTGTAGTCCACATATAGGGCTACACGATCGACACACTGTCACGTGTCATCATCGTGTCTACATGTGATACGATACTCGTATCAGTGGAGGATTTCTGCCTGTGCACAGTCTGTGCAAAAATAGTGCACACGTGTTTCCTCCCTCGACACGACACGACACCACCCCAAATTTTGTGGGCACAGTGTCAGTCATGTCCCCGACCTTTACCCTAAGTTTCGTGTCCAATCGTGTCGTGTGCAGTGCACACGACGTGTCCAGTAGCAGGACAGTACACGAGATCTCGTGCAGTGCGTGCGTGTCCTATTTAGACACGAACACGACACAGAATCCGGCTCAGTGTTAGTGATTCGTGATCAGCACCTATAGGGCTAGAAATTTGTTCAAATAGTTTTCGAAAATAAAAACATTTTGTTCACAGAGGCAATACATCAAACACTTGCATAAAAACCTAGATACGTGTTCGACACGGACACCAAACCCAATCTATTTTCTACCAAACTTAGCCTATAGATCCCTGGTACCTAAATACATGCAACCATGAAGAGAAATCACAATATTACTAGGTTTTAGGACATGTTACCTATTAAGTGAAAACTCAATGAAAACCAAGGTAGGGGGGTGTCGTCTTCAAATGATGATGCCAAAAGCTTGTGCAACCTTGCTAGCTAGCTCCCCTTAGCATCCTCAATGGTAGGGGATCCCAATGCAAGAAGTTTGGCTCAATTTGGAGTTGATTTGGATATTTGGGGAGAAGTTTAGTGAAGAACACAAAAGAGGCAAATAAAATAAATTAAAATTGGTGCAAATGATTAATGGGATGTATTTATAGGGGGTGGGGATGTGTGTTGGCTGCCATTAAGTTAGGGTTAGGGTTTAGGATGAGTGGCTAAGGTTTGTCCAACAATTTCTAGGCAATCTAATGGCTCATAACTAAAGTAGCCCCCTTTAACCTTTAGCCTAAAATATCTCCTTAACAAATATCTGGATATTACACTAATGTGATTACTTAATTGAAATCCTCTAACTTAGTCTCTAGGGTCATGATTAACAATCTAGATTAGGCTAACTTCTAGGTCAAGTCTCAACAATTTAACTAACACATATTTAATTAATATAATTTACAATTCACAAAAGTATCAAAATGACTAAAATACCCCTAGGCTTAAAAGTAGAAATTTGAAATCCTAAACACATGATTAGGTCTCATTGGTCATGATTAGTCTTCTAGGTCATGCATGACTAAGGTTACACTAGCAAAACACAAATTTCACATTTCACTCAATTAAATAGTTTTAAAATAACTAAAAATCACCAAAAATCATATCATGACTAAAATCAAATATTTTAATGATTTAAAATACAAAAGTTCAAATTTACCCTTATTTTGGAAAAGTGGGTGTTACAAGTCTACCATCCTTAAAAGAATTTCATCCTCGAAATTAAGATGGTCGTACTCCTCCTAGGTTAAATACCCCAATCAATTCAAAGTCTTAGAATAGTATCAAAACATTTTACCAATCTATTTATTTATATATATATTTTGAAAGACTGAAACGAAAGATGGAAATAGTAGGTTTTTGAAATTATTTTAATATAATTAGCTAATCATATGCGTCTATCCAGAATCATGATAATCAGAATTTCCTCGCCATATTAGTAAGTAAGGCTACGACACGCATGGAGTCTGCAACACAGACTATGCCCTCGCCGTACCAACTAATATAACTATCGGAGACTCTAGATTCCATAATTGAGGCGACCTAGCCCATATGATTCGGTAAAAGGTTAAATCAACAACAAAACATACAGATTCTAAATTATCAACAAATAGGAAAGATAGGAACAGATGGAATTGAATTTCAAGATGGAAACAACGAGGCAATGTAGGAATAGAATCAAAAAGAACAGAACCTACAAGCGCCTCTCCTACTGCCTGAGCATCCTCAAACGTCATGGCATAAGCTCGCCCCTGCTGGCCTCCTCTAGCCTGCTGCTGGCCTACTGGAGCCCTGGCTCTTGCTCCCTAAGCTGTTAGTCCCGCAGACTTGAGACACTCTCTCAACTGATGATCTAATGATCCGCAGAGTAGGCACTTGCCTAGCCTCATCCGGCACTCACCCCAATCGTGCCCTGGTTTCTTACAGAAAGGGCAAGAAATAACATGCTGCTGTCTAGGAGCCTGCTGCTGTCTCTGCTGCTGCTGCTGCCTCTGCTGGAACGGCTGCGGCTGGAACTGCCTCGGCTGTTGGTGCTGAACGTGAGGCCTCTTGGCCTGGCCTCCGCTACTGCTGCCCCCAACTGGGTCTCGCCCCCTCTTGAGCCTAAGCTCAAGATCATCCTCTGCCAATAAGGCTTCTGTCAGAATCTCCTCGAATGTGGCATCCCTGTTGCCCTTGGTCAAGGACTTGACCTCCCTGACCAGACCCTTCTGGAACCTCTGGGCCTTTGCCGTCTCGCTCAATCCCTCTACGAACCTGCCGAGGCGGCCGAACTCCCCAGCGTACTCCTCCACTGTAAGGCTCCCCTGGACTAGGCTCTCGAACTGCGACTCTAAGGCTCTGAGCACTGAATCTGGAAAGAACTTCTTCTTGAAGAAGCCCTTAAACTGCTCCCAAGTCTGCCCAGGTACCCCCACCCTGGGGTCTGACTGATACCAGGTGCGAGGAAGATCTCGCATCCGACTAGCTGCGGCCTCGATCTGAAGGTCTGCTGGAATCCTGGCCAAGCGGACGATCTCCTCTATATGCTCGATCCACTCATCGGCATATAGAATCCCCTCTGTCTCCAGAAAGTCTCTGGGGCTCATCTTCTGAAACTGCTCGATCTTCGGTGTCCTCGGCTGCTGCACCACTCGTCGAGCCGCGGCTGTCGTGACGGCCAACTCCATGCCTCTATCCTGTCGAGCCTGCTGTCTGTCCATGAACTGCTGGAAGTAGGCAAACATCTGCGCTGCGTCCACGTGTCCTGTAGGCGACGGCTGCCGGAAAGACATCTCTGGAGTGACTGGGTCCTGTCTTCGGTCTCGTGGAGGCATACCCTCAGCTGCTGCTGAAGTCCCAATATGAGCAGAGGTGGCAGGAGCTGTAGCCTCCCGACCCTGCCGAACTGGCTGAGAGGTAGCAGTCCCCTCTACAGTATCTCCCTGAATGGCACGCTGTAACCGCGTCTCCACCATCCTGAAGACAGATCAAACAAGGGTATCAATTTCTGAGAAAGAAGCGATAAATCAAAGGAGGACAGTTTATTTCAAAAGGAAGTATTAAAATAGCAAGAATTTGATAACAAGAATCAGTTTAAGAGCTTTTTCTAATGTGATTGAGTACCCCAAAATATTCTACTCCTACTGCAGGCTGTAGTGATACTCTAGTTCGAATACCACTACATAAACTCGACCTGCATGGGCCACCACTAAAAACGTGTCACGACCCGCACCCTAGAGTAAGGGCACGAGAAGTGGGTACGTCCAGCCTACGTCGCAGTGTCGGCGGTAGAATGCTGTCCTAGGTCACAACATCTAACAATATATAATGCCAGGCAGTTTATACTCTCCGAATGGGAGTGACATAGCAGAATGTAAACTCAATCACAACTAAGGAAGAAAAGTACGATATGATATAGAACTCAAAATGAAGTACAGATAATTAGAAGAGTCTAGTGTCTAAGATAACATCTCAGAAAACATCCCGAATACAGAGTCTCAACTACAGAAAATGAAAGAATATATACATCTCAAAACAACAACTGAAAGTCAAAAACAATGCTGGAAAGAAAGATAAAGCCTAGCTATCTAGCCTAGACTATGGGAGTAGTATCCTGAACTGCAGCTGGGTCCTCCAGAGGAACCAGGTCGCAGGTGTCGTCTAAGCCTGCTCCGTAATAGGTGGTACAAAGGGCCTCATCCTCATCCTCTGTAATATTTTCAACAGGTCCAGTCAGGACAGGAGCGAGCACAGTACATCTCATGCAGTTTATATCATGGCAGAAAATATAAAGCAAGCAATAGAGTAAGATACATGAAATGCTGTAAGAAGATATACATGAAATATGAGAGATATTTGATAACTGGAAATATATACATGATAAGTAAGAACTGTAAGTGACTAATGTTTTAGAGTACGAGATGGCATGTAATTGGCTTAGGTTGTACATGATGAACATGAAAAGTAACAGAGTGTACATGATGGTAAATCACATGACCATTTATACTCACCCCTACCCACAATCAATACAAAAGGATCTAGTCCAGTTATATTACGTACATGATGTTTTAGTTACACAGGAAACACATGAGGAAACATAAGCGTACATGAAAGAACATGAAAGTACATAAACGTACATGAAAGAACATGAGAGAACATGAGTGTACATGAATAACGCAGAAACAAGGAATACATGATGTATATGAAACACATGTCATAAAGTATCCGATGCGCCCGCTAAGGGGGATAACATCCCAAGAAGAGATCCGTATAGTACCAATCCGTGATGATAACGTGACAGCATCAAGTAAAAGTAATCTAGAGCGAGAATATAAATCGTGACATGTATGAAATGATCAGAGAATGTACTCGCCTCGTATCCGAATGTCTGAAGTAAATGTACTGTCCGAGACGAGGTACCTGACTCCTAGTTAGAGCAACACAAGTCAAGATGTATACAGGGGATGATAATTGTAATCTACAATGCATCTGCATGCTGTCTAGGTCAAACTAGACTAAAGTCAACACTTGGTCAACTCCAGTCAACTACACTAGTCAAACTAGGTTAACTAGGCCACTCCTAACCCCCAGCAAGTCTCATTAGGCCTAACCAAGCCTAGTCTAGCAATCACACACCAATCACAAGACTATACAAGTGCAAACACACATTTATATAAAGAAATATAGTTATAAACCTACTTGTATTCATTTACTCATAGCTACATACATACATAGATAGATATATACATATATATATACTAGAGAGAGAGTTATAAGTGAGTGGCAACACAGCTTATAAAGAGTTCAAATTATAAGACAATTATATTACAATGCAATCTACAAGGTTTTAGGCTATTCTAGGCTGAAGTCAACTATGGGTCAACTCTAAACCTAACCAACATGTCAAATAGCCTAATAAAATTACATTAGGCTAACTAACCTATATCAACTATAGGCTACAACATTATCACAACCTATACCTACATCTCAATCCTATACTTATCTTAATATGCAACCTATATCTCAATACACAATAGGAATACACTAATAGGTGTCAAATATAGATAGCCAGTATCAATATATATATATATATATATATATATATATATATATATATATATATATATATATATATATATATATATATAGAGGGTTAAGGGGCTGTCAATGGGTGTAAATGGGACTAGAATTTGGCAGCCATATAGGCTTATATAGGACAGCCATCATGGCTTGTTAAGGGGGCATGAATGGGGTGAATTGCTGCTGTTATAGGACAGCTAACAGGGTGTTTTAAGGACTGATTTGTAGGCAACTAATAGGCTATTTTAGGACAGTACATGGTAGGTTTTGGGAGCAAGGGGGACTGGAATGAAGGGCTGAATGTAGGGCTGTATTGGACTGCATATGGACAGTCAAATAGGCTTGCAATTGGACTGTTTGACAGTGTAAAAGATAGCCTATAGATGGGGTTTATTTAGTGGACTGGTATGGGGATGTAAAGGACTGATTTAAGGCTGTAGGGAGTGAAACCACAGGGCTCATAGGCTGCACATATCAACAAATACAGTGTAAATACTATAGTGTGTGAATGTGTAAGCATGTGTGTGTGATGTGTCATAGGAGATTTAAGTGAAAGGTATTTCCAGTGTGCTGTGTTCAGGATATCAATGCAAGGTTTATCAAGAATTTGCATTCCCAGACATTAAAAATGAATGTCAGTTTCAAGACAAAACTTTAACCAAAAATTGAAACCACATCATCCCATTCAATCAAGGAAACCTAACTAACCTTTGTAAATAAAACTCAGTTTTAGGTTGTAATGAGAACCAAATCTCAGTTTCTATAAATATAGGAAATTTTAGATTTCCTAACACATTCTCAGTTTTGTTCATCAAAATTCGAAAAAAAACTCAGGTTTTACCATTTGGGAAATCTCAGTTTTGTATACATAAGGAGATCTCAGGTTTTTTTACAAACAAGTAAATATCAGATTTTTAGGTTTGTGTATGTATTATCAATGTGTGGGTGTGACAGGGAGAGGTGGGGGTGTAAATTCTCAGAAATCTGAGAATTGGCAACAAACACATACACACATTACATATCTTATATACACACACCTATACATACTTATATATGCACATATATACACTCTCATACACATACACATATACCCACAAACTCATATACATATATACCTACATATACAGTATATATACAGGAAAATACACATATATATATATATAAAAATCGGTTTAAAATCCATTTTCAAAATATGTAAAATACTGGAAATATATACAACTGATACACAGTTCAGGAATTTAGGAAATTTAGGATTTAACACATGAAACCAAATCAAAACATGAATCTCTAGGTTGGTAACCCTATCCTTAGGTGTCCTCTAGTGTCTAGGGTGCATGAGTGTCCATCTCGATACGACACGACATGTCAAACTCCAGGAAACCCAAATCGGGTAAACCCAGGACAGTGTGCAGAGCACTGTGTCGTGCACCAGTGCACGACCTTCGTGGACACACCATGAGATACGACACGTCTCGTGGTCATGCACACGTGTAGCCCACATATAGGGCTACACAATCGACATACTGTCACGTGTCATTATCGTGTCTATATGTGATACGACACACGTATCAGTGGAGGATTTCCGCCTGTGTACAGTCTGTGCAAAAATAGTACGCATGTGTTTCCTCCCTCGATACGACACGACACCACCCCAAATTTTGTAGGCACAGTATCAGTCATGTCCCCGACCTTCACCCTAAGTTTCGTGTCCAATCGTGTCGTGTGCAGCGCACACGACGTATCCAGTAGCAGGACAGTGCACGAGATCTCGTGCAGTACGTGCGTGTCCTATTTAGACACGGACACGACACAGAATCTAGCTCAGTGTTAGTGATTCGTGATCAGCACCTATAGGGCTAGAAATTTGTTCAAATAGTTTTCGAAAATAAAAACATTTTGTTCACAGTGGCAATACATCAAACACTTGCATAAAACCTAGATACGTGTCCGACACGGACACCAAACCCAATCTATTTTCTACCAAACTTAGCCTATAGATCCCTGGTACTTATATGCATGCAACCATGAAGAGAAATCACAATATTACTAGGTTTTAGGGCATGTTACCTATTGAGTGAAAACTCAATGAAAACCAAGGTAGGGGGGTGTCCTCTTCAAATGATGATGCCAAAAGCTTGTGCAACCTTGCTAGCTAGCTCCCCTTAGCATCCTCAATGGTAGGGGATCCCAATGCAAGAAGTTTGGCTCAATTTGGAGTTGATTTGGATATTTGGGGAGAAGTTTAGGGAAGAACACAAAAGAGGCAAATAAAATGAATTAAAATTGGTGCAAATGATTAATGGGATGTATTTATAGGGGGTGGGGATGTGTGTTGGCTGCCATTAAGTTAGGGTTAGGGTTTAGGATGAGTGGCTAAGGTTTCTCCAACAATTTCTGGGCAATCTAATGGCTCATAACTAAAGTAGCCCCCTTTAACCTTTAGCCTAAAATATCCCCTTAACAAATATCTAGATATTACACTAATGTGATTACTTAATTGAAATCCTCTAACTTAGTCTCCAGGGTCATGATTAACAATCTAGATTAGGCTAACTTCTAGGTCAAGTCTCAACAATTTAACTAACACATATTTAATTAATATAATTTACAATTCACAAAAGTGTCAAAATGACTAAAATACCCCTAGGCTTAAAAGTAGAAATTTGAAATCCTAAACACATGATTAGGTCTCATTGGTCATGATTAGTCTTCTAGGTCATGCATGACTAAGGTTACACTAGCAAAACACAAATTTCATATTTTACTCAATTAAATAGTTTTAAAATAACTAAAAATCACCAAAAATCATATCATGACTAAAATCAAATATTTTAATAATTTAAAATACAAAAGTTCAAATTTACCCTTTTTTTAGAAAAGTGGATGTTACAATCAGTTCTACTTTCCTGTTCTAGCTCTAGCTCTACAGCTTACCATGCCATGATACATATATGTACACTCCATGATTTTATTGTATATGCTCTATTTATAGTCTTATGACTTTTATTCTATCTTGAGATTTGTTATGAGATATTGTACTCGTTCCATCCAGACCGGATATGTTGACAAATTTTAGGAGTAGTTGTGCCTTCAGTATTGGACTTCATGATGTTGCTAGCTGAGGTGGATCTCACTATTCTTCTATGTGAGTTGTCTGGTAGTTATCCTTAGTTAGTTTTGTTGTTCCTTTTTTATTTTCCTATATTATGATCATTGTAGATTCTAGTTGTTCTAGTGATATTGTTATTATTTTTTGTCTTATCTTTCTTAGTTTTCGTGATGGGACATGAGTACATTTCTAGTTATGGATCTTTAGATGTTGTAGTTAGTATAGTATACTTGACAGTGATCTACCGTCGATACTGTAGCGTAGGCTGGGCGTGGCCCACATATTCGTACCCGTATATCTGGGTGCGGGTCGTGACACATTTTTAGTGGTGGCCCATGCATGTCAGTCTTTGCAGTTAATGCGAAGTCGTGGTAGTGCTAGAGCTTATCTACACTACTACGAGCCTGTCCTAGGATTAAGGTTGAGTCATGGAATATTTTAGAAATTTGGTACTTAGTCACATATTAGGAAACTCTTGGTAGATTCCAGGAATGACCCCTGGGAATCTTATTTCGAACTTTTCAAAACTTTTCTCATTTGTTTCTGTCTGTCCTTATTTCTGAAACATCTGTCCATTATCAACTTTATTCATTCTTGGAATGAGTTTGTGGACCCCAGAGGGAAGGTATAAGTTGGACTTATATATCTTCTAGGTTGAGACGTGAATATGAGTTGCCAGTCTCATATCAGGTTGGGATTGTTTTAGATTATATTCCAATGATTTCCTTTTATCTTGACCTAGATAGTACCTTTGGACATCTCCTGAGAATTTCCTTTTGAATTCTATCTCGAAATCTGTTTCCGCTAGTTTCTATTTACTTATCTTTGATTCGTTGTTGAATCTTAAATCTTGATGTTCGTTCGTTGTTGACTTCGATTTTGATTCTGTTTGAAGATAAGTTTTTAAAAATTAAGTTAAGATATCCTGATAAACATATTTGATGGAGACGACGGGAACGACAAATGTCTACTTTATTTATGGAGTTTAGAAATTATCGCAGTCATATTAGCTAGCCTGACAAGGACATGGAGCCTGATTTTGGATATACTATCCTAGTTATGGCATTTAGATTCTCTTGCAGCCATACCAGATGACGTGGTAAGGAATCTAGATGACATGATTATAGGATGTATACCTTAGTTATGGACTCTATCGTTTATTGTAGCTATGTTTACTGGCATGGCGTAAATTCTGGCAACATAATTTTGGATAGACGTGTATGGTTATCAGGTCATATCTTAAGTTGATTCTCTTCTTTTACCAATTGAGCAAGATAATTCCTACCATTATTTCTTGTTTATCATTATTTTCTCTCCCATCGCATGATGATTTTCTCATCTTACCGTTATTTTCTTTGCCTTGTTTAGCTATGTCTTGATTACACAAATTAACTATCTCATATCTACATCTGTCATCTACACTTAAAAACTCTGAAAATTTTGAAATTTTTATACCTCAATTATTTCTTAACTTTTGATACTGTTAAGATTTTGATTCCTTTCTGTCCATGACCAATCAAATTTGGTTATCTTGTTTATCGTGCCAAAGAGTCTTGGTTGCTGACTAGACTCTAGATGACTTCAAATTCCTTTGTGACTTGGATTTTCATCGTTGGATGCTCGCGCCCAGCCTTTGTTGATCTTATCCTCCATCTTGCCAATTTCTGATTTACTCGAAGGTTGATCAACTTAGATCGTGTTGAGATAATTCCTTTATCGTGGTTGGATTTTAATGCTATTAACCCTCGTACATTGATTTTCGATTCTGATCATGTTTAGATTTTGGACACTCGTGTCTAAACTCTTTTCGACCTTGATTTCATTTTCTGATTACATCCAAATTCCTGGTGATTAGTCGTGCTAGATGATTGGCATGACTAAGACAACTTGGGATTTCTTTGACCGTGATTTTAACGATCATAACTATATATTTTATCTTGCCTCAAACTCGTGCCTAAAATTTTTGACTTTCAATCACGACTCACTAGTGTGACTATGAAATTATTCGTGTTAGAATTGAACATGCTTGACTTTCTACCGTGCCTAATTGACTTGGGTTCCTTCCTAAATTGTGCTTTTAGGACCTTGATTTCGAATTCATGATTTATCTTCTTTCACAACTGAACTTGGATCTTGATCGTGCTTATATGACCTATAATCTAATTTCATCGAGCTGAAATCCTGTTAATCAAAATTTTGACTTGATTGTAATCGGACGAGCTCAAGTTTTGATTTCGTTATCATACCTCTATCGTGCCAAGTGAACTTAGACTAATCCCAATTTTAATCACATTCGAACTTGGATCGTATTTTATGATTTTATTAATCATACTCCTTAATCCTTGATCAGGCCTATAAGACTCTATACGACTTTCGGGTTAATTTCCATCAACCTAAGTCCTATAAATCACCACGTACTTGAACTTCAATTATATCTTCGATTCTTTAAATCGTCTCTAAAATTGTGCCCCAATGACTTGACTTATTTTAAAATCATGCACATATGATTTTTTTCGTATCATGATTCTATCGTGCCAAATCCCTCATCGTGTCTGAACAATTTTAAATTGATTTTCTTGATCGTACAAAACTCGTCAATCTTGGATCGTGCCTAAAATATTGCCTAAATCTTCTATCATGTTTTAACCCCACTACCAACCTTTAATTTCGAGGACGAAATTTTTATAAGGTGGGTAGGAAGTAAGCCCCCTAAATTTCTGAGATTTATTTTCAAAATTTTCCAAATAATTTATTCTCGATAATTAATTTTGATTTAATTAATTTTGATCATTAAATACTCTTTACCGTGACTTGGAATTCTAGAGCATCAGGGATGCCAGTCTCTGGAAACTTCCTTCTTGGAGTTTGTAGTAGACGAGATTATCTTCACATTGATATTTCGTGTCCCATTCGAACTTGTTCCCTTGTACTCTTTCTGCTTTGCGCAAGTTCGGGTCAATTTAGACCATTTAATTATTAATTGATTTCCCACTCTTTTTCTTGATCATCATATGCACGTTACCGTGACTTTTAATTTAGGAGCACCAGACCAGTCGTTTTCTCAGAACCAACTTGTCATGCCTGATCTACTCGAGACGCTCTTCACCCATGACCTTCGTGTCCCACTCAGACACACCATCTTGTGCTTCATTTTCTTCGTACAACTTTTGTGTCAATTTAGGCCAATTAATTATCCACCGTAATTTGTGACCTCACTTTCAATTTAATTTTGGGACCCGACATCGATCCAACCTAGTCGACCCCAAATATGGACATTGCCCACATTGAGCCTACTACCCGCCTGACACTTGTGTCCCATTTCTTTGAGCCCCCACATGCTACTTATTTACCCATGATCATAAATACCTATTATTAATTTATTTATTGCACATAGTCCATTTTTGCCCAACCCGGCTCCACTGAACCCAACCCCAGCTCCATGTTACCCTCCATCATGACTGCCCATACCCCCCACTGATATTTTCCTCTACTCTAAATATCCCTCTTTATGTATAAATATCTAATTCTCTCTCCTTATATATATATATATATATATATATATATATATATATATATATATATAGCAAATGACCTCTAGCCTAGTGGTTAAGAGAGATGCATGCGGCCTGAGTGGTCAGGAGATCGATTCCCGGTGGGAGCGTTCGCCACAATTACCTTCTTTCAAAAAAAATAAATATATATATATATATATATATATATATAATATTGTCTCTCCCTCTCTCTCTCTCATAACTCACACCTCACCCCTCTCTCTTTACAGCACACACGACCCCTTCCCTCCTTGTACAGCCGAACACCCCCTCTACTTTCCTTCACCACAAAGTAATCTCTCTCTCTTCATTTCACTCTTTTCTTTTGAAGCTTCTTCTTTCTCAAGGAAACCAGTTCTAGGTATGCTCATTAACACCCATTAATTTCGTCTCTTGCATTTATTCCTTCACAATAAATGTAGAGGAGATCATTTTCCACATTATGACCATAGCTTTTATAGGTTTTCCTAAAAACCTAGTTTAAGGATTTGTTAGGGGTTTTCCTTTTTAGAGAGGAATATATATCTATATATATATATGTATTGTGTGTGTGTGTAGAGGAGAGTGGTGGTGGTGGTGTCATGAGAGAGTGTGTTTTTTAGTTGTGTGTTTGAGAGTCTATATATATATATATATATATATATATATATATATATATATATATATATATATAGATAGCTAGATGTTTAGATAAATATATAGATAGATATATATATATAGAGGGAGGGAATGAAGAGAATAAGAAGTAGCAGCAGCAGCTACTGCAGTAGCAGCAGCAGCAATATTAGCCATAGCAGCAGCAGCATTAGCCATAGCACTAGCAGCAGCAACAGTTAGCAGGAATAGCAGTACGAGCAGCAGTATAAGGAGAAGAAGATGGAGAATAAGAAGAAGAAGGAGACGGAGAATAAGGAGAAGAAGATGGAGAATAATAAGAAGAAGGAGACGGAGAATAAGGAGAAGAAGACGGAGAATAAGAAAAAGAATAAGACGGAGAATAAGAAGAAGGAGAATAGGAAGAAGAAGAATAAGAAGAAGAATAAGACGGAGAATAAGGAGAAGGAGACGAAGAATAAGAAGAAGAATAAGACGTAGAATAAGGAGAAGGAGACAGAGAATAAGACGGAGAATAAGGAGAATAAGGAGAAGAAGAATAAGAAGAAGAATAAGAAGTAGAATAAGGAGAAGAAGAATAAGAAGAAGAATAAGATGGAGAATAAGGAGAAGGAGACGGGAATGTAGGAAATCAAATTAGAGAGGGTTTGTGAGTGAGTCGAATTTAGTGAAAGGGTAAATTAAGATATTGTCCAACGACCAAGATATGGGTTTCGGAGTTCAAGATGGACTCGGATATGGGTTGTAAGGGTTGGTAATGGTTAGGAATAGTCGCCTAGACCTAGTCTTAACCTAGAGTTGACCTGGGGTTGACCTAGAGTTGACCAGAGTTGACCCGTTGACCAAAAGTCAACTGTAAGTCAACTTTCGACCTAGTTTGATTGGGTTGACTTCCAATGTTCTCCTATGACCAAGGTTGACCTAACTAGACTGATCTTGACCTAGAATGACATAATAGGATTTAATTTGATATGACTTTACTTCCTAAACATAGTATTGATACGTCTTGTTATCTATAGGTCCTCGAGGCACTGTTCTAGGACTCATTTGACATATTCTACTAGATCGCAGGCAAGTACATACACTGATAACTTTTTTCCAATTTATGATAACTATTATGATTCATGTACTTAGTGTAGATATGCTCATTCCTGACACACGGTTCTTACGGATTGGAATTCCTGGATCTCGACGAGAGATGTTGCTCCTTGTTAGCTTGGGATATATTGTGCAAGCTCCCTTGTAGCTCTTGCGCAATATATGGTCACTGATTCTAGAGAAGACTTGCTTCCTTCTCATAGAATTCCGTGCAGTGACGTATCCTGTTTGGATCCATTCTACCAGTTGGGGGTGGGGGAGTAGTAGCGTATGCCTGTGATCAAATCCATCTTGCATTCTTGAACAGTGTTAGTCATATACCGCACTTATGACTAGCCAGGCCAGTTCTTTACAGGTTCCCAAGCCGGTCAAAAGCTGAAACTATTACTCACACACATTGGATAGATGACTTACCTTGATTTGTGTACATACCATGATCAGTTCTACTTTCCTGTTCTAGCTCTAGCTCTACAACTTACCATGCCATGATACATATATGTACACTCCATGATTTCAATGTATATGCTCTATTTACAGTCTTATGGCTTTTATTCTATCTTGAGATCTGTTATGAGATATATGTACTCGTTCCATCCTAACCGGATATGTTAACAAATTTTAGGAGTAGTTGTGCCCTCAGTATTGGACTTCATGATGTTGCTAGCTGAGGTGGATCTTACTATTCTTCTATGTGAGTTGCCTGGTAGTTATCCTTAGTTAGTTTTGTTGTTCCTTCTTTATTTTCCTGTATTATGATCATTGTAGATTCTAGTTGTTCTAGTGATATTGTTATTATTTCTTGTCTTATCTTCCTTAGTTTTCGTGATGTGACATGAGTACATTTCTAGTTATGGATCTTTAGATGTTGTAGTTAGTATAGTATACTTGACAGCGCTCTACCGCCGATACTACGACGTAGGCTGGGCGTGGCCCACGTATTCGTACCCGTATATCCGGGTGCGGGTCGTGACAGAAGCTTGGAATAGGGAAGACTCCCCCAATCCTCTATCTCGGGTGAGCAGCAAGCTCAGAGCCACGTGGAAAGCTTTGTCCAATTGGAGCAAACTTGCCTACGGGGACATTTTCCAAGCCGTTAGGGTAGCGGAGGACGATGTCACCCACGCCGAAGCCAAATTTGCCTCGGATCGTTCTGCGGTGGCCAGAAGAACCTTGAACCTTACGAAGGCTATGCTCAAATTCAGGCTCAAAGTGGAAACCGACTTCTGGATGCAGAAAGCAGGGTTGAAATGGGATAACGAGGGGGACAAAAACTCGAAATACTTCCATGCCTGCGTCAACGGCCGCAGACAGAAGCTATCAATTCACCATATGGTTGATGACAATGGGAACACCCTGACAGACCATATTAGCATCCAAATGGCTGCCGCAGAATTCTACTCCAAATGATTCTCCAAAAAGCAGGTTCACCTAGATAGACCCTTCCTGGACCAAATCCCTCGGCTCATTAATGACACCGACAACATCCAGTTGGAACATCCCCTGACTGTCTAGAAAGTAAAAGACGCAGTGTGGGCTCTGAACGAGCACAACGCTCCCGGCCCGGACGGCTTTACCGGGGTCTTCTTTCTCACCTGCTAGGGCATCATCAAGCGGGACATCACCGACGCGGCCACTGTATTCTTCGATGGAGCTACATACCCCAAATCCATCTCCAGTGCCAAGCTCATCCTAATCCCGAAAAAAGACAATCCAAAATTATTCAGGGATTATCGACCCATCAGTCTTTGTACTTTCACCAACAAAATCATCTCCAAGATCATCGCAACTAGAATGTCAGGGATTCTCCCCAAAATCATTTCTGATGAGCAAAGAGGCTTTGTTCGCAGAAGAAACATCCAGGACAATATTATGCTGGCCCAAGAGTTAATCACATGCATAAAATTTTCGACAAGAGAGGGCAACATAGCCGTCAAGATAGACATGGAGAAAGCCTATGACAGACTGGACTGGTAATTTATGATCTGGGTCTTCAGGGCTTTCGGATTCTCGGAAACCTGGACCAATACCGTGTGGAGATCCATTAGCAACTCGTGGTTTTCTACGGTTATCAACGATCAGGTCGGTAGATTCTTCAAATCCAGCCATGGCGTTAGACAGGGCGACCTCCTATCTTCAACCGTCTTCATCATAGCAGCAGATGCCCTGAGTAGAAACCTTAACAACATGGTCAGAACCCCGAATTTCCAACACTATCATACATTTATCGGTTGTCCTACCATCACCCACCTGGCCTTCGCTGATGACTTACTTATCTTCTCATCCGGGGATGTTGGGGCAGTGAAAGTGGTCCACAACACACTGCAGAGATACTCTAGATGCTCCGGCCAGAAGATCAATCCTTCCAATAGTGTAATCTATGCCTACCAAAAGAGAGCACGCTATCAATCTTTCCAACTTAACATCCTTTTCTGTTTCTCATCCCCCCTTCAACTACCTAGGTTGTCCCCTAGTGTACGGGAAATTCAACGCCAACATCTTTGCGAACTTGATCACAAGAATCAGGAAAAAACTGGAGGGTAGCATAATGCCACCTTATCCCCGGGTGGCAAGATGATCCTCATCAACCACGTGCTCACCTCCATTCCCATCTATACCCTGGCGGCGTGTGCCCCGCCCCAAAAGGTTCTTGATTCGATTGAACAGATCTTTTCTAATTTCTTCTGGGGGCATTACAACGGTCTAGACAAACATCACTAGGCTAGCTGGGCATCCATGGCTCATCCAACCGAGGAAGGGGGTCTGGGATATACCAAACTCAGCCACATCATTCAATCTTTTTTGATCAAATTATTGTAGAAACTTCGCACAAGCAAGAACTTATGGACCAGGTTTATGAAGGCCAGGTACTTTAAGCACATCCACCCATCAGTGGCCATATCCGATAGCAGATCCTCAGCCGCTTGGCGTCGTATCCTTATTGGCCATGAATTTGCCGAACCAGCGATCAGACTTCTCTTGGGTACCAGCGATTCGGATCCTTTCCTGGAGCGATGGACTGGGGACAGCTTAATCCCAAATCTCACGAAGACCCCGAGAGACAGCAGGATCAGAGACTTGTGGAACCCCATTACTAACGAATAGGACTGGGACAAAATCTGCGAATGGTCAGGTAATAAAGTGGTTGACAGCATCCATCGGAATGGATTAAGTCTCGGCCGTGATGCCGATGCGCACAGATGGACGCTCGAGGCTTCTAGGGCATTCTCGGTGAGGTCGGCTAGGATCGCAGTTCGAGGTATCGGGGAGCCGCACCGAACCATCACGCCCTACTGGAAAACCTGCATCCTTAGGAAGTGGTCCTTCCTTATATGGCGAGTCATCAGGAAGAAGCTGCCAACTGACGAGATCCTCAACTCCATGGGGATTAGCTTAGCGTCTGCCTGCAACTGCTGCCCAGATTGTCAGTTGGAGACGATTGACCACATCTTTTGTCAGGAGACCCTGCCAAGCAGTACCTGGAGGACCCTTAATCACCACTACAACATTCAACCGGGAGGTGGAGGTGGATGCTTCCACGATCTGGTGGCCTCTTGGGGTTCTGCCTCCCATGGCCACCAGATCGTTGCAGCGACTGCCACGTGGGTGATCTGGAAAAATTGCAACAAAGCGAGATACGAAGGTCACCAATACTCACCCGATCAGCTCATTAGGGAAGTCATCCGACAATGTCGTAAACAGAGCACCTACTGCTTCCACAGTCCGAGAGCATTCTGGTACTCGACCCACCACTCTTGATGGTTGTTCTCTCTCCCCCTCGTCGATCCTTTTGATGGTATACTTGTATAGGCTTTGTCTTTTTTGTTCCTTGTACTCGTGGGCAGGCTTTGGCTTTTGAAGCCCTGATTAATAAAAGGAGCGGTTTGGTTTTATATATATATATATATATATATATATTTATAGGCTCATATGTTGTAGGGGTTTTGGTTTTCTGTGAGTTTAGGAATGGTTTGGGGTAGCCTCGACATCACAGCACCCTTGGCATACACCCCCTTTCCTTCTTTCCTATGTTTACATATTAATATAGGTATACATATCTTCTTATATGCCAATAGATAATTAGTATATATTTATGTATGTATATATATAATATGCAAGTTATTCTCAGATTTTGACCCAAGCAGCAGCCCTTACACCGTAAACACACACACACATACTTTTTTCCCTCTTTCCATTACATGCCTATGTTTATATATATATAAATATATATATTATGTTGAATGAATGGATATATGGAATATATATGTATATATGTGATTGCTTTTAGATGTAACCTATGGTTTAGCAAGCCAGTTTAGGATTGACCTAAGGAGCCTAACTTGGCAAGTTGACTAGCAAGTTGACCAAGTTGACAAAAGTCAACTTTGGGTCAAACTTGATCCAAATCGATTCAAACGGATTTGGAATGACTAGATAATTTGAGTTTGACCTAAACTTGGAATAATGGACTAGTTGACTTAGGGTTGACCTAGTTGACCAGGATGGTTGACCAGGGTTGACCAGAGTTGACCAAGGGTTGACTTTGACCTAAAATGATCTAGAATTATTTAGAATGCATTGTAGATTACTCTTATTTTATATTAGACACTTTGTAACCTATGGTTGTTCTAAATAGGGCTCAGATACTCCAGTTCGGACTCTTTTTCTCATCAGACAGTCGAGATACCAGGCGAGTACATTCTCTGATAGTTCTTTCTTTACTTGTCGATTTCTATATTTCAGTTCTATTCGATTCTATTTGATTCTCTGTTACAAACACAGATTGATATTTCTAGAATTTATGTATATGAAATACATACCTTACTTGTCTAGCCTCTATTACAAGAACCACTACAAGAAATACCTATAAGCACCTTCATGTTCTGGCTAGATTTGTTGTCGATTTACATGTGCTATGGATTCATCCATATTTGTCGGGCGGGGAAATACCTGAGTAGACATGTAAATATTCCCAAATACTCGAACCACCTCCATGTGAATTATACAAAAATGATAGCCATCCCTCATCTGATCAGTGTGTGATGTGCCAGAATACCCTTATCCGTTTATATGTCGATCTCAATTATTTTAAAACACACTGTGAGTACTGTCAATAATCTTTACTAGAATCACCACAAGAATCTTTACTAGAATCATCACAAGAACCATTAAAAGAATCACCCTACTAGAATCATTAAATGGAATCACACTTGACATATATTGTACAACATGGACTCATATCACATTACTCTAATTCAGCTACTTATATTTACAGTCTTTATTGCCATGATCTTCTGTCTCTCAGTATTTACTCTTATTGTTCTAACTGTTTCCCTATTTTTACTACTATGCTTCATCAATATAACTGTCTATAATTGTTTTATAGTCTTTGTCATTTACTTGGGATTTCTTGATGAGATGTGCTCGTTCCTTTCCTGACTGGATCGTTGACAAAATATTACAGATGTTAGCCCTGAGGATACATGTCCTACTTACTACGGATTTCGAGAGGGATTAGCTACCTTTGCCCCTGACTCTCAGGAGTGATCGAGAGACTAGTCTAGTAGACTTGCTATAGAATTTATGTTTAGAACTTGAGTTGTAATAATTGAGAGTTGACTTATTTGGAGTTATTTTGAGATATTATCATTAAGTAGTTTTTATTTGTTTTCTTTTATTTATAGAATTCTGTGTTATCCCATCGTGCTTATACTGTGATTGAGTTATATTATTTCTATACTTGTCCTCCGTTCGGAGTTGAGATTTAAGACAAGTACATTATATAATTGCGTGAGTTATTTTAGATAGTGACCTAGAATAGTATTCTACCGCCAATTTTGCGGCGTAGGCTGAGCGTTGTTACGCACTTGTACCCTTACACTGGGTGCGGGTCGTGACAGCTACTATTGATGTGGAACATCCTTTGCTAAAGCAGGGGACGCTTTGTCGATCCTGAACCATTGCTACCTCCAATTGTGACCCGGTCCATCTTGGGTCTACTATCCGAGTCTACCTCTATCCTCTGGGCTTCTACTAGAATTCTTGTAAAAGTTGGGGTGCTGGAGGAACTATGAATCCTGACGTCCTATGCTAGTCCTTGGCAAAATCTTCGTGCTCGGTCCTCTGGGTCTCTGACCATGTATTCCATGAATCGGCTCCGACTGCCATATTTCGCGGCATACTCATCCACTGATAAGTTACCCTACTCTAGGTTCTGGAATTGCTTCTTCAGAATACCTCTGGCTATTATAGGGTAGAACTTTCACTTAAAGAGGTCCTTGAACTACTCCTAGGTTATATGTGGATCTGCAATCATAGCTCCTCGAGAAGAAAGAAGTGAATCTGCTATCTCGGTCAGATATAATGTTTACAAGTACCTAGTACAATCGAACAATCTGTCTCATATACAGCTCTACAACCTTCTTTATAGACAGTCCTACTTTGAATGGCATGAATTGGGCCAATTTGGTCAATCTATCAACGATGACCTAAATTGCATCATTCCCTCCATGAGTACGCAAAAGTCCGAAAATGAAATCCATAGTGATATGTTCTCACTTCCACTCCAGAATTGGTAAAGCTTGAAGCAAATCACCTGGTCTCTGCCTTTCGGCTTTGACCTATTGACAAGCTAAGCATCTCGAACAAATGCGTGCCACCTCTCGCTTTATCTCATACCACTATACATGATCTCTCAAGTCCTTGTACATCTTAGTAGCTCCAGGATGTATAGAATACTGAGAGCAATTTTCTTCTTGCATCACTTCTTCTCACAGATCACCATTTGGCACACATAGCCAAGTCCTATGCCTCAAAAAAACCATCTTTAGCACTAGAGAAATCATTAAACAATCCAACCTGCACTTGAGCTCGAAAACTTCTCAAGCCTACATCCTGGTACTGAGCCTCTCTGATTCTGTCCATCATCCTTTACTAAATCTGCATGCCCATCATATGCATCTCGATCCCAAGAATTACAACCTCAATACCTAAGCTCTCTAGGTCTTCTAACAAATACCGATCCTTGGTTAGGAACATTTCTACGGGATAATGGCTAAATGCATCTGCTACCATATTAGCTTTTCTAGGATGATACTGTAATGACATATCAAAATCTTTCATCAGCTCCAGCCATCTACGCTGCCTCATATTCAACTTCTTTTGGGTGAAAACATACTTCAGACTTTTGTGTCCTATAAATATTTTCATCCGTTCACCATAGAGGTAGTGTTTTCTCAACTTTAGAGTGAAGATCACCACTGCAAGCTCTAAGTCATGAGTAGGATAATTCTTCTCATGGGGTCATAGTTGTCTTGAAGCATAAGCAATAACATTCTTATTCTGCTCCTATACGCAACCTAACCCCTTTCTTGAGAAATCACTATAGATAGTAAAACCTCTTATCCCTGATGGCAAGACTAAAATAGGTGTTGTAATCAATCTCTTTTTCAGTTCACCAAATGCATCTGTTACTCTTTAGTCCATACAAACACCACGTCCTTCTACGTAGGCCTAGTCATCGGCTCTGCGATCCAGGAGAATTCCTTCATAAACTTTCTGTAGTATCCAGCTAATCCCAAGAAGCTTCAAATCTCTACTACTGAACTCGGAGTGGTCCAAGACTCAACGACAACAATCTTCTCCAGATCTATTGAGATACCCTCACTAGTTATCATATGTCCAAGAAACTCCATTTCATCCAAGAAAAACTCACGTTTTGAGAGTTTCCATAAAGATGTTCCTTTCGGAGAGTTTCTAAAATGATCCTTAAATGCTCTTCATGCTCCTCTGGGGTCTTCGAGTATGGAGGATGTCGTCACTGAACACCACTACGAACTTGTCGAGGTATTAGAATAAAACCTTATTCATCAGTTTTATAAAAAATGCATGTGCATTCGTCAACCCAAATTTACCAAGAACTCGTACTGGCCATATCTTGTCAGAAAGGCAGTCTTTGAAATATCTTCCTTCTTCACTCTCACCTGATGATAACTAGACCTCAAATCTATGTTTGAGAATAACTTGATGCCACTCAATTGATCAAATAATTCATTGATCCTCGGTAGTGGGTATTTTTTCCTTGATAGTAAGACGGTCCAAAATCCTATAATCAATGCACATACGCACTAACCCATCCTTCTTCGGCACAAATAATACCATCGCACCCAAGGGTGATGAACTCGATCTGGTGAACCCCTTGTCAAGTAATTCATCAACTTGCTTCTTCAACTCTACCATCTCATGATTATTAACGATATAAACATTCTTAGCCACCGGTTCCACCTCACTATCAGGCGGTGTAAATGCCAAAAAATTTTAAAGAAATTTTTATATATCTTTTTTAATAGATAAAATTTAATTTTTTTTCTTATTTTAAAACAATACTTTTATATAGTCTTAGTCGTGGTTGAATTTTGTTATGCTTGCTGATTGGAAAATATGGCATGGCTAGTGCAGTCATGTGTCATGACTAGCCAGCTAGTTACAATCTTTCCCCCTAAAAGCTTCACTATTTTTTATTTTACTTTTTACATTTAAAATATATGAGTGTTATATATTCTTTAAATATAGAAGTTTAAATTGCAAAAGCTTTTATATATATAGTTTTAAAATATAAGTTTTATTCATGCAATAAAATATTTTAGTATGTAAGTAAAAATTAAAATTTCCTTCTTAAAAATATTTACAAGATATTTTTTTATATGTTTTTAAGTTTAGAGAATTTTTCTAGGATATTTAGGTTATATCTAAATATATATAAAAACTTTTTTATAAGATATATGTACAATTGTTATTTCTATATATAAATAATAAAATTTGTTATTAATTATAATATTTTATTTAAATTATTTTTAGATTTTTGTGACTTTAGGATATATATATATATATATATATATATATATATATATATATATATATATATATATATATATATATATATATGTGTGTGTGTGTGTGTGTGTGTGTGTGTGTGTGTGTGTGTGTGTGTGTGTGTGTGTGTGTTTATTTATTTTGTATATATATATATATATATATAAGTATAGTATTTGTAAAAGCAAAAGAAAAGAAAAGAAAAGAAAAAGAAAACTTAAAAGGGTGAATAGTACTTTATATATATATATATATATATATATATATATATATATATATATATATATATATATATATATATATATATAAGTATAGTATTTGTAAAAGCAAAAGAAAAGAAAAGAAAAGAAAAAGAAAACTTAAAGGGGTGAATAGTACTTCGTGTACTATTCAATCACCCTTTCCCCCGAAGCCATAGAGCCAACCTCTATAAACCGCCGAGATTTGAACAGAGTAAATCTTTGTGATCAAAATTTAAATTTCTTGTATTAAAATTTGAATTGAACCCATCTGTGGTGCTTCAAATCCATATCTAAAACTCTCTAAACCCAATCCCTAACCCTATAGAAATTAGTCTAAAGTCAATTTAAAAACCCCATATATAAAATCGAATAACTTTGGGAGTCTTAGGAACCGCAACAGCCTTCAAGAACTACACGCACCCTACCCCAGGTCGTGCCACCACGACGTCCACCGTGTCGCCGTCGGAGCCACGACCGAAGACATCGCAGTAGAAGCACGGCAGAGCGCTGTGCAACAACAGGCGCTGCAAGCAGCAACCACACCCCACGACCCTCGCCTTCGAGTCGAGTTTTCTTTTCCCTCAGTTGACCATTTTATGAACCACTTGATCTGGTATATTTATAAACTTACATACTTCAAAACCCTTCAATTAGAAATTTTTTTATACGCCTAAAGAGCTCAAAACTTCCCACGACAAGTCGACAAAAACCTGTCAATAAATAGTATTAAAAATTGACTCAGACCCTCGATTGGGAAGGCAACCCTCCAATAGGATTTTGAAAAATTTTGAAATCCAGTTTATCAGCCTCAAAGACAACCTAATCAGCATCGAAATGATGCTGTTGGTATTAAAAATCTCCCACTATCCATCCCTAAAAACATATTTAAAAATTAGGAAAAATGGTTTTCGAAAAAACCCAAAATCTTAGAAAATCCCCGATACGACGTGCGTCCCGACAAACCGAATGACATGGTCGCAACTACGAGAATCGAAAGATGTATGGACGTTGTCGACGTATGAGATTCGACGAAACATGATTTCGCTGTGCGTTCGCGACGAAATCGATGCGTATCTGTCGAGATACCCCATATCGGCCTCTTTGCAAACTAGCCCATAACTTCGTGCACGTTCGTCATCTCGAGACGAAACTTGTGCCAACAGGACCGTATCATTTTTCTGGTCCTGTATGCCAAGTTTGGTCACATTCTGAGAAGGCCAACCGGAACGATATTTTGGCGGGCCCGTGACCCGATCCAACGGGCAAATTTGTGCCTATAGAGTTTAAAGGTCCCTAACCCATTGTTCGACCAAGGACTTAGAAAAAAAGACAAGTATGACAACTATAGAGGCACCAACACTGGACGAGTCTTAGATTTTGATGAACTTGAACAACTTGTGCCTTCTTTCAATCATAAATTTTATGTACTTATATTTTCGTAATACCTTGACTAATGTTGCTATTATAGCCTAGTTTTGTAAGCTTATTATTTATCGAGCTTGTTCAGGACATATTTATTGGGATGCCCATGAACATATTATCAAATTAGAATCAGAGTATTATGGTCTGATCAACCTTAGTGCACTTGGTTCGCTCTTCATATGATTATCCTACGTGGATTGATATATAGATGTCTCTAGGATCTCATCCGCAACTTCCTTGACAGCTCTCTTTAAATTATTCAATCTCCCTTGGAACCTCGTATTCGCATTCGATACCCTCTTCCTTGAAATCTTTATTATTTTTTGCCTTTACTTATTTTGGGAAAACAAATGCTCATATTTGAGGAAAGATAGACACAAAGCATCCCCCTTAGTTCGTCATACCATCTAGGACCATGAAAGTTATTACACAATCATTTTCCATCTATTTGAAATCGAAGAATGACCTTTGAACTTGATTCATATCTACTGTATAAAAACACGTTATCTATTATCCGAATTCGTTTTCCACCTTTAAATTTTTCTCTAACTTTATTAATCATAGAATAGTGCCTTGGTTTTAATTTTGATGAAGGAATTTCTGAAATATATAAATTGTAAGCTCCTCTAAATTTTAGGATTTACTTAGATTATTGATTGATTAGGATTAATTTGTTCCCACTAGGATAGTAAACTAGTGCCTCATAAACACCCACTTTCTATTTAGATCATTTGGTGTCCCCTACCGTGACATTGATATTCGGAGCACAATACTAGCTGTTACCTTCCAAAAAACTCATATGCAAGACCTAGACGAGTCCACCTTCATTTAGGCATCATGTCCCACTCAAACCTATCCCCTTGTATTATATTTTTATGATGCAACTTTTAGGTCAAAAGAGCTAACTATAACTCTTACCGTAATACCGATGTACTTTCCGATTTTAATTAAAGATCCATTCTTGAATCAAATCTTTTAACCCAATATATAGTTGTGATCTACTCGAAGCCCACCATGCACATGCCACTAGTGTGCCACTTAATGGAGTTTCCATGTACTACTTAAACACAATAGTCACAGAAGGCACATTTTTGGGCTTAAGGAACCTAGTTAACAAACTCGACTGGCAAATAGCCCAACCAATTGAGTTAGAACCCATTCCATGTTATCCTAACCTAGTAGAAATGGTTCAGATTAATTATGGGTTCTTGTCCAGCCAATATAGATTAAAATCCAAGATCCAATCAATCAAAGTTGTTGTCCAATTAGGGAAAACATTAAACTCCAGATAAACCCATCCATTGATATCACCATATTTGGACTATAAAACCAAACTTTATGAAATAGGTCCCTACACCTATTATGTAGTCCCCATCCCTTGGCTCACTAATTCTCCTTCCATAAATTACGTAACTGTATCTCTTCGTAGCCTATGTTATGCGATGAATAGAATCCCTCGTACCAACATGTTTCTGGTTAGGCGCAACCAAGATCTTTCCTACTGACTTGATGAAATATGGCCAATATAGGAAGCAATGTCAAATAGGTAATACATAAGCTTCCTTTAGAATCCGTGACTACAAACATAAATACCTCATATTCTCGTACATCTTCCTAAATTTTTGACCTTCTTAGAAGTCCTATAACTGTGCTTTCCACGAGTAATCAATTTCTGTAAGTTGGGTACAGCCTTCAACTGAGTGTGCTTTATCTCACAGAATATGATGCCAAGTTTGAGTTCCATTCGTAACCGTTCTTCCATCCATTGGGAAGTCGCAGTACAATCTTCGTATTGTATTCTAGTTTTTTTCTTGACTGTGCGTTAGATAACTGCAGTAAAATATCACAACCTTAATTCCTCCAACCTCATTTAGTCATAGATCATACTTTGTTTTTAATTTCGAGGACAAAATTTTTGTAAGTTGGGTAGGATGTAAACCCCCTAAAATTTTTAAAGAACTTTTTATATATTTTGTTTAATAGATAAATTTTAGAAGTTTTTTGTTTTAAATATTTTTATATAGTCTTAGTCGTGGTTGAATTTTGTTATGCATGCTGATTGGGAAATATGGCATGGCTAGTGCCGTCGTATGCCATGACTAGCCAGCTAGTTACAATCTTGCCCCCTAAAAGCTTCACTATTATTTTATTTTATTTTTTGCATTTAAAATATAAGAGTGTTATATATTATTTAAATATTGAAGTTTAAATTGCAAAAGTTTTTATATATATAGTTTTAAAATATAAGTTTTATTCATGCAATAAAATATTTTGAGTATGTAAGTATAAATAAAATTTCCTTGTTAAAAATATTTACAAGATATTTTATTTATATGTTTTTAGGTTTAGAGAATTTTTCTAGGATATTTAGGTTATATCTAAATATATATAAATATATAAAAATATATTAATTATAATATTTTATTTAAATTATTTTTAGATTTTGTGACTTTAGGATTTATGTGTGTGTGTGTGTTTATATATTTTGTATAAATATATATATTAATGTATAGTATTTGTAAAATAAAAAAAAGAAAAGAAAAAAAAAGACTTAAAGGGGTGAACAGTACTTCATGTACTGTTCAATCACCCCTTCCCCCGAAGCCGCAGAGCCAAGCTCTTTAAACCACCAAGATTTGCATAGAGTAAAATCTTTGTGATTAAAATTTACATTTTTTGTATCCAAATTTGAATTGATCCCATATATGGTGCTTCAAACCCTTATCTAAAACTCTCTAAACCCAATCCCTAATCCAATAGAAATCAGACTAAAATCAATTTAAATACCCCATATATAAATTGAATAACTTTGGGAGTCTTAGGAACCACAACAGCCTACAAGAACTACACGTGCCCTGCCCTTGGTCGCGCCACCACCACGTCCATCACACCGCCGTTGGAGCCACGGCCGAACACATCGCAGTAGCAGCACGGTAGACCGCTATGGAAAAGCAGGCACTGCAAGCAGCAACCACACCCCACGGCCCGCCATCGAGTCGATCTTTCTTGTCGCTCAGTTGACCGTTTTACAAACCACTTGACCTGGTATGTTTACACCCTTACCGACTTCAAAATCCTTCAATTAGAAAAAAAATTCATGAGCCTAAAGATCTCGAAAATTCTCAGAACAAGTCGACAAACACCTGTCCATAAATAGTATAGAAAACCGACCTAGACCTTCGATTTGGAAGGCAGATCTCCGTTAGGATTTCAAAATTTTTTGAAATCCAGTTTTATCAACCTCAAAGAGAACCTAACCGGTATCGCAACGATGTTGTTGGTATTAAAAATCTCCCAGTATCCATCCCTAAAAACATATTTAAAAATTAGGAAAAAACAGTTTTCAAAAAACCCAAAAACATAGAAAATCTCCAATATGGAGTGCACCGCAACAAACCGGGCGACATGGTCGCAACCCATGAGCATCGAAAGACACGTATGGATGTTTTCGACGTATGAGATTTGAAAACTCGATTTCGCTGTGCATGCGCGACAAAATCGAAGCGTATCGGACAAGATACCTCGTATTGGCCCCTTTACAAAGTAGCCCATAACTTCGTGCACGTTCGTCATCTCGAGACGAAACTTGTTCCAACATGACTGTATCATTTTTTTTGTCCTGTATGCTAAGTTTGGTCCGATTATGAGAAGGTCGACCGGAACGCTATTTTGGCGGGCCCGCGACCCGATCCAATGGGCGAATTTGTACGGCCCATCGGAATCAAACTTTGGACATATAGTTGGGTTCGTATCATCAAACCGGACCCGTAGACATATAGTTTGATAACTTTAGTGACCGTAGGTTCTGGCACGCTTTTCGGTGCAAAATGGATCCAACGACGGATATCTTTTTGACCCGAAATTATGATTTTGCACCTGTGTCCACAATTGGACTTTTGGGTAGGTATTTTTAGACCTTTTTTTATTCCAAGTATGTTTGTGATGTTTATTTCAGCATCCTAGGACGTTTGCAAAAATTGGCTTTATTTGTTTCACCAGACCTTTATCAGCAGCTCAGGACACCAGGCGAGTACAGTTCATGTCTTATTTCCAGTATTATTAATTACTATAATTGCATGATTAGTGATACATATTTGACTCTTGACATTTCGGTACATGGGTTAGTTTCATATGGATTTTAGTTATAATACCATTTTTTTCGTGTTTCGTGATTTATTGTTGTGATTAATCCATGTGTAGTATTCAGGTAGAAAAGTATGTACTAAGTAGATATGTGATCAACCCCATAGACCGTGCTTTATTTCATACAATGTAGATCGTGCTTTATTTTATGTAATGTAGACCGTATTTTATTTCATGCAATGTAGACCGCGAGGATGCAAATCCTATGTAGACCGTACGGTGTAGTGGACCAGCCTGATCACATATTGAAAAGTATACTTCAAAATCACGTGGATGGTTATGTTTAATTGTTCCATGTTTCACGTGTCCTTGTAGTTCATGACTAGCTATTTCACCATACTTTCCATTCCATATAGTTATTTTCTTTCATCATATGTGTCATTCTCTATTCCCTGTTTTTATAGTCGTTATCATATATTTGGAACAGCATGCTTGAATTGTACACGTTCCATTTATAACTGAAAACCAACATTTTTCAGGTTAGTCGTGGTTTAGCTTAGCATTGGAAGATACGGGTGTACTTGCAGGTCAAAACCTAGAGATTAGATAAATATGTTGTAGTCATTCTCAATATTGTAAGAACATTGTACTTTCCTTTAAATATAAATATTTGAATATTGTAAAATTCATTTAGTATTATGAATGAGTAAATAAAGTTATTGTTTTAGCAATTTTGAGCATTGTGGCTAGACAACGTTCTACTGCCGACACTACGGCGTAGGCTGTCTTGCGCATGCACTCGTATCCCAAAAAGCGGGTGCGGGTCGTGACAGGCGGTAATCCCTGTAATTCTTCTGGAAATACATCAAGGAATTCTGCAATAATAGGATTAGAAAACTCCTTGTCTATCGTAGCTCCACACAGAATATCATAATTATGTTCCACAGCTCCCCTGGCAAATTCAAATATAGGCTTCCCCGCAGGACTGAATACTATACGTCGTCGATGACAATCAATAGAAGCATAATTGGTACTCAACCAATCCATCTCAAGCACGATGTCGAAACTCGAAAGTGGCATTATGAGTCTATCAACGTGCAATTCCCTTCCTCCCAGGTTATGCGATGCTGGACATAGAGATCTTTAGCTAAGTCATGATCTTGCAGCTTCTATCTAAAGTTGTTGCTACAATACGGTGCTTGAACACAAGAGCTACAGATATGAAACTATGTGAGACAGATTGCTCGATTGGATGGGCCACCATAAAAACGTGTCATGACCCGCACCCGAATGTTCGGACACAAATATGTGAAAACACGTCCAGCCTATGTCGCAAAGTTTGAGGTAGTAAACTATCAAATCCTTAAGTATATAAAAATCAACCAATATAAAGTAAATCATGATAACAAGATCTAACTTAATCACAAGTACTAATAAGTAGATATGAAATAGAAAATCAAGTCTACAGACACCAAATCAGATAGTCAGTACAGAAATCCTCATAATAGAGTACAGCTTAGCAAATATTCTGACAACATAAACCTAGACAACATAAAGTAAATGCTAAACTAAACTAAGCATCCTCTAGTGATAGATCGGCTATACTATCTCCTGCATCCTCAGCTAAGTCGTGATTAGCCTCTGGTGTGCCATAGTAAGTGGAACACCAATTCTCTAAGTCATCTCCTAAAAATGTTTATCTAGTCAGGATGGGAGCAAGTACAATACATGATCTACTATTCATAACATGATAGAAACTATATAGCATGAAATAGAATATGAGACTTAGAAGTAAATATTGTAAACATGAACTAACAAGTATATAAACATGACAGATAATTATAGAAGGAAATCAAAGTATGTGACAAGATCAGTATGAAATGCATAAGTAATAATTACACTAAGTGTTTCTGAAATACTACATTCTATATGTGATCGGGCTGAGGGATCTACTTGGTCCAACTATATCATATTGTCATGTATAATTAGCTATCAACAGGGAACAGGAAACAGTGAATGCGGGTTTCGATCACATATATACTAAAGTATTTTGCGTCCAACTAGTAATTATGGATTCGTCTCAATAGGAAATATTACAAGATAAACTAAGGAACAATAACAAGACAATAATGTAATAGAATTCATAACATGAGATAGTCGTGTGAATAATCAGGATATACACATCTAAATCATGAATAAAGTAACTATCATGAAATGAAAATGATCATTGTAAGTACTTGCCTCGGGTGTGTGAAGTCGACGTGCGTAACACGAACATATCGACACGGAAAGTATCACAGTCTAAAGTCCCGAATATAATAAAATCTCCAAGTTCACATCATACCAAGTCATAGTCGTCAAAGATCATAATGTCCAACAATAATCCAAGATTGAATTCGATGTCCAAATAAACCCATAGAAGTCCATAATCCCGTTAATGAATTTAAGAGATTGAGCAAAGTCATAAATTAGGAAACAACAATTAGATTATGGTCGAGATGATAATCAAAAGGAAAACTTAATTAAAAATATTTTTATAATGCTTGAAAACTATATTTTATTAGTAAAGTACTTGGAATAATATAATATAACATTAGAGATTAAAACCTTAATATATAATTTTTAGGAAAAAATATATAAAAATTAAACAAAGTATTATGATAGTAATTTTGATGTCTAAACTCATTTTGAACTAAATAGATACAAGGACTTTTGTAAAAATATTTATTATATAATTAGATAAAACATATACTTATTATACTAAATAAATAAATATGTTTATATACTGGCCTTAAGCCCGACCCAGCAATAATTAAAACAAACAAACATTTACTGTGCTGAAGCCCAAGCCCACAATTAGTACGGTTTTAAAACCCTAACCTCTCCATTAAGAGAGAGAAAGAAGCAACAGCTTCTCTTAAAGGAAAAAAATTAGAAGAGGAGACGAAGTGAGGAAGAAGAAAAAGAAGAAGAAGAAGAATGAGAAAGGGTCGAGAGGGTAGAGAACAGGGGCTCACCAGAGCGGCGTATGGTAGAGGCTCGTCGGCCCGACACTGCTCGAGGAGAAAATAAATCGATGCTGGCTCAGATCTAGGTGGCTGTGGCTCAGATCTGACCCGTGACGATGGAGAATTTGGGATCCGATCGACGGGGCGCCGAACCCGGCATGGCGGCGGCAGATCTGGAGCTAATCCGACCGACGGTGGATGCTGACATAAATGGAATGGTGCACGAGAAGGCGAGCGGTTTCGTGTCGGCAGATCTAAAATTTAGGATCATCTGCGGTGGTTGGTGTCACCGGGGAGGAACTGTGACAGTCTCAGGTGAGTGGGGTGGTAGTTGTAGCGGTCAGATAATGGTGAAGGGTTCGTGGAGGCTGGTTGTTGTGGTGGCGAGGATTGGGGTCGTTGGGTTGGGTGGAAAAAGGTTTGTTAGTTGGTGGTATTCTGTTGGTGGCGGTGGTGCTAGGCTAAATGGAAGGAATGGACGGTCAGAGTGGTGTAGGCGGTGGTTGGTGGTGGAGAATAGGAGAAACAACAGTAGTAGTGACAGTTGTGGTGGCGTAAGGAACAATGGTGGTGCTGGGGTGTCGGGAAGAGTAGGGGTCGGTCGGGGTCGATTGTGGTGAACGGTAGAGTAGAGTGGAGGAAGCGGTGGTCATTGGTGGGATTGGCCGGAGTTGGGTGCGGAGGAGGTGGCGAGGAGTGGTGCAGGAGGTGGTGGTGAGACGCTGAGGAAGAAGAGAGACCGGAAGAAGAATACGACGAGGGGGAAGGAGTTCGCCATAGTTCAGTCGGACACGATGGCGCACGGCAGACGGTCGATAGAGCTTCGGTCGGACAGAGAGTCAGTGGCAGGAGAAAGAAAGATAGAGTAAGGGAATTTTGTGTAATAAAACATTACAGAGCCCCCAATATTTTAATAGAAGAATAGCGGAGTACTCTCTAAGCCCAAGTGGAAAATTCGTAATATGTAATAGATCTAGGGATAATAGTGGAACACACTAACAGATCCTAACTAATCCACAACTAATCACTAACTAATCATTTAATTAGCAACTAAACCAAATTAGGACTAACTAACCAATTAACTATTCGTTAGCTATATTATAGGCCCACAATCCAAGCCCAAGACTTTGTGGGCAATTAGAGTAGCTAGCCCACAATCCAAGTCCAAGGCTTGGAAGGCTCCCAAAGGATTAATTAGTAATAAAATAAATTTGAAATTTTGATTGATTAATAATTAAAGAATAACAATTTAGAATTAGAAATAAATATAAAAATAAATTTGAAGAGGAAATAATAATTTTATAAATTCTAAAATAATGACATTGTTTTTCCAAAAATAGAAAATTTAAATTTAGGTAGTTACAAGTCTACACATATTAAAAGAAATCTCGTCCTCGAAATTTGAACATTTATTCAAATATAACAAGCATACACCACTCAAACAAAAAAACAAGAAAAATGCTCTCTCTTATCTCATCTTCGCGCTCCCAAGTCGACTTTCCTGGAGAATGGAAACTCGAAGCTAATTGGACGAGAGGAATCGTCTGGTTGCGCAACACCTTCTCCCGATGATCTACAATTCCAACAGGCTCCTCTTGATAAGTAAGGCTAGGACCCACTCTGACCTTTGAATGGTTGATCATGTAAGTCGGGTTAGAAATGTAACGCCTCAGCTACGACACGTGAAACACGTTGTACACACCCTCCAAAGTAGATGGTAGGTCAAGTCGGTAAGCGACAGTCCCGATCCTCTCGAGAATGCTGAAAGGTCTAATAAATCTCGAGCTAAGCTTCCCGCCTCGACCAAAACGGATAGTGCCACATGTCAGAAAAATCCTCAGGAAAACTAAGGGTCCGTTTGGATATGTTTTCTAAAATATTTTTCTGAAAACAGCTTTCTGGAAATAAGTTATAAAGTTCTTTTCTGAGTATAGAAATTTCAAGTTTGCGTTTGGTTACTTTCATTTAAAAACTGGTTTAAAAAAACAAAAGTTAAAAATTGTGTTTGGTTAAATTTTTTAGGAAATATTTTTTTTCACTGTGTCCACTATGTCCATAGTTGTTCGTGTCCCAAAAATTGTCCTCAACTCAATTCGTGTCCGACACAAAAAAAATTAACCCTAGCTTCAAAACCCTAGAAATGTGTTCACAGAGAGGTCGTGTCGTGTCCTCTCTCGAGTCCAGCCATCTCAAAGAGGTCGAGTCCACCGTGGTCCACCGTCGAGTCGTCGAGTCCACTGTCGTCCACCATCTCGGTCGTGTCGTCGAGTTCGAGTCTGTGGTCGAGTCGTCAAGGTCAACGTGTCCTCGACTTCCCTCCAGTCGTGGTCTCGTCAAGGTCCTCGTGACGTCGTGGCCTCGAGCCAAGCTAGGCGAGCGAGCTCGCCGATGACGCCTCAACCTCCACCTCAGTCCGACGGAGCCGCCAAGGTCGAGAACCATCCTCCAAGGTCGGGTCCTTCCCGCAGGGGACGGCGACAGTGAGGAGGCGCACGTATTTCAGCGGCATCGAGCGGCTTGACTGCGCGCATCCATCACCGACGTCGAGCGGCTCTGCTGCGCGCGTCCTCCACCGGTGTCGAGCGTCAGGCGGTGGCGTCAGGCGTTGGAGGCAGAAGCAGCAGTTGAAGAGCTCTACCAGGGAAGAGGTCTCATCCAGGGAACCTTGTCCTGAAACAATTTTCGAGCTTGTCAAGGAGAAGAAGTAGTTGAGAGCTTGTCAAGGAGAACCTTGTCCCCAAATTTTTTTTAAAAATGGAGTTGAAGAGCAGGGAAGAGGTCTCATCCAGGGAAGAGAGAGAAAGAGAGAGGAGAGAATAGAGAGGGAGGGGGGTTGGGGGGACCCACCAAACATTGAGAATGGAGTTGTTCTGAAAAGAGGTTTTTTTAGTTTTTTCAAAACAACGTTTAAACAACCATCTCCCAAAATTTTTTTTGAAAACACATTTTGAGTGTTGGGCTGCCAAACGCCATTTTTACAGGATTTTGAGTTTAAACTCAAAAAAGAGGAAAAAAGTGGATAACCAAACAGGCCCTAAATCTCCCACGTAGAATTAAAACAAAACTTAGAATATAAACCTTATTTAATCAATAAATTTAAAATCATAACTTATTACCTCAAACTCTAACGGTCTTCGGTGGCTGTCGGCCCAGTGTCTCTGCATGTCATGAGCCACACGAAGTCTCTCTATAATTGTTTTCACCATATCTGCAACATCTACAACCATCTCGAGCCCCAATAAGGCTCGCTCTCTCACGTCATCCCAAGACAATCGAGTGTGATACCTACGACAATATAAAGCTTCTAAAAGAAGTCATCTCAATACTGATTTGGTAGCTGTTATTGTATTAAAACTCTACCAAGTGAAGACAATCCTCCCAAGAGCATCTTAAATCTAGCATACCAGTCTGAAACATGTCCTTTAGAGTCCGAATAGTGCTTTTCGACAATCCATCCGTCTGAGGATGATAAGTGGTACTAAATTTGAGCTAAGTGCCGAAACTAGCCTATAATTTCCTCCAAAAATGAGAAGTGAATCTGCTATCTCGGTCAGATACAATGCTCACAAGTACTCCCATGTAATCGAACAATCTATCTCATATACAGCTTTGCAAGCTTCTTTATAGACAGTCCTACTTTGAATGGTATAAAGTAGACAGATTTGGTCAACCTATCAACGATGACCCAAATTGCTTCCTTCCCTCCAAGAATATGCAGAATATAGAAAATGAAATCCATAGTGATATGTTCCTACATTCACTCCAAAATTAGTAATGGTTGAAGCAAACCACCTAGTTTCTGCCTTTCGGCTTTGACCTGCTGATACACTAAGCATTTAGAATAGAAGCGTGCCACCTTCCGCTTTATTCCATACCACCATATATGATCTCTCAAGTCCTTGTACATCTTATTAACTCTGGGATGTATAAAATACTGAGAGCGATGTGCTTCTTGTATCACTTCTTCTTGCATATCACCATTCGGCACACAGAGCCTAGTCCCATGCCTCAAAAACCATTTTCAGCAGTAGAAAATTCATCAAGCAATCCAGCATGGGTTGGCCCATTGGTCATATGGTCAAACTGATTTTAATAATTGATCAAACTCTGTCTCGATATATGAAGCTAGTCAGGATATCTCGGACTCTTGGACATGATCAAGAACAGCTATCTACACAGTTCAAGACCGAAGCGCTGTTTGTCTGTTCGAGTCTGTATTTCTTTAAGCAATGTATTTTTCATTTTATTTGAGTCTAAGAATACTTTGTACACCAAGTCGTACTGGCAAATAGGCTATTCCAAAAAGATTTAAACTGCTTTTAAAATATCCTTAGTTTTGTAAAACATTCGTATTTACAAAAGCTTCAAAAAGGTTTTCAAAATTCCCCAAAAACTTATTTTAAAACCATAACCTAACCCTGACAGAACTCGGCCAGAGTTCGCCAGAGTTCGGTTAGTGGCCGTTTTGCTTTTGAATTTCTTGGAACTTGGTCCTCCTGCAGTTGCGGATTTGACCGAGATTTTCTTATAGAGTTCTGCCCGAATTCTGCCCGAATTCTGCCAAAATTCTGTCTTTGGAAGTCCTATAAATAGAGAAGGATTTCGACCATTTTAACTCACTCATTCACTTTCAATCTTCTCTCTTCTAAAAAGCTTTCAGTCTTCCAAAGAGTTTTTCTCGAGCTTCAAATTTTAGATCCCAAGCCATTTACAATACTCTAGTCGATTTGCCAGTGCGGTGCGGTTTAGAAGTTTCAGAGTGATTGTAATCAGAGGCTTGATAGAAGATTCAACTCTTCAAAATTGAAGTTGGACGAGTTCTTCGTATCAAAGCTCGCGTTGTAGAAGTTGCAAGGATTTCGTAAGAAAACTTGCGGATTTTGCCAATAGTAGATTCAACTGGTAGCAAGAGTTCTACCGACTGGATTAGTCCTCAACAGAGGAAAACCAGTATACATCGCTGTCTTTGCGTTTGCTTTCTTATCTCTGCCTTTACATTATTTAGTTGTGATTATTATTCTGTGATCTTGCTGCTAACATTTTTTAAATTAGCATTATTCCGCTGCCAACTCTATTCACCCCCCCTCTAGAGTATTCTGCTTTACGATTTTGTTCCTACAATTGGTATCAAAGCAGGTGTTACAGGTAAAGCAAGGTAACATTGCAATTATTTATTCATTTAATTAATTGTTATATAGATCACAGCACAACACATGGCAACTGTGAAATTCACAAGTGAAGGCTAGACCACAAACAGACCTCCACTATTTGATGGTACGAACTGTACCTATTGGAAAACACGGATGAGTTTCTTCTTGAAATCACTTGACTTTGATTTATGGTCTATTGTTATTGATGGCTATCAAAAGCCACCTCGTATAAATGTTGATGGAGCTTTAGTTGAAAAACCCCATAATAGATATACAGAGAAAGAAAAGAAAAAAGGCCAGTCTTGACGTACGTGCTATTAACGCTTTATTTTGTACTTTAGACAGAACTGAATTTAACATGGTGTCTATCTGCACAACTGCTAATGAAGTGTGGAAGCCCCTTGAAGTCACACATGAAGGCACGACTCAAGTCAAAGAATCAAAGGCCAGCAGACTTACTCAAGAGTATGAGGTGTTCAAGATGAAGCCCAACGAAACAGTTACTCAGATGTTCGAAAGATTCTTGGATATTGTAAATCCTTTGTCCTCTCTAGGCAAAGATTACAGTAACCATGAAAAGAATCGCAAACTCTTACGAGCACTTACCAAGAACTGGATTCTAAAGGCTACTGCGATCATTGAAGGGAACGACCTCACAACTATGTCCCTCGAAGTACTCATGGGTAAGCTACTCACTCGTGAACTGGAGCTATAAGATTTTGAAGAGCCTGCACCAAAGGAGAAGACGATCGCTTTCAAGGCTCAGTACAGAAAATCTGCTGAAGGTGATTCAGACAGCAGTGAATCTGATGCTGAAGATCAAGCACTCGTAGCAAGAAAATTCAAAAGATTCATGAGATATGAGAAAAAAGCTAAAGAAAATAATAGCAGCAACAACTAGTATCAAGATGATGCTGTCTGCTATGGCTGCAAGAAGAAGGGACACATGAAGAAGGATTATCCTACAAACTCATCATCAAGCAAGAAGAACAACAGGTATGAAAAAGGAAACCTGAAGAGATCAACATCACGGAAGTATGCCAATACCAGCATATGGCATGAAAGTGAAGCCAGCGACTCAGAAGACGATCAATCAGAAGATGCTACAAATGTATGCTTTATGGCATCCGATCAGGTACTCTCTGAACCTGTAGTTGATACATATGATGACTTTACCTTTGAGCAATTAGAAGATGCCTTCAGTGAACTGATAAGTGATTACAGGTAACTGCGTAGCAAATATCAGACCTCTAAAAAGGTACTCAAAGAGTACAAAGGTGAAATAGGAAGACTTACCGACCTACTAGCTGAGATAAGAAATAATGTTAGTGAGTCTGGTGAGCTTTCCTCTATTAAGCTCTTATTACACGAGACTACCAAGTCATCTGAAGAGAAAGACAAGGTTATTGACCAACTTAAAGAAGAACTTTCTAAAGAGAAAAAAAGTCTTCAAAGTGCACAAGTCAGAATGGAAGCACTCACTTCTGACTATATTAAGTTGTATGACACTTCCAAAAGATTAAAAATTAGGTTAGGAAAACAGCCTGAGACTGCTGCTTCCTACCCTAACACGTGTCACTTACCGAATAATCGGAATGTTCCCAAACCAAACACTGTCAGAACTAACCCTATCAAACCTTTACCCCAAAAGGTTAAGCCCAAACAGGATTATAGGTATGCTTTCTTCTATACTAGAAAACCTAAACCTACCAACCGTGCACATTACTTAGCTTTCAATACTAAACATGCACAATGTCATTATTGTGGCCACATTGGTCATATTTCTTCTGCATGTAGAATCAGAAAGCTTGTTGATTTAAATATTTATGCATGGATACCAAAAGCTAACATTTCAGGACCCTACAAGAAATGGGTACCAAAAGTTTCATCTGTAAACTGTTTTGTAGGTGGAACACCTTTCACATGCTAAAAGCAAATGGATTCTCGACAGCGGTTGTTCACAGAATATGACCGGTGACGCTACACTATTTGCAACACTGTCGAAGAAAAAGAAGGAAGGTTATGTCTCCTTCGGTGACAACTTGAAAGGGTATATCATTGGTATCGGTGATGTTGGTAAGTCTTCCTATCCTGTGATTAAGGATGTCTGTCTGGTTACCGAGTTGAAACATAATCTACTCAACATAAGTCATCTAGCTGATCATGGTTATATGGCATCAACTTTGGCAAAGATAAATGTACTATAGTTGATAGCTCAACTGGTAGTACTATCTTTGAAGGTATCAGGGAAGACAACATATATGTTTTCTATTTGTTGGAAGAAACTAACATTTCAGGTAGATGCTTAATGGCTAAAAGTGATGAGAGTCATCTGTGGCATATGAGACTTGGTCACACAAATATGGACACAATCTCAAGATTATCCACGAAGAAGCTAGTACGCGGTTTATCGGACATAACATTCAAGAAGGATTCGATATGCAGCCAATGTGAAAAGAACAAAGCCACCAGATCCATATTCAAGTCAGTAAACGCAGTATGTACTACTAGACCTCTACAATTATTATATATGGACTTATTTGGTCCTAGCAGAGTTGCTAGCCTCGGAGGTAAGTTATATGCTTTTGTAATTGTAGATGATTACTTAAGATACATGTGGGTATACTTCTTGACACGCAAGAATGATGTATTATCCGAATTTGTCGCCTTTTGTAAGAAAGTACAGAATGAAAAAGGTTACATGATCACTCGTATTAGAAGCGATCATGGTAGCGAATTCGAGAATGCAGAGTTTAAGCAATTTTATGACACACACGGTTTTGTACACGAGTTCTCCTGCCCTCGGACTCCATAACAAAATGGAGTTGTGGAACGTAAGAACAGAACTCTATCCGAAATGGCCAGAGTAATGTTAAACCAGTTTAGTCTATCCAAATATTTCTGGGCTGAAGTTGTCAATACAGCTTATTTTGTTCTCAATAGAGTTCTAATTCGACCCAAATCGAAGAAGACTCCATTTGAGTTATGGTTTGATAGAATTCCATCAGTTTCATATTTTAGAATATGTGATTGTAAATGCTTTATTCTTAATACAAAAGATAATTTGGGAAAGTTTTACGAAAAGGCCGATGAAGGTATATTTTTAGGTTATGCGGCCAAGAGCAAAGGATACAGAGTCTTCAACAAATGAACCATGATCATCGAAGAGTCAATCAACGTCACTTTTGATGAACTGAATCAAATGACTATCGATGACAATGACGAAGATCTAACTATACCAAGCTCAACAACAGCTGATTTTCAACCAAGCTCGGCACTAGCTGATCCTCCTAGAGAAGATCCAGGAACCAGCTACCTTCAGAGTCTGCCGAAAAGATTAAAATTTACGGCTGATCATCTAAAGGATTTGGTAATTGGTGATATTACCAAAGGTGTAAGTACTCGTACATCCAGTAGAGATATTGTTTCTAGAGTCGCATTCTTTTTACAGCTAGTACCCAAAACTATTGATGAAGCATGTAGTGATAGTTTTTGGATAGATGCTATGCAAGAGGAATTAAACCAATTTAAACGGAATCAAGTTTGGGAACTTGTTCCCAAGCCTATTAATCATCCGGTCATTGGCACCCGTTGGGTATTTCGAAATAAACTTAATAAGAATGGTTTAATGACTCATAATAAGGCTCGACTCGTAGCTCAAGGATACAATCAGGAAGAAGGTATCGACTACGATGAGACTTATGCCCCAGTTGCGAGATTAGAATCCATTCGCATGTTATGTGCATTTGCATATTTTCATAATTTCAAATTATTTCAAATGGATGTCAATAGTGCATTTTTAAATGGTTTTATAAAAGAAGAAGTTTTTGTAGCACAACCTCCAGGTTTCACAGATTTTAAAAATCCTGATCATGTTTTCAAGTTGAAGAAAGCTTTATACGGTTTAAAACAAGCCCCTCGTGCTTGGTATGATCGTCTAAGCTCTTTTCTACTTGACAACGGTTTTTCAAAAGGCAAGGTTGACACTACACTTTTTATTAAGTCTTTTAATGGCAAGCTTCTCTTAATACAAGTCTATGTTGATGATATTATATTTGGATCTACTGATGAATCTCTGTGTCAAGAATTCTCTAAGTGTATGCAAAATGAGTTTGAGATGAGCATGATGGCAGAGCTGAAATTCTTTCTCGGACTACAAATCAAACAAACTGACAATGGGACATTCATAAATCAAGCCAAGTACACAAAAGATTTGCTAAAGAAGTTTGATCTGGACAATGTCAAACCTATTGGCACTCCGATGGCAACTTCAACAAATCTTGATATTGATGAACAAGGCAAGCCTGTCGACACACGTAAGTATCGAGGTATGATCGATAGTTTACTTTATTTAACTGCTAGTCGTCCAGATATTATGTTTAGTGTTTGCCTATGTGTATGTTTTCAAGCTAATCCAAAGGAATCACATCTGTGCGCAGTTAAGCGTATCTTTCGATACCTTAAGGGCACTTCTTCTGTTGGCTTATGGTATCCCAAAACTAAGTCCTTTGACCTTATTGGTTACTCGGATGCAGATTTTACTGGATGCAAAGTTGATGGATAAAGTACCAGTGGCACATGTCATTTCTTAGGCAAGGCTTTAGTCTCATGGTTTAGTAAAAAGCAAAATTCTGTAACCCTATCAACAATAGAGGCTGAGTATATCGCCGCAGGACGTTGTTGTGCTCAGATTTTGTGGATGAAACAAACCTTAAAAGACTATGATTTATTTTACACACACATTCCTATTTTCTGTGATAACACGAGCACTATTAATTTGACTAAGAATCCAGTATGTCATTCTCGTACTAAGTATATCGAGATCCGACATCATTTTCTTAGAGATCATTATCAAAATGGAGATATTGACCTTGTGTACATAGATACTGTGAATCAATTAGCTGATATTTTCATAAAACCTTTAGCAGAAGATCGTTTCAATTATTTACGTCGAGAATTAGGAATTTTGGACGTCAATAATGTTAATTAATTTTATTTTATGATTTTATGTCAATACGCAAAAACTGTGTTAGAGACAAGCCAATAAAGAGTCTGTCTGTCACCACAACTACGGTTGAAGCGAAGCGGTATTTAAGAGTTCCCCGGTGAACCTCCGCCAGCTGGGACAGTACTCCTACAGCTAATCTGAGACAGTCGCTGTGTAACGATATTTAATCTATAAAATAACATTAATTATATTAATTGAATGTTGAAACTACTAATCTTTGAATTAAATCTTTGAAATAAGCCAATAAAAAAGAAAGTGTTCCAAACCAAACCCAGGCGAATTCGGCCAGAATTTGGACCGAATTCGGCCCGAGTTCGGTTGAAGGTATCTGGCTATATAACCAGAACCCGAGAGCCTTTCTTTTTCATTGCTTCTAAACACCACCATCACAGCAACAACAGCCACGCGAGAGCCCCCTAACCCTAGTTCTTCACCACTCCGTTTCTCCCTATCTACGTGGTAAAATCCATCCAAATTTTGGATTCGTGCGGAGTTCGTTGTTCTCTACAACATACTCGAATCTCGGGAGGTATAACTTCGTATTTCTCCTCCTTTCAATTTCGTGCATATTTACTTTTATTGCACAATGCCGCCTAAGGGATTTAACCCCTTTAAGAGGAAGAAGACGACCAATCCTAGTGAGAAAGGATCATCTTCGAATCCACCCACGGATTCCCTCTTTCCGCCAGTTCAATCGAGCGATGGCGCATTCGATGGGTTTTACTTTCAAACCCTAGATCAAGCCCTTCTGTGGTATGGAGACTTTTCCATGCGATCCATATGCACAGGTGCTCCTATCAAATAGACTGTGTTTCCAGAACACCGCCAATATTTTGAGGTATTAGGGTTACAACACGTTGTTAAACTTTGTTTCCCGGTAGCAACTAATGCCATTAGACTGTTCTTCTGTAAAATTATATTAAACACGTTTGACGTAAGTACTTGTGTTGGCGGACTAGACATCGAGTTCAATGATGTCCTCTTAGCGGAAATCCTTGGTTTATCTAACGAAGGTGCACCGCTTGTTGATATCACTGAATTTGATTTTCTCGACGGCACGACACTTGCTAGTTTCAAAACTGAACTCTGTACACCTGATCGAGTTCGCTCTGGAAAGTTCAAGGCAAACAACTTGAACTTGTTTAATTATGAATTGCACCGCATTATCTACTCCACTCTCCTTTCGAAGTCTACTTCAAAGGATGATGTCATATCTCTTGAATTATCTGCTATGTATCACATTCTTAAGGGGATTCCATTTTCTGCCCCTAAGACCATTATCCAGATGATGGGACATTGTCGTGCAAGAGATAGAAATCTCTCTTATGCGATGATTCTTCCACGCATCTTCCAGCGTTTTGATATTGATTTGTCAACTTGTACTCAAGACCCTGAGCCCAAGTTTCTGAAGTTATCTCGTCGTAGTATGACTGCTGCTCCTCCTACTGTTCCTCCTACTGCTCTACCTCCTCCACCTACTCAGCAGTATGCCATGAACTTTGAAGGCATACACCAGCATCTTTCTGATTTGCATATCTCGATAACGGATATGGCCCGTGAACATGAGTTCCGCGATGTCACTCGTTATCAGGCGATAGCAAATTCTCTTGCTGATCTCCGATTTGCTCAGACTGGACATTCTGCCAGTTCTATTCCTAGAGATCCAGCCTTCTCTGGTTACTGCTGCGAGGATGAGGCCGTTCATGCCTACTTTCAGCCCGGTAACGCATATGATTGGTACCGTTCTGACCGTGCTCCTCTAGACTATGCCAGTGAGTTTTACACTGGCGCTCCTCCTCACCCTTCTGGAGCTGGTACCTCTGCAGCTGGTCCCTCTGGACATGCCGGTCATGCTGCTGATGATGATGATGATGATGATGAGGAGGAGGAGATGTGATATATTAGTTGATTTTTGAGACTTAGACATTATCTACTGTATACTTGGAAATGCTCCGACATTCCAAGTTTCTATCTTTTTATCTTTTTTTTATTATCAGACTTGTACTGGATATTTTGCTGATATCTCTTGTACATCATTTTATCTTTGTGGGATTCGTAGTTTATCTTTCACATCAGTTTATTTATTTATAGCATCTTTATCTGCTTCTATTTTATAAACTGCCTGTGACATAATTCTCTATTAATTCTCTGTTATATTATAAACTGCCTGAGATAAATACATGCCTGTGATGTTATTTTTTTCTGTCTCAACCATCTGTCATAATTTTTTTTATACATAAATTTTTTTTCTGTGTTTCTTCACTGTTTGTTTCTTATGCATTGATTGCGGGGGAGTTTCCTCTTTTGTAATTATTTTGCTAAGTGACAACGGGGGAGAAATAAGGATCTAACATCTTTTGCGAAAATGTATGTAGGATATGAACAATTTTACTTTACTATTTTTTTGATTTGATTCCAAGCTTAGATGTTATATCATTCATAGTTTGTCAATTATCAAAATGGGAGAGATTGTTGGCCCATTGGTCATATGGTCAAAATGATTTTAATAATTGATCAAACTCTGTCTCGATATATGAAGCTAGTCAGGATATCTCGGACTCTTGGACATGATTAAGAACAGCTATCTACACAGTTCAACACCGAAGCGCTGTTTGCCTGTTCGAGTTTGTATTTCTTTAAGCAATGTATTTTTAATTTTATTTGAGTCTAGGAATACTTTATACACCGAGTCGTACTGGCAAATAGGCTATTCCAAAAAGATTTCAAACTGCTTTTAAAATATCCTTAGTTTTGTAAAACATTCGTATTTACAAAAGCTTCAAAAAGGTTTTCAAAAAGGTCTTCAAAATTCCCCAAAAACTTATTTTAAAACTATACCTAACCCTGACAGAACTCGGCCAGAGTTCGGCCAGAGTTTGGTTAGTGGCCGTTTTGTTTTTGAATTCCTTGGAACTTGGTCCTCCTGTAGTTGCGGATTTGATCGAGATTTTTTCATAGAGTTCTGCCCGAATTCTGCCCGAATTCTGCCAGAATTCTGTCTTTGGAACTCCTATAAATAGAGAAGGATTTCGACCATTTTAACTCACTCATTCACTTTCAATCTTCTCTCTTCTAAAAAGCTTTCAGTCTTCCAAAAAGTTTTTCTCGAGCTTCAAATTTCAGATCCCAAGCCAGTTACAATCCTCTAGTCGAATTGCCAGTACGGTACGGTCTAGAAGTTTCAGAGTGATTGTAATCAGAGGCTTGATAGAAGATTCAACTCTTCAAAATTGAAGTTGGACAAGTTCTTCGTATCAAAGCTCGCATTGTAGAAGTTGCAAGGACTTCGTAAGAAAACTTGCGGGTTTTGCCAATAGCGGATTCAACTGGTAGTAAGAGTTCTACCGACTGGATTAGTCCTCAACAGAGGAAAACCAGTATACATCGCTGTCTTTGCGTTTGCTTTCTTATCTCTGCCTTTACATTATTTAGTTGTGATTATTATTCTGTGATCTTGCTGCTAACATTTTTTAAATTAGTATTATTCCGCTGCCAACTCTATTCACCCCCTCTAGAGTATTCTGCTTTACGATTTCGTTCCTACAGCATGAACCTGAGCTCGAAGACTTCTTGTCACAACCCTCTCCCACTTTTCAGGATACGAGTACGTAGCCAAGTCCGGCCTACATCGCAACATTGACGGCAGTACGTTGTTTACGTCTTAATGTCAACTCAAATACAATAAATTATATCTAATTGCTCATTCAAAATAACTATTTTATTCACAAATCCAATAATAGAACAAAATAGTTTTTGGGAACAAACCCGCTAAATATTTAAATAAAAGAAACTAACTAATCTATCTAGAATCTATGGTCGGCCTCCAAGATCTTTATTCCCTTGTTTGGTCCATAGCGCAACAGTAGGAAGCATAACGAGTCACCTGTAACGATCCAATCAGGAATGATGCAAAGTACAACCCTATTACATTTATGTAACTTAATACAAAATAAAGCTAGACAATAGAAATGCAATGTAACAGTAAAGAAACATGTATATGAACCGAAAATGATAACATATAGAAGAAACTACTAGTAGGAACATGTATGAACAAAATAACTGAAAATGAACATGAACAAGTAAAATTAATCAAACGGTGCTTTGAAAAACCTTTCGACATATGAATAGCTCAGCTAATACGGCACATCATAAATGACTATGCACACTTTTGGTACGGCTAATCCATACGTGAGGTGTATGACTTAGCTATCCACATTAACATTCAGTGGGGTTTGTTTATATATCTAATATGCATTTCCCCTTTAGACTCACTAAACAGTCAATAAACGAGCAATAATACAATCAAGCCTACTGTATCACAATCGGGTCTCAACTGGATAATCATTGAAACACAATGAAAGATAGCATTATAATGTAATCAGCACAAAAGAAATAGTATACTTGCCGCGATTAGTTGGGAGTTGTAGTTGATGTGTGCGACACAATCTCAGTTTAATTGAAAGTTGTAATTATGGCTAACCGCTACTAACTCGGAACTCATCGGCCATCCATGGGTTCTACAAATTAAACAAAATATTAAACTATTTTATTAATTTTTGGAAAATTAGTATGTTGCAGACATGTCAATTTTTTGGACAAAACGGAGTTCGTAATTTCCTGAAATCTCGAAAATAGTACGACATGTCAATTTTTTGGACAACTAGCACTCAAATAATTTTTCAGAAATTTACATTCATAATTACAAGAAATAAATTATAGATTTGGAAATCTACTCTTGATACGATTCTAACAAAAAATGGAGGTGAAACAAAATATGGAGTTGGTCGCAATGGCTTCGCAATTTACTATAGCTTCAAAAAAATGAGGCTGAATTTATGACGAATTTTGGCCTATTTTGAAAGAAAAAGAGAGAATTTTGAGAAGGAAAGTTGAGAGATGTTCATAAGCGTATATGTAATGGGTATCAATCACCTAATTAGGAATAGAGAACTAGGTTGGAAGGATTAGGTTGGAAGGATTTTAGTATTGGAAAAAAAATATGGAAAAGTCTCTCCTATATATAGGTGTGAGGTATCCTAAATAAGGAAGGATTAAAAATCTTATTTCCATAAGTTTAAATCAATCAATACCAAATCCAATAAAATCTAAACTAATCAAAATCAGTCCGTAATGATTTAAAATAATATTAGATATTATTAATAATATTTAAAAAATATACTTAGCCAAATCTAAATTTAATACTTGGTAACAATAAGACTTCAAAATAATACTTGACATAATACTTTAAAATAATACTTAATATTATTAAATAATATTTGAAACATATTTTATAACTCAAATCTTAAAAATAGTTAAAAAATAATAACCTAAGTAATTCTACAAATTATAAAATAATGATTCAAACAAGTCTAGAATATATTTCTATAGATACAAAATTTATTGAAAAAAATAATTTGACAAATCTCTTTGTCATCCAAAGTACCTACTATAGAATTAAAAATAAAGCGTAAAAATATATGTTCTAACTCGAAAAATCTTTGAAACTAAAAATAAATAAATAAATTTAAAATTTTGAAAAGTGGGCTCACAAATCTACCCACCTTATAAAAATTTCGTCCTCAAAATTTCAAATAGTACGACTAGGGACGACTAAGAAATGATGGGATAATGATCAAAATTGGTCAGCGAATAGAATTAAAATTCTAGAAAAATATACGGATTGGCATGATCGAAATATAATCAAAATAGTTTAGTCGTGATCAAAAAGTCATGAAGAATGATTCAATTGGAATCTTTCGGCACGATATGTTGCTTAACCCAAAGTTTTTAGACACGATCATAGATTCAAAATCTAACTATAATTATGAATCTAGTTGAATAGAATCAAAATATAGTAATTGGTTCTAAATGATTACTAGGAAGAAACTAAATGATGATTCTTGAATAGGAAAGATAAACAAGGAAGAAATACCAGTTTATTGAGAAGATGGTAATAAGAAATAAGACATCAAATCGATTTAAAAAATTAATAGTCATATGCCAGTAAAAGATATAGCATCTATAGTATCCGAAAATCGTAAGCATATCTGAAGTCGTTTCACCGAGAATCCATGCCTCGCCAGTGTACATCTGGCTACAGTAAACCCTTGGTTCCATGACTCACATATGATATAGTATCGAATATTCTATTCACCCTATCCATTATTGACATAATAACTCAAAGATCAAAATATGGCAACTAGGACATAGTTTTAATAATATTCCATAACCTATGCTTACATGAAATTACTTTAACTTAAGATCCATACCTTGCCAGTGCACTGCTGGCTGCAGTGAACTTGCAGTCTCCATAATTCAAATAAATGACGACAGTGCGCATCTGCCTTGCCATTGTAAGCCATCGAAAATTATTTCAACCATATCCATAAGAAATTCAAATGAGCTTCTAGAATTTCAAACTAGTCGATCATGATAGGAAAAGTGTAAGTATCTATCCTTGAAGTGAAAGTATCAATTTTTAAAAATCAAACAATCGATTAGGTTTCAATTTTAAAAATCAAACGATCGATTAGGAAAAATACTTGAACACGAAAGAAGTAAAAATTTTAATTTCTATTTCTCTAATATTTAAGGATCAAGGAAAAACATATATGTCTTCAATTTTGACAAAACTGACTTGGAATTAATATATGGATAATTGAACCAGGTTAGGCTAAAAATTTAATGGATGGAAATAGAATATGGACTCTTAGAAAAATAACTACTTATGTCCAATGAAAACTAAATAAGTAATATAGACCGTACGATATGCAGATGTTTAGAGAAGGCAGAAAATAAAATTGTACAAATGATCAAGATTAAAAATTGAATCCTAGGAAGTCACAATTTACCAAGCGAATAGTCTACCCACGTTTGAACCTACCATCGTATCAAAAGACAATAGTACATACTTCTAGAAAAATTTCTCAAATATCTAATAGGGTTTATAATTCAATAAATCTCTACCTAAATCACATGGCCTATGTACCAACCTTAACTACCCAACAGTCAAATTGAATACGGGACTCCTAGGCCTACTCATTCTCCTAAATTCAAATTATTCCTAATTGTGAATGAGTACTTCCTGGTTGTAGACTCGCAATAGTACGACTAAAGTAGGTACTACTGCGAGTTCATAATCTTTTGCAAAAATAGACCTGCATGGGCCACCAAAAAAATTTTTATGACCCGTGTCTGCTTTTCGGGATACGAGTGCGTAGCCTAGTCCAGCCTACGCCGCAGCATCAGTGGTAGTATGTTGTCTAGGTTTCAATGTCAACTCAAATACAACAAATAATATCAAATTGCTCATTCACAATAACTATTTTATTTACAAAACCAATAATACAACAAAATATACTTTGGAAACAAACCCGCTAAATATTTAAATAAAAGAAACTAACTAATCTATCTAGAATCTAAGGTCGGCATCCAGGATCTCTATCTCCTTTGTATGGTCCTTAGCGCAAAAGTAGGATTCATGCCAAGTCACCTGCAATGATCCAGTCATAAAATAAGGAAAGTACAATCCTATTGCATTTATGTAACTTAATACAAAATAAAACTAGACAATAGAGATGCAATGTAACAATAAAGGAATATGTATATGAACTAAAAACGATAACATGTACAAGAAACTACTAGCAGGAACAAGTATGAACAAGACAACTGAAAAATGAACATGAACAAGTAAAATTAATCAAACAGTGTATTGAAATACCTTTCGACATGTGAACGACTGGGCTAATACGACGCATCATAGATGGCTATCCACATTTTTGGTACAGCTAATCCATACGTGAGGTGCATGACTTAGCTATGCATATTAACATTCATTGGGGTTTGTTCACATATCTAATAGACATTTTCCCTTCTGACTCACTAAACAGTCAATAAACGAGCAAGAATACAATCAAGCCTACCGTGTCATAATCGTGTTTCAACTGGATACTCAATAAAACATAATTAAACATAACATTATAATGTAATAAGGACAAAAGCAATAACTTACTTGCCTCGATTAGTTTGGAGTTGCAGTTGACGTGTGCGACACAATCTCGATTTGGTTGAAAGTTGTAATTATGGCTAACTGCTACTAATTCGAGAAATTATCGGTCATCTATGGGTTCTACAAATTAAACAAAATATTAAACTATTTTATTAATTTTTGGAAAATTTGTATGCTATAGACCTATGTGTTAACTTTCCAAAACATCAAATGGTTCACAAAACAGAGTTTGGGATATCCCGAAATCTTGAAAATAGTACAACATGTCAATTTTTTAGGACAATCAGCAATCAAATAATTTTTCAAAAATTTACATTCATAATTACAGAAAATAAATTATAGATTTGGAAAGCTAACCTCGATATGGTTCTAATAAAAAATTAGAGGTGAGATGAAATCTGGAGTTGGTCGCAATGGCTTCACAAAGTTACTATAGCTTCAAAAAAAAGCCTAAATTTATGATGAATTTTGGACTATTTTGACGAAAAAGAGAGAATTTTGAGGAACGAAAAGATGAGATATGTTCATAAGAGTATATATAATGAGTATTAATCACCTAATTAGGATTAGAGAATTAGGTTGGAAAAATTTTGGTATTGGAAAAAAAAGAAAAAATCTCTCCTATATATAGGTGGGAGGTATCCTAAATAGGGAAGTATTAGAAATCTTATGGATAAATCTTTCCAAAAGTTTAAATCAATCAATATCGAATCCAATAAAACCTAAATTAATCAAAGTCAATCCATAATGATTTAAAATAATACTAGATATTAATAATAATAATTAAAAATTCATTTAGCCAAATCTAAATTTAATACATGGAAACAATAAGACTTTAAAATAATACTTAAAAAATACTTAGAAATAATACTTAATATTATCAAATAATATTTGAAACATATTTTATAACTCAAATCTTAAAAATAATTAAAAAATAACTTAAATTATTCTACAAATTGTAAAATAATAAATCAAACATTCTACAATATATTTCTATAAATACAAATTTTATTTTTAAAATAATAATTTGACTAATCTCTTTGTCATCCAAAATACCTTCTATAGAATTAAAATTAAAAAGTAAAAAAATATATTTTCTAAGTCGTAAAATCTTTGAAACTAAAAAAAAAAATTAATTCGGGAAGTGGGCTTACACTTCTCAAGCCTATATCTTGGTATTGAGCCTCTCTGATTCTGTCCATCATCCCTGACTGAATCTGCATGCCCAGCATCTGCATCTCGATCCCAGAAATCACAACCTCAATACCCAAGCTCTCTAGGTCTTCTAACAAATGTCGATCCTTGATTAGGAACATTGCTACGGGATAACGGCTAAGTGCATCCGTTACCATATTAGCTTTCCCAGGATGATACTACAATGAGATATCAAAATCTTTCAGCAGCTTCAGCCATCTACGCTGTCTTATGTTCAACTCCTTCTGGCTGAAGACATACTTTAGACTTTTGTGGTCTGTAAATATTTTTACCCATTCACCATAGAGTTACCGTTTTCACAATTTTAGAGCAAAGATCACTACTAAAAGCTCTAAATCATGAGTGGGATAATTCTTATCATGGGATCGTAGTTATCTTGAAGCATAGCTATAACTTTCTTATTCTGCTCCATTATGCAACCTAACCCCTTTCTTGAGGCATCACTATAGATAGTAAAATATCATTTCCCTGATGGCAATCTCTTCTTCATTTCATCAAATGCAGCATGGCACTCTTCAGTCTATATAAACGCCACGTCCTTTCGCGTAAGCCTAATCACCGGCTCTGTGATTCGGGAAAAGTCTTTCACAAACTTCATGTATATCCAGCTAATCCCAAAAAGCTCCGAGTCAAACTCGGAGTGGCACTACTAAAATTTGTCCAATCAGCGATGCCGGAGGACATCACAAAAACGGGCAGATACGTCGCTAAATCCAATTGGCGACGTAATTAGCGACGTTTTAATGTATTCACGATTTACCTAGTCGCTAAATACCAGGACGTCGCAATATGTCGCTATTGCGATGACAATTAGCGACGCAGACGCGTCGCTAATTTAGCGACTACTAGCAACGTACGGCGACTGCATTTACCGACGTCACCTAGCGACATTTCAGCGACGTACCTTAAATCCATGCTGACCTGGCATGTCAGGAAATTAGCGACGTTCTGCGACGTTGATACGTTACTATATTACCGACACATAGCAACGTTTTTGCGACGTCCTAGTTAGCGACGTTTAGCGACGATCAGCGACGTGATGACACATATTTAGCGACGTTCTGATACTTAATTAGCAACGTTTCTATTTGTCGATGGACGTCGCTAAACATCGCTGAACGTCGCTAAATTTGGCAAAAAATTTATAAATACAGCATTTCCAGTATTTGCTGCAGCACCTACAGCAGCATTTCCCTGGGTTCACAGACCGCTTCGGTGGAACACTCAACACCGGCTGATCAGGAGGAGCATCACGAACACAAAGTATCAAACAATATGAAACACATGTGAAACACAATCACGAACACATATGAAACACAATCACGAACACATATGAAACACAATCACAACACTCAACACAAATATATAAAAAAATTTCAACAACAGTGTCAAACAATATAAAACACAATAAGAATGTATGTAGAAACACATAAAAGACCCAACAATGGGCCATCACACAACAATATATATGTCGACTACGGCGATCAGGAGGAGCATAACCGCTCCTAGAAAGAAGGTAAGCATACTACTCCGGTGTAAGAACCACCGACGATGATGAAGGAGAAGACAATGTAACCATTGTAGAAGGAGACAGTGTAACCGCTGGAGAAGGAGACAGTGTAACCGCTGGAGATAGGTGCGTCCACGTCTCCTCTAGGGCTAGCAGTCTAGCGCTGTATTGCTCCATGCAAGCCACTATCCTAGTAACGGTTCCGTAAATGGACTCATGTGTCCCCTGTATGTCCCTCATGGTGCGCTCGAGCTCGTCAAAGCGTGAGGTGACCGACGCAACGTCCCCTTGCGCCTGAGACCCTGGATGCTCAGAAATCCTTCTCAGCATATCGTCGTGCAACTCAGCAATCTGGCGGGCAAAAGTATCCTCGACTCAGGCCGACTCGACCTGTGAGGGCTGTGAATGCGCACTGGCAGAGGGAGGCCTGGATGCCTGCGTCACAACAAATGTGCCGTAGGACCCCGTACCGCAGTACGTACCTCTATGAAGACCACCAACGACGGGCTTCCAGAGCTCGTCCTCCGACTGAGGTAGAGAGGGCTGCGATGTACCAACCCTCCCTCTGCAGGTGCACTAGCTCTTCGACTGAGGCAGAGAGGCCTGGATGCCTGCACTCGCACGTCAGCCCAAATCTCCATCATCGTAGGAATCAATCCACCATACCATTTAATTTACTTCGTAGGACCGTCGGCCCAAATCTCCATGCTCGTCTCGTCCTGAGGTGCACATGGAGGGTCGCTCTGGTATGGATCCGCACGGACGGGAGTAGGGTCTACCTCCTCCACCTACTACCCACCCTCTATGCTGCCGTCAGTAGTAGGAAGGCTAGGGGAAGGAGTATCAGCAAGCCTGGAACTCCTCGGCCCAGGTGTACTGCCACCCGGACCTGTGCTCGTATGGTACAATGGAGTGCTCGGGATCAGACGATGGTCCGGAGCCATCCTCTGGTAACGACCTGGGGTAAGATGATGGTCAGACGATGGTCCAGAGCCATCCTCTGGTAACTTAGTAGAACAAACATCTCTGAAGAATATGCTAAGCTCTGTCAGTGGATCCCAAACGACCTAGGGTAAGAATTTCTGAAATGCAATAAGGATTAACCTCTCCATAAAAATATGATAGTTATGGCTCTTCATTTTCTGTAGTTTGTTCTCCTTCGGGTCAACACATCTTCTCAAATTCGATACATAACCTTCTAGAAATTTTATTCCTTGAATCCACCAACAAAGTTTACCTTTGTCCTCCTTGTTCAGTGAGAAAATGGCCTCGGGCTGCTTATACTTCCTACTGCCATCCTTTATCAAATGCAACTCTGGACGTTTGTGTCACGCCCCAGTACCGGAATACGGGGGCGGACGTAGGCCAGCTACACCGTACAAGGTACAAATACGCTATAATTTAGATGAATAAGCGGCCACTCAAATATCTACGATTGTCTATGTGGAGGTTGGGTTACCCCAACAATGCAATATAGGAATCCTCAGATCATGCCACCCCAGCAGGTCTAGCGGGGCCAAGTATATCAAGACTAAATGAGCGCCGGTCCCTCACAAGACCACCGGGCTCTGTATGTCACCACCGGTCCTTCGTAAGGCAACCGTGCCGAGCATGCCATGTATATAATATATAGTACATAAAGTAGCCGGATATTGCCATCTACTAGTGCAAATGGTAACAATATCCGTGGTGGCCAGCCTGCAGGTCATGACTAATGTCTGGGATAAGGCTGGTAATGTGCGATCTCGGGATTCCGTTCCCTTCCAATGCTTCTACCAGTTTAAGTTGCCTAGATTAACCATGCATTTATCTGGAATCACGTGCCGTGGTCACATGATCATCCTCCTAGATGTCGTACCTCAGTACGAGAATGCTAAGTAAGAATCAACCTTGGCACCTATAGTCCCAGTTGTGATCCATCTTTAGTGTTATACAACAAGCAAGCAAGCAATCCTAACCATGCTAAGACTATAGGCCAACTACCAGATACCCGTGTAGGTAATCATATAATATAGCTAGAATATCAAGATGGCATCGTAATGCCATATAATCATAGAAGTAGCACCTTACAGTGCCAGTAGACAAGGGGTACCGCAGTGCAAGGTCAGGGCCAGTACCTCAAAGGGTAAGCTGGACTTATAGTACGGATACAAGTAGTCATGTCTGGGACAAGGACAAATCTGCCAGTCATAAGAAGTCATCTGCCTACATTGTGGCATGGATATCATGTCAAGTACAAGAACATAACCTCTACTAATAATAACATCTTAAGCATATATGGGAGCCTAGAGCTCCAATCATCCAGTCGGTCTATCTACCAGATAAGTCTATCAAGAGTCACCCCTCTATGATGGAATCAATATCATGTCAGAAAGGTCAATAACCAAATACCAAGCTAATCACTATAAGCAATGCTAGACCCTCTGGCTCATAAGAATCCTCCAAGTCAATGATCACAAGCCACTAGAAAACGAGCCCCTCAACTACCAAGACATAGCAATCAAACCAGGTTCCCCAACTGCCAGAATACACAAAGGCACCAGATTGGACGTTTGGGAAGTCGAATAAAAATCATATAATAATACCCTCAATATTCTTCTCGTTCTGCGAAATACTAGAAATCACCAAAATCCAAGAATCTACATAGATCCACCAAGTCAATATCCCGAGATCGTACTCTCCATAATACTCAATCCTCAGACATATCCAAAAGTCACAATTTCCAATACATAGGACAACTGTCAGCTCTATCTAGCTAGACTAGGACAACTCCTAGGATGAATGGTCAGGGTACAAGTGTTTATTAATTAATGCCACCGAAAAATGGCAAAGATTGTATGAACCACTCTGGAGCAGATCCACAACCCTTAAATCAAACAAGGACCAGGGTTGCAGACTATCTCCCGAGTAGAACCGCTCTCCTTACGCTATCCAACGGACAAGACATATCAAGACGCTAGGCGACTAGTCTAGTCGGGAGTCTACCTAACAGACAATGGGATCAGGTAAACTAAGCCAAGATGAACATACATGAATCTAGTCCAGTAAACCAAAGGAACGGTTCTGCCTAATCCTTCGAACCAAATTTCCAACTAGGAATTCTGAAAAAATCCGGAAGAGTCTCCTTTATAATCGGGATGGGAGCACCCTACGAATTGGGGCTAAAACTACTCGACGCAACCCGCCGCAGAATCGCAGAATCGCGGGCTGAGAACACTAAGTCTCAGCTACCAGCAGCACTACGATGCGTACTGGGAACCAATCGAACCCGAGACCACTAAGTCCCGGCCTCCAGCAGCACTATGATGCGTACTGGGCGCCAAGCCAACATGCATAATATAATAAAATAACTGCCTCGTAGGGCGCACCAAGACCCACAGTCATGTCCAAGCCACAAACACAGTCACAGAAATAGTTAGCCAAGCCGTTACCCGACTGCGAGTGGGACACGGGGCATACGGGGACAATCCGTACAAGTGAGTCGTATTTGTGTCCTCGGAGGTGTGGATGACCCATCCGAGTTGTCCGATACGGTCGTAAACCGGTATCAAACCAAACTATCCTAATTTATCAACATGGTAGTTCTACTAATAGCTACACTACTCATTGTTATACATTTACAATTATAATAAATTAAAATGTAATAAAATTCAGGAGAGAGGGCAAGAGCCGTCGATGAGCAAGGGATACTTGCCTAGAGGGCTCGGCTAGGTAAGCAAGTCTTCGGCGACCAGAATCACGGGTAGCACGTCCATCGAGATCCTCAAAACACATAATAAACAATCATTAGAATTAAATAATAAAATAATAACAGGAAGCACGGAGGATGGCAGGAGGCTATACCGTGTGTGTCCCGTAAGTAGTGCAAGGATCTGGTACGGAAACCGAGACATGCAGATCGATACGGACACGTAAACCGAGACATACACGTGTATCAAGATGCGCACGAGAATCAAAATGACTCAAATATCGAGACGAATAAAAATAGAAACATGCACGTAAATCAAGACGTGCACGTAGATCGAGATAACCCAAGGTCCAAGGAGCATGTAAATCGATGTGGCACACAAATTGATGTGTGCACGCAAATTGATACGGTACGGAGGCCAATGGGGCGTATAAACCAAGGCGGCACGTAAATTGGTGTATGCACGCAAATCGGTGTGTGCATGTACGCAAACCGAGACAACATGAGTCACACGGTAGACGCAAAGGTCGAGACACGGAAAAATGAGACAATACGAAACCTAGATAGCACGTCGCCCGAGGCAATGCGGGGCTCGAGGCGTCCCGATGCCCAAGGCAGTGCATAGGTCGAAGTGGCACGAGAATCGAGATAACACACAAATTAAGGTGCACGTCCCAAGAAGCACGAAGAACGAGGGAACGTGCAAGTCAAAGGTACACGCGGCCCGAGGAGAGCGCGACGCCCAAGGCTGCACACTGATTGAGCCGCACGGGGCCCAAGGGCGACCGACCACTTAAGGCTGGCACGGCCAGCGAGGCTCGGCGACGACGATGGTCGCCAGGAAAGAAAAAAGAGGAAAGAGGAGGAGTACACAGAGAGGGGCGGAGGAGCTCGGGGCTCGGCCAGGTCGCGGCGGAGGAGGAGACAGAGAGAGGGGGAGGCCGGAGGAGAGGCTCATCGGCGTGCGCGAGGTAGCTCGGCCAGGTCGGCCCACCGGCAGGAGAAGGAAGTTCAGGGGGAGAGAGGAATGCCGGAGGAGGCCCGTCGTCGTCGGAGCTGGGGTCGACGGTGGCGGCAAAGGGCTCACGACGGCGTAGGGAGGATGGAGATGGCGACGATGATGATGGTGGCTGGGGGCGGTGGTCGCCATGGCGGTGGTGACAGGAAGTGGTGGTGGAGATGATGACGGTGGTGCTGGCGGCCGAAGGGAGCTGCCTCGGCGAGGGGGGTGGCGGTGATTGTGGCGTTGGAGGTGATGGAGGTCGCGGATGCCATGGAGGCGGCGGTGGCCGGCCATAGAGATGGTGGTGGAAGGAAACAGTGGTGGTGGTGGTAGAGGTGACCGATGGCAGTGGCGGTGGCGGTGGCGGTGCTGGAGGGTGATGGTGGCGGTGGTAGAAAAATGGTAGTGGCAGGGCTGCGGTGGAGATGGGCGGCCGGAGGTCGGGGAGAGGCCCAGAGAGAGGAGGAGAGCTGAAAGCGAGTAAGAGAGTGAAGAGAGAGAGAGGAAAATTGAGGGGGTTGTGCTGTTCGTGGGAGAGAGAGAGAGAGGATTGTGATGTGAGGGGTGAGGGGGAGTGATGTGAGGGGTTAGGTAGGGGATTTAGATATTTTGGAGGGGGTAGATTTAGGATCAAGAAAATAATAGTAGCAATTAGAAAAATTAGAAAAATTCACCTCCAATAATTAATAATAAAATTTTAAAAATACTCAATTTCAAAAATCCTCCAAATACACAAATACAATCAAATACTGTTTTCAAAAATAGGGATTTGACAGTTTGCACATTTCTTCTAAGTCCAACCTGGCCTTGGGATTGTGTTTCGTCTTCTTCTTTACGTCCATCACAGTATTTATTATATTGTCAAATACATTCTTCTCGATATGCATGACAACCAGGTTATGTCTGAGCAGATGGTCACTTCAATATGGCAGGTCCCAGAATATACTCCTCTTTGTCCAGTTGTGAGTGCGACCAAATCCATCACACTTGTACCCCGCTGTAGGCTCTTCAATAGCACTTGACAATTATTTAACTTTCTCCCATATCGTGTCCCTGAACCACCATGGCGATGGACTGGACTTTTCTACCATGCCAGCATGAAAAGCATTCATGTTCCTCCGGTACGGATGATCCTTTGGCTGGAACTGTCGATGACAATCGAAAAAGCATAGTTTTCCTCCGAATTTTAAACGAAAAGCCTTAGTACGATCTATGCAATACGGACATGCGAGACGACCATGGGTGCCCCAACCCGATAACATTCCATAGGCTGGGAAATCATTGATGCTCCATATTAGTGCGTTCCTCATCTGAAAGTTCTGCTTTCTGGAAACATCATATGTGGTTGCACCTACTTCCCACAACTGATTCAGCTCATCTACCAAGGGCTGTAAGTACACATCGATGTTCCTCTTCAGGTTCTTCGGACCTGGAATAATAACAGTTAGGAACATATAAGGAGTCTTCATACACATCCAAGGCGGCAAGTTGTACGGAGTAACAATTACAGGCTAACAAGAATATTATGAGCCCAAAAGTCCAAATGGGGTAAAACCGTCGGAGGAAAGCTCCAATCTGACATTACGCGGATCCGAAGCAAAATTGGGATACACTCGATTAAAGTGCTTCCATGCTTCTCCGTTAGATGGATGATCCAGTACTCCATCCATTTGTTCCCTCTTGTGCCAACTCATATTATCAGCTATCTCCTTTGCCATAACTTTTGTTGGCTTGCGAGCACCAGAATTCCTTGTTGTACTAGTTGCCTTGAAGCGATCGGCACCATAAAATCTGTATGCATCTTCATCCTTGTCGTCCTTATAGTACAAATTACGACATGTATCAAATTTTTTATACCCCATCCAGAGCGATTTCACCATTCTCTTGGATCGGTAGAAGTCTTTAGGTAACTTGGCACCCTCCGGCAATATATCTTTAATTAACTCCAGGATTCGGTTGTAGCATTCTTGAGACATGTTGAAATCAGATTTTATGCTCAGAAGTCTTGTAATCACCTTCAATGGTGAATGGTCATCACAACCAGGATATAAAAGAGTTATTGCATTCTCCAACAACTCCATAAACTTTACAGCATCGGCATTCGGTGCCTCCTCAGCTGCATATTGATTGTTCGGATCGAAACTAGGTCCCGCAGCATCGAAAACCATGTTCGTCCACCCTTGGTCATAATCAGCATGCTCATGGACATCTACATAAGGCTCCACATAAGGCTCTGGCTCGGATGCTAAAGGCATAAGTTCTCCGTGTGCGGTCCACTGATAATAATTTGGAATGAAATCTCTCGAATACAAATGATATGTCACATCCACTTTCGAATGATATTTTAAGTTGTGACATCTCACACATGGACATTTAATTTTTATACAGTCCATGTACTGAGGGAATGCCTTGGCAAACTGTAGGAACTGTTGCATACCCTGTATAAATTCATCTCGCACACTGCACATATCATCAGGATGACGATTGTACATCCACAAATGGTTCCGCAGATAGTAATTCATATCCATTTTAAAATAATTCTGCAAAGATTGACACTCAATGTATAATTCATATATGTTTTGTAATTCTAGAAAAAAAAGTGTCAGAATGGATGGCTCATAACACATTTTCATAAGCAGGTAAAAAGGTTATATTCGATTATTTCGAAAGCAGATAAAAAGGTTATATTCAATTTTTTGACAAGTGTGAGAACAGATGGCTCAGAACACAACCCAAAATTTATTCTAGCATAAATTAATGTGAATCATCTATGTTCTGTACATATGGTGTAGTATATGTTCTTATCGAATATAGTATTTGAAGGATGTAAAAGAATCAAGATGAGCCCACAAAATGTAATACTAAGACATCATCTACTGCTAAAAGATGTAGTGATAGGTTGTCGTATCATCATTGCCGAGGGATGGGGGTCGGAGGACAGTCAACTTCATCTACGGCTACATAGTTTTTGCCTCGCTAGTCGAATGGCTGCAGGGAATATGTCCTGATCACGATGTCGTACCGTAGATTAATGCAAATTCTTCATAGCAATTGTCGTGCATAGATTTCTGCCTCGCCAGTCGAATGGCTGTAGGAACAGTGTCTGGTTGGTACCAATCCAGTGTCTATCGAGAGATTGATGGTCATTGCGACATGTATGTATATTAAGTAGTAAATACATACTTGTTATTTAATAAATAAAAAACTGCCCAAGAGGATACAAGGTATCTCTGAACTAGAAGACTGAGGTAACTTCCCTTTTCTCATTTACTGATACAAATATTGAAACTAAGGACTGGTAACAACATACAACTATAGTCTATAGAAAGGGACTGAACTAAAGTGCCCTATCAACTAAAATAATATATTAGATGACTGGGACCGATACAATGCAGGACTGATGTAATCCTTAGCCAAGTGCCATATTCTAATAGCTGGTACAAAAGTGAGTATTAAAACCCCTAATTGATATATATGCAAAAAGAGACCGATACAAGTTGAACCAAGGACTGAACGATATTGACATCCTAAGTACTGATATATTAGGAGACAAGGACTGAAACAAGTATGTAATTAGATGCCATACATCCTATACTAATGATACAAAAGAAAGTCAATTGGTGGATAGTCAAGAGATATGACTGAATATTAGTCCACAGAGACTGAATACTAATACAAGCAATGGCTGGATACAATAACAAGGACTGATACAAAGTCCACATGTGGTACTGATACTAAAATGGAGTAATCCTTCACATTGTTCAATCATAAATACATGAAGAAGTATTCCCCTCTCTACATACTAATTACTGATACATAATGAAGCATGGGACTGATACTACAAAATCCAAACAAGGACTGAACCAAGGTATCATGATTGATACCATGTTTAGTGATGACTGCTACCATACATCAGTGACGATTGATATATTTTATCAGTAAAGACTGATACAAAAGTAGTATATAGGAATGAATCATGACTGATACTAATATAATGGAGGACTAAACTTGAATCTTGATACTAATACTCTCTCGACTGATACAAGGTAAGCAATCATCACTCATTACACTAGTTAATAGTGAACAATATATATATACACAGGCTTAAATAACAGATACTTTAGATTACATGTAGGGATGATACACATATCAACAAGGACTGATACATTTATTAGCCTACTTGTTGATGCACTCATCAGTCTATTGACTAATGCACTCATCAGTCTATTGACTGATGCACTTTCTTTCCCTTTAAACAATAACTGATACAATGGTAGATTAATTTCATATTGTAAAAATCAGTCGAAACACAAGTAATCCATATATCCTAAAATAGTCCCCACATGACCACAAGTAATCCATGTATCCCAAAATAGTCCAAACACAAATATAAAGCAGTCGTTGTGGAGAAGGGAGGAGGAGGAAGAGAGAGGGAGGAAGAGAGAGGGGGGAGGGGGGGCTACCTGGTCACCGCCAGTGCCCTAGAGAGAGAAAGAGAGATAGGAGGGCTACCTGAGGAGAAGGCCGGAGGAGGGTGCGAAAAGGAGGTGGCCGGAGGAGGAGGGTGCGAGCGTCGGAGGAGGAAGAGTGGGAAAAATGGAGGGAGGGGGAAATTTTTTGGGGAATAATAGAAAAGAAAACCCTCCTGCCCTATATGAAACATTTAGCGACATCCACATGCGACATCGCTAAACATTGCTGATTATTAATTTACGGCGATATACTATAATAGTCGTCGCTACGCGTTGCTATATTTAAATAATTAGCGACGTGTAGCAACAACATTGTGACATAGATTCCCATGCATTTAATAAATTAATATCACTATTCGTCACTAGTAGTCGCCACCAGCGATGAATAGTGACGTCACATTGCCACGTCGCTAAATTCCAAAAAATTAGCGACGTCCTTTTATGGAGTCACTAAATTCGTCACAATTTTGCCATATTTTGGTAGTGTGGTCCAAGATTTAACGACAACAATCTTCTTCGGATCTAATGAGATACCCTCACCAGTTATCACATGTCTGAGAAACTCTACTTTGTCCAAGAAAAATTATATTTTGAGAGTTTTCCTTAAAGTTGTTCCTTCAAGAGAGTCTCTACCACGATCCTGAAATGCTCTTCATGCTCCTCTAGAGTCTTAGAGTATATGAGGACATCGTCAATGAACACCACTACGAACTTGTCGAGGTATTGGTAGAATACCTTATTCATCAAGTTCATAAAAACTGCAGGTGCATTCGTCAGCCCAAATGGCATCACCAAAAACACGTACTGGCCACATCTTGTCCGAAAAAATGTCTTTAGAATATCTTCTTCTTCACTCTCACCTCATGATAGCCAGACCTCAAATCTATCATTGAGAACACGTTGGTGCCGCTCAATTGATCAAACAAATCATTGATCACTTGGCATTAACGATCACATGACAATAACTTCTAACCATCTAAGACTTATAAGTTACTATCTATAGGATACCTACCCAAATTTCTGACACTAACGATCACATGGAATTAACTCCTATATATGACACTCACAAAATACTCCCCTACTAAGGTACTCAAAAATCTTTTTAATATATATTAGACTAACCACTAAGTTACTCGTACCTTGAATGCTTCTGATATTTGAGATGTTCTACATCTGGACAATTACTCCTCCTATCTTGGTATCGTAATACTAAGAAACATGCTGACACTTAACAATCAATCTAGAATATTGCCCATACCTTGGCAATATAACCATATATAATACTTTCCACCTTCCAAGATACTATACATTTGACACTGCTATCACATGATTACCATTCTATCAATCTTGCAATTTACTGATTCATAATTATTCCCACATCTAATACAATTGAAAATGCCTCTACACTCATATGATACATATTCCTACATTGACACACTTATATATAAAACATGCATGATGACAATGATACCAACTCCTGGAACACAACTGATACTCTGCTCTTGCTTCTACCATTGTTACCAATACTAACTATACTGACACCTACATTAAACTATTGCAACAAAAGGTACTACACTATGAGTTATCTCTAGATTGATGCCTATACTCACCTGTCCAACCAGGAATCACTCACAGACCCACAAGCTACTACACTCTCAACAATCAACACTGATACTCAACGACACAATCTGTTTGTAAGCCACCAAACTACTACACTATCCAAGGAACCTCAGGAGTAAGGATGGTAAGCTATATACGAATTTAATTAGAAGAACTAGGGGTATCTATATTCTGAGCTAATAAGGTGATAGAACAGAACTCAGCGATAATAGGGTTGAATGATAAAGATGATATAGTAAGAACAATTTAAAATACAATCGAACTCGAACAATAGACTCAAAAGATAGACACCAGGTGGGAGCTGTGCTTCGAACAACAGAAACCACCTATCAAAGACGAAGTCATCCAAGTCAATCTAGGAGATGAAGCATCTTTCAAACCAATCTTCATCAGCAAAAGTCTATCTGGTGATGAAGGCCAATCTCTTATACAGCTTATACAAGAATACATCGACGTCTTCGCATGGAGTTATGAAGACATGCCAGGCTTGGACCATAAGGTCGCCATGCACCGCCTGAACATTTTATCTAAAGCTAAGCCAATGAAGCAGCAACAACGACGATTCCAACCAGACGTCATAGAAGCCATCGAAAATGAAGTCAAAAAGCTCATTGCCAGTAGATTCATTCGCGAGGAACAACACCCAGACTAGGTTGCCAACATCGTCCCAGTCATAAAAAAGAACGGTAAAGTTTAAGTCTGTATCGACTACCGTAATTTGAACTCTGCATGTCCAAAAAACGAGTTCCCTCTACCGATCACTAACGTAATGATCGACAATACTTGCGGCTTCGAGTGGATGTCCTTCATGGATGGGTTCTCAGGCAACAACCAGATCAAGATGTTCCCCGAAGACGAGAAGCACACATCTTTTCAAACACCGTTGGAGGCATACTGCTATACGGTGATGTCCTTCGGAATGAAGAACGCAGGGGCGACATAACAGCGAGCCTTAAACACAATTTTTCTCGGTCATTTGTGCAAAACTGTGGAGTACAACGTAGACGATATTGCAGTCAAAAGTCGTCTCAAGGACAACCACCTCTATGGCTTGAGAATGGTGTTCTAACTAATGCGTGCACACCAACTCAAGATGAATGCAAGTAAGTCTTTTCTGGGAGTCTCCAGCGGCAAGTTCCTTGGTTTTGTCATCACTTCAAAGGGTATACATCTGGACCCGGAGAAAGTGAAGGCTATCTTCGACATGCATCTTCCAAGAAACCTCAAAGAGCTACGCGGACTATAAGAAAGGCTAGCCTACAACAGACGATTCATTTTGAACCTCTCTGGAAGGTGTCAACCATTCACTCAGCTCATGAAGAAAGGCATATTTTTTATCTGGACTGAACAATATCAGCGCGCATTCGACGACATCAAGGCGTATCTTACAAGCCCTCCAGTATTGGTAGCTCCAATAATGGGAAAGCCCTTCTTACTATATGTCCGTGCTATGGATCATTCTTTTGGTGCCCTATTAGCTGAGAAGAACGAAGGCGGTCATGAACAGGCAATCTACTACCTCAGCCGCACAATGGTGGGTGCCAATCACAGATACACACCGGTAGAGAAGGAATGCCTTGCACTAGTATTTGCCATCCAGAAGACACGCCACTATGTGTCTGGGCAGACTATCCATATTATATCTAAAGTCAACCCTCTCAGAATACTCATGACTAAACCGGGCTCTCTTAATTCCCGTTTAGCTACATGGGCAATGCTGTTGACTCTATACGATATCATCTTCGTTCCTCAGAAGGCAGTAAAAGGTCAAGCATTAGTTGATTTCTTAGCAGCTCATCCGGTGCCGGAGTCGTCCAAACTCTACGACGAAATCCTCGACGAAGTGGCAGAGTCTAACACTGCAACTGAAGAAATCCCTATTTGGCGAATGTTTTTCGATGGTGTATCAAGAATAGGACCCAAAGGAAATATCGTGGCTGGAGTAGGTGTCGTGCTCGTGTCACCTGATCATATAGTTATATACTATGCATATTTTCTCGTAGAATAATGCACCAACAATGTAACCGAATATAATGCTCTATTAATCGGCCTACAACTGGCAAAGCAACTGGAAGCTGACTATCTAGAAGCTTACGGCGATTCCAAGCTAATAGTTAGTCAGGTCCGAGGGGATTATGAAGTTTGCCACCAAGATCACATCCCCTACCACAGAGCAACAATCGAGTTGGCATCAACTTTCGCTGGATTTTTCATCCAGCACGTGCCTCGACTACAGAATATAGAAGCAGATGCTCTAGCGGTCTTGCTGCTTCCTTGACCATTCCTACCAATACACAGCAGTCAATCATAGTATCTGGTCGAGAACTATTCTGTGTGAAAAATGCTTTGTAATGTCACGACCCGCTCCTAATTTTGGGATACGAGTTCGTGGCCAAGTCCAGCCTATGCCGCAGAATCGGCGGTAGTGTGCTGTCTATGATAACAATGGTCCACAACAAGAATAACAGCACATATATATCATCCACAACTATGCCACTAATAATCACAAAAATATCCGATAGTCTCAATATTATAAATATAAAATAATCTACTACAACTCAGAAAGTCTCGAGAACAAACCCGGATAGCAGAAAGTAAAAATAGACAACTAAACTCCATAACTATAACTACTAACTAATGAAAATCCATAAGGATGGAAATATGCTAATTCGCATCAGTGCTAGAACCGGGTGCTTCAGTGATGTCAGGGTCGTCAACATACTCACCGTAGACCTCGGGGCATATCTCGTCGTCTAAAGCTGAAAAAAGTTATCCAGTCAGGATTGGAACAAGATTACCATAACACCACATTACACAATATAGTATACAAACATGAAGGAACGATAAAAGGAATTAAACTTCAGATAAGTATGACATTGTTTGATAAGAAAGTACCTTTGAGACATGATAACAATATGAAGGTAGACTTTGACATACCACTAAGACATGATAACAATAAGAAGGTAGACTTTGACGAAAGAAGAACATTAGACAATAGAGTAACTATAATTAAGTCACATGTACTATGTGTTTTAGAATACCAACTTTTAGCATGTAGACGGCTTGGGATATCCGTCAGTCATACGTGTGGTGCATGACTGATATTATGCAATCAATGTATAGGGGGTCGGTATTCATTTCGTTGACCACATGCTTACTTGTTGTATTTCTCCGCCCGACTCACTCACAATACATGTCCACTACGGTAAACATTAGCAATACGATAAACTGTAAACAATAGAAAACAATGAGTAAGGCATGAACATGTATGTATATCCAATCAATTCTAACTCTCGTGCACAATAGTAATCATGAATCATGAACCATAAGGGAGTAATAATGAAAAGACGACACGAAGATACATGCAGTATAAAATAAAGGAACATAGGTCATAGTGATACTTGTCTGCTCTGATAGATGATAAAGTCACAAGTCAAGACGTCGTAGTCCGATCTACCCTGTCACATAAAAACCACAAGTTCAACGATTCCCACTCTAAAAATCCTAAAAAGTGGCTAATGGGTTAACTTAATTAATACTAATCTAATTCTGGAGTAAATTATCTAAAATCCATTTTTAACCTATTTAATTATGAAATAATAATCTAAACACAAATATTAGCCAAGGAAAGTTACGGTTCCAAATTCGGGACTCGTGGCACACAAACCGAGACATACTATTGACTAACTAGTCAAACATTATGAATTCAAAAGTTTGAGTATACAACATGGTAGATTTCAGTGCCATGAGTATATTGGAATCGACCGTGCCAAAAAATCGTGATTTGGTCAAAAGTTATCGCCATTATGGCTAACCATGACCAAATCGATGAACCGTTGACCAAATCTGACTTCTATGAACAAAATAAAATACTAGATAAAGCTCTAAATTTCTGTAAAAATTATATATTGTAGAGCTCGGTGTCAGCTTTCCAAAACTACAAATGGATCGCGAAACAAAGTTCAGGATCACTCGAAATCTTGAAAACCGTGCGACGTGTTAATTTTTGGACAACCGACACTCAAATAATTATTCAGAAATTCGAGATCAAAATACCAGAAAATAAATTATATATTCAAAAACCTAACCTCAATACGCTTCTAACAAAAAAAATAGCGCACAAAAAGGACGTCTAGATCAACGACAAACCCTCCGCGAAGTCAAAGTACTCTCCCGAACTCTCCCACAAAAAGTTGCTGAATTAATTCTAGGTTTCCGAAATAACTGATTACACATACATATAAAGGAAGAGAGAGAGTCGGTGGGCTGCTGAATTAGGATGACTCTGCCACGTGGTAGAATCCCACGTGCCCAAAGCTGGGATCGTACGGTCTAGAACAAGCCTGGCTTGACTCGGCTTAGTGCAGCTCCAAGCCGGCTCGACTTGGGATTTCGTGGGTGGCTCTGAGACCGAGCTCCGCCCGCCCAATCTGACTGCCACATGGGCCCCGCTGCCTATCCTGTTTGGCTGCCAGGCGGGCCCAGGCTGGGGGTGGGGGTGTTCTAATGTTTTTTTTTCTTTTTCATTTTCTTTTCTGATTTAAAAACTAGTATTAATCTCTTTTTTCCTCCAAATAATTCTAATAAATCACAAAAAATTCCTAAAATTCCTAGAAAGTTCTAGAAATTATTTCTAGGTGTCTAGAGTCTATCTAAAAATATTGGACCCAAAATTGTGTTCGTGTGATCTTATAAAAATCCTAGAAGTTTATGATAATAATAATAATCGATAATATTATCTAAAAATCTTCGAAAAACCCAAAAACTTCTAAAATATTAAAATAATACACTAGGGCTGCCTGGGGACCTTGGAGACCAAATATGTCCTAATTTTATTATATTTAAGCTGTAGGCTTAGGTACACACCCTTGTGATCCCAAATCAAATCTCCATTTACCTACGATTCAAACTATTATGTAAATAATAATAATAATAAACAAAATAAATAAATAAAAATAAAAAATGCTCTCTAAAATAAATAAATAATTTTTGGAAGACAAGTGATACAAACTATCCCCCTTAAAAGAATTTTGTCTTAAAAATCAACCGTCACTAACAATATAATATAATACATAACTCTTGCAAACAATAATTCGTAAACTACGTCACATAGAGAGATAATGGCTAGGAACATAAGAAAACTAATCAATAATAAGCATACTACAAACTAATTAAGCATGCATCCTGTCTAACAACTAAAACTAAGGAAGGCTTTCAAGAAAACATATTTAAGTTACCTATGTCTTGGGGTTGAGTCACGGCCACAAATCACTACCAAAATTTGTCGATTTATCGACGGCCAGAACCGTCGATAAATGGAAGTAATATAAATATAAGCATGTATATATATATCTGTAATGTGTGTTCTCTATGACTTGTGATTGTGTGTGATGCCCTATGGCTTGTGATGTTGCTTGGTTGTATGCTAGGCTAGACTTGGTTAGGCCTAGTGAGACTGGTTAGACTTGTTGGGCTAGGACTTGACCTAGTTCGTCTAGTGTAGTTGACTAGAGTTGACAAGTGTTGACTTTAGTCTAGTTTGACCTAGACAGCATGCAGATGCATTGTAGATTACAATTATCATCCCATGTATATATCTTGACTTGTGTTGCTCTAACTAGGAGTCAGGTACCTCATCTCGGACAGTACATTTACTTCAGACATTAAGATATCAGGCGAGTATATTCTCTGACCGTTTCATACTTGTCTGGATTTACATTCTTGCTCTAGATTACTGTACTTGATGCTGACACGATTGTTATCACGGATTGGTACTATATGGATCTTCTTTTGAGATGTTATCCCCTTGTATTCACTAAATATATATTGTGATGAGACTTAAGAGATTAACCTAGATGTTGACTCTAGTTAAGGTGACTTGATTAGCATGGTGAGACCCTAGTCTAACTTAAGTCAACCTAAGTTAGTCATGTAGGAATCAAGACTTGAATAGAAGGCGTAGTGATTTGGTCCATAGGCTTGAGACTTAGAATTTGGTTCAATGACTAGTGCAAATAGGTCCATAGCCTATTAGACTCAACCCTAACCCTAACCCTAACCCTAACTATCACTTTATGACCAGCCACCTAGGGCTATTCCTCCTATAAATAATCTCTTCATTTATTGTTCTTGCCTCTTTATTGAGATTTCAATATTTTGAAGAAAGAGGTAATGTCATTTCTTCTCCAATCCCTAGATTCTTCATTTGAATTCCTTTTCCACTCTAGTCTTTTGCATATGATCCTAATCTAGCCCTATTTCATGTTCATAGAGAGAAATCTCAGGTTTGAACCAATTTGGAGCACTTGGCCATCAAGGAGAACACCCCCCATTTGAGGCTTTTTCTTGCAAATTACACATATAGGTAAATCTCTATTCCCTCCACCAAATTTCATATTCTTTGCATAGACAGGAAGCCCTAGGTGTCCCCTAGCCGTAGGTATTATATTTGTGTCGATTCGTGTCCGTTTGGTGTCCGTATCGGACACGTATCAATGTATATGTGCATGTGTTTGTTAAAATGCCACAATGGATGTTTTTGTGTTATTTTCGAAATCTTTTTGATTGGGATTGTTGGTTTTGATGTGCCTTCTGATTTCCCTAACCTAAACCCATGTTTCTGTGTCATGTCGTGTCCATACGATGGCGTGGACACAGCCTCGCATGCGGCTAGGCTTTTCTCCTGCTGCTCGTGGTTTCGTGCTCACTGCACAGGCTACGTGACGAGCTGTGGTTGGACATAGAGGTGGGGGCAGTGTCTGCGAACCTGTCCCCCAAGTCTCATGTCTAGCGGCATCGTGTCGGACACGACAGGACTCGTACACTGGTCTTATACTGCTACACACGCACGGGAATTCATATTACTGATACGTACCTATATATCGGACACGACACGAATTCGACCCAATTCAGGGTGTCAATTCCCTAGCACTAGAACCACTCTATCACTAGACACGGACACGACCCTCCTCGTATTGTGTATCGAGTCCTGTTGGACTCGATATGGCTGTACGAGACAGTCTCCACTGCCAGTTTCAGTTGACTATACCATTTCGAATTGGGACACTTCGTGTCCGAGTTCCTGGACACGAATAGACCTCCATGACATGTATTGATGTGAGGAACACTTGTGTACACGTGTTTTGGAAATTTTGATTGATTTTTATTAATATTTGGGTTTGAAATGGGAATCACTGATACATGCTCCCTGTTTTCCCAGTTTTCTGAAATTGATTCTATTTGAGACTGAATTTCAATGTTTTAATTACCATATTGATTCATGTACACGTATAATAGTTTACTGGGATGTTGGTTTATAGATCGTGATTGGGAATTTGAATTTCGAATGGAGTTTTGATTGAATGAATTGATATGTAGACCGTTGGACTGATACCTATAGCCTGTTTGAAATTTTGGAAGTTAATGCCATTTTAAACTGATGTTTCCTGTTTAAATGCCATGTTAAATCACTCACACAGGTGTAAATACAGTACTACAATATTGATTATAGGTTGGTGTAAGGTCGTGGGATTTCGAATGGGTTTTGGTGCTTTAATTGATATAAAAGAAAACTGTCACTTGATTCCTCCTAAAAAACTGAATTGATGTAATTTGCCATGTTTAAATTCCATACATGTGTACTTGTATTTCTTAAATTTTGATTTAGGAATTTCATGCTAGATTAGGTTAATGACTTGGTGTTGAGATAGGGTAAATGGATTTCAAAAATTGTGATTGGGACTTATACTTAACTGTCAGTGACAGTCACCAAATCTGAGAATGCACTGTGGTATACTTTAGGAAAACTGAGATGTTAAACTAAGTTTTCCTATTGACAGATACCTGAGATACTCTCTTGCTTAAACTAAGAATTGATCTTCATTACTCCCTTTAACTGAATTTGAATTTGAACTGGTATTGGGGTTGATAGGTAAGTTAACTGTCTTTTGATTCAAATTTATTCACTATTGAAATGTCACTTTGCTGACCTGAGAATCACAAGTAACAGGTCACACACATACACTGTTTATGTGTTCACTATAGGAAGACTGAGAGTTTTTCTTTCTTCTTATTCAAATCTGTAAACTGAAATGTTGAATGATGTTAACCTCCTAACAGCTATTTCACTTTAGTGTTTCGAAATTGTTGGGTTAATTGGATTCGAGTTTGTTGGTATCAGTTGGTGGTTGCATTGATAATGGCCTTCGAAAATTCTTTTTACTGTTAAACTATCAACTGTTAATTCTTGTTTTTGTGGTAGACTGAACACTGAAATGTGGTAGACTGAACACTGAAATGTCCATTCCTCTTATGTGAAAACTTGTTTCCTGAGATTCCAAGTAGTAGTTACACATGGGTTTCAAAATCTGAGATTCCCTTCTCTTTCTGAAAACTGAGAGCCTAGGGGGATAACTCTTCACACACACACATGAAAACTCTTCACACACAAACAAAAATCTGAGACATATACAATGTGAACACGTACACCCACATGCCTCACTCTCACTTCCTGTACAAACACACACACACATGAACATGTCACCCACTAGACACTGTCACACATTCACTCTACACACTTCTTAGTCCCTGTCACATTCCTGAGACTTCATCACATTTAATTGCATTGTTGTATCACACACACAGGTGCACAGGATGACCTATAGCCTAGGTTGCATGAACACTATAACATATACACACAAGCCCCTTCCCCTTTCTATGTATAGATGTATGCTAATATATATATATATATATATATATATATATATATATATATATATATATACATCTATATATATATATATATATATATATATATATATATATATATATATATTTTTAATCTATATATATATATATTTATTTTTTTTAATCTATATATATATATATATATATATATATATATATATATCCAAAAAAAAAAAAATCCAAGTTTATGTGTAATCTAGTGAATGTGAATGACATGAATATATGAATGAATGCATGAATGGAAATATATATGCAAGTTCAAATAAATGAATATAATGTAGGTATGTCATTAGGTAATGCAATGTATATATATATATATATATATATATATATATATATATATATATATATATATATATATATATATATATATTATACATATATATATTATATATATATATATATATATATATATATATATATATATATATATATATATATATATATATGGAAGTAGTGTAAATGTATGCATGTATATATATATATGTAATGTGTGTTCTCTATGACTTGTGATTGTGTGGGGTGCCTTGTGGCTTGTGATGTTGCTTGGTTGCATGCTAGGCTAGACTTGGTTAGGCCTGGTGACACTGGTTAGACTTGTTGGTCTAGGACTTGACCTAGTTTGTCTAGTGTAGTTGACTAAAGTTGACCAAGTGTTGGCTTTAGTCTAGTTTGACCTAGAAAATATGCAGATGCATTGTAGATTACAATTATCATCCCATGTATACATATTGACTTGTGTTGCTCTAACTAGGAGTCAGGTACCTCATCTCGGACAGTACATTTACTTCAGACATTTAGATATCAGGCGAGTACATTCTCTGACCGTTTCATACTTGTCTGGATTTACATTCTTGCTCTAGATTACTGTACTTGATGCTGACACGATTGTTATCACATATTGGTACTATATGGATCTTCTTTTGAGATGTTATCCCCTTGCATTCACTAAATAAATATTATGATGTGCGTTTATCTTACATATTGTATTTATTGAAGACCCTTATCCTTGTATACTCATTGTGCATATTGTGCTCTCATTATCACATGAGTCCCATGGATAGACCATTGTACAACTATTGTATAACATTGTACATCTATTGTATAACATTGTACACTATTGTATAAGATAACATAACTGGAGTGGATCCTTGTGTATTGATTGGGGAGGGAGAGTAGAATTGGTTATGTAATCAAATCCTATTGTGCAATATTGTATAACAATTGTATATGTCCATTGTGCACTCACGTACAATGGAGTTACCATTGCATTGTCCTAAACCGTTTACATAACCATACTGTACTCTAAATCAAATATTGCTTACGGTTCTTACTTATCATATATAAATATTTCCTATTATCAAATCTCTGTTGTTTTTCATATACATTCTTCTTTCAGCGTTTCATGTATCTTACTCTATTGTATGCTTTTTATTTTCTAACTTGATATGAACTGCGTAAGATGTTTTGTTCTCGCTCCTGTCCTGACTGGACCCGTTGAAAATATTACAGAGGATGAGGATGAGGCCTGCGTAGACACCTACTATGGGATAGCTATAGATGACTCTTGTGACCCGGACTTCCAGTCGGATCGACTAGCTGTAGAGGCTGATGTTCTTTAGTTTAGGTTTCTCTTATTTCATGTTATTGGAGATTTGAGTTGTATATTGGGATCTTGTGTATTCTGGATGTTGTTGAGTTTTATCTTAGACACTTAGCATTATCTCTCTCTTTTGTACTTCTTGCGTAGATTTCTGGTTTGCATATCCATCTATCTTATCGTATTCTACCTTAGTTTTGATTGAGATATATTCTGTTATGTCACCTCCATTCGGAGAGTATAACTGTATTTTACCTTACTGTTAGATGTATGTAAACTAGGACAGCGTTCTACCGCCGACACTGCAGCGTAGGCTGGGCGTATTTACCTCTCCTGCCCTTACTCTAGGGTGCGGGTCGTGACAGGATGATACCACCCTAGTTGGAGGATGATGTTGATGTTGGATTTGAAGGGTCTTTTGAGGAATATTAGGATGTTTTGATGGTTCTTGATGACTACCATCTCTACCTCTCTTTTGGGAAGCTACTTTTTGCCTTAGGATAGATTCTTGACGCCTAGCTGCATTCAAGATACCTGTATAGGATGTTGGGTCTACTGACGCTGTCAAACTCTGCAACTTGTAATTCAACCCAGAATAGAATTTCTCCGCCTTTTCTTCTTCTGTAGATACAAGAGTAGGAGCAAAATGACTCAAGCAACTGAATTCTGCATCATATTCGTCCACTGTCATGCTCCCCTGCTCTAGTCGTATGAACTGATCCCGCAGCTCCTTCTGAACGGTGGTGGGGAAGAACATGGTATTGAAGAGGTCTGTAAACTCTTCCCATAATACATTCTTGTCCAACCGTCTTTCTTGTGCCGCCCACCAATGATGTGCATTGTCCTTGAGCTGCAACTTTACTACTTTTATCCATTTCTCCGGTGGCAGCTCCGATTCCTCTAGTAGTATCTCTATCTCCACTAGCCAGTTGGTGACTTCTATAGGTTTCTCCTAGCCAGTAAATGGAGGTGGGTTCATCTTGTGAAACCCATCGATAGTACCCACACGATCTTGTCGTATTTCTACGCTCTTCTCAGAACATTTGTATGTCTCTGCTGAGTCTCCATTATGCCCTGGAGTATTGTAAGGATATGAGCTCCATCCACAGTTACTCCTGGGGTTGGGGCTGTTGGTGGTGGAGGTGCAAGATCCTCAGCGCTAACCCTATCTTATTGATGGTCAGAGGGCTCTACGAATTCTATACTCTCTGTTGTCGATCCTTCGGGCTCGGGCGTAGCATAAAGGTTAGCTATCCTTTTTTTCTTACGAGTCGTGCTGCGCCTTGTCTCAACCATTGCGAACTAAAAGGAAATAAATGATATGGTTAGAACGGTAGATACAAACATATCGAAGAAATCACGGACGGAATCAAGCAAGATGCAATTTAAGAGACAATAAGATCCTAAGATAAATTAGACTCATAGGGTTAGAAATCCAATTTTGTGGATGATATAACTCCTAATATTAACTCTATTCGCAGTCTCATAGTAGTACAACTAACTTAAGCACTACCACGAGTTCGCAGTCTTTTGCAAAATTGGACCTGCATGGGCCACCATAAAAACTTGTCACGACCCGCTCCTAATTTTGGGATTCAAGTTCGTGGCCAAGTCCAGCCTATGCCGCAGAATCGGCGGTAGTACGCTGTCTATGATAACAATGGTTCACAACAAGAACAACACGCACATATATATCATCCACAACTAAGCCACTAATAATCACCAAAATATCCAATAGTCTCAATATTATAAATATGAAATAATCCACTACAACTCAGAAAGTCTCGGGAACAAACCCGGATAGCAGAAAGTAAAAATAGAAAACTAACTCCATAACTATAACTACTAACTAATGCAAATCCATAAGGAAGGAAATATGCTAATTCGCATCAGTGCTGGAACCGGATACGCCAGTGATGTCAGGGTCGCCAACAAACTCACCGTAGACCTCGGGGCAAATCTCGTCATCTAAAGCTGAAAAATAGTTATACAGTCAATATTGGAGCAAGATCACCATAACACTACATTACACAATATAGTATACAAGCATGAAGGAAGGATAAAAGGAAATTAACTGCAGATAAGTATGGCATTGTATGATAAGAAAGTACCTTTGAGACATGATAACAATATGAAGGTAGACTTTGACATACCACTAAGACATGATAACAATAAGAAGGTAGACTTTGACGAAAGAAGAACAGTAGACAATAGAGTAACTATAATTAAGTCACGTGTACTGTGTGTTTTAGAATACCAACTTTCAGCATGTAGACGGCTTGGGATATCCGTCAGTCATATGTGTGGTGCATGACTGATATTATGCAATCAATGTATAGGGGGGTCTGTATTCAATTCGTTGACCACTTGCTTACTTGTTGTATTCTCCCGCCCGACTCACTTACAATACATGTCCACTACGGTAAACATTAGCAATATGATAAACTGTAAACAATAGGAAATAATGAGTAAGGCATGAACATGTATGTATATCCAACCAATTCTAACTCTCGTGCACAATAGTAATCATGAATCATGAACCATAAGGGAGTAATAGTGAAAAGATGACATGAAGATACATGCCGTATAAAATAAAGGAACATAGGTCAGTGATACTTGCCTGCTCTGATAGATGATAAAGTCACAAGTCAAGACGTCGTAGTCCGATCTACCCGGTCACATAAAAACCACAAGTTAGATCAACGATTCCCACTCTAAAAATCCTAAAAAGTGGTAATGGATTAACTTAATTAATACTATTCTAATTCTGGAGTAAATCATCTAAAATCATATTTTAACCTATTTAATTCTGAAATAATAATCTAAACACAAATATTTAGCCAAGGAAAGTTACGGTTCCAAATTTGGGACTCGTGGCACGCAAACCGAGATATACTGTTGATTAACTAGTCAAATATTATGAATTCAAAAGTTTGAGTATACAACATGGTAGATTTCAGTGCCATGAGTGCACATTGACTATGCCGAAAAATCGTGATTTGGTCAAAAGTTATCGCCATTATGGCTAACCATGACCAAATCGGTGAACCGTTGACCAAATTTGACTTCTATTAACAAAATAAAATACTAGATGAAACTCTGATTTTTTGGAAAAATTATATGTTGTAGAGCTCGGTGTCAGCTTTCCAAAACTTCAAACGGATCACGAAACAAAGTTCGGGATCCCTCGAAATCTCGAAAACCGTGCGACGTATTGATTTTTGGACAACCGACACTCAAATAATTATTCAGAAATTCTAGATCAAAATACCAGAAAATAAATTATATATTCAGAAACCTAACCTCAATATGCTTCTAACATAAAAAAATGGCACATAAAAAGGACGTCTAGATCAACGGCAAACCCTCCGCGAAGTCGAAGTACTCTTCCGAACTCTCCCACAAAAGCTGCTAAATTAATTCTAGGTTTCCGAAATAACTGATTACATATATATATATAAAGGAAGAGAGAGAGAGTCGGTGGGCTGCTGAATTCGGCTAACTCTGCCACATGGCAGAATCCCACACGCCCAAAGCTAAGATCGCACGGTCTAGAACAAGCCTAGCTTGACTCGGCTTAGTGCAGCTCCAAGCCGGCTCGGCTTGGGATTTCATGGGTGGCTCGGAGATCGAGCTCCGCCCGCCCAATCTGACTGCCACGTGGACCCCGCTGCCCGGCCTGTTTAGCTGCCAGGCGGGCCCAGGCTGGGGATGGGGGTGTTCTAATGTTTTTTTTCTTTTTCTTTTCTGATTTAAAAACTAGTATTAATCTCTTTTTTCCTCCAAATAATTCTAATAAATCACAGAAAATTCCTAAAATTTTTGGAAAATTCTAGAAATTATTTCTAGATGTCTAGAGTCTATCTAAAAATATTGGACCCAAAATTGTGTTCGTGTGATCTTATAAAAATCATAGAAGTTTATGATAATAATAATAATAGATAATATTATCTAAAAATCTTCGAAAAACCCAAAAACTTCTAAAATATTAAAATAACACACTAGGGCTGCCTGGGGACCTTGGAGACCATATATGTCCTAATTTTATTATATTTAAGCTATAGGCTTAGGTACACACCCTTGTGATCCCAAATCAAATCTCCATTTACCTACGATTCAAACCATTATATAAATAATAATAATAAACAAAATAAATAAATAAATAAAAATACTCTCTAAAATAAATAAATAAACAAATATGCTCTCTAAAATAAATAAATAATTTTTTGGAGACAAGTGCTACATGCATATTCATCACAGTTACGTAGCAAAAACAATCGTCGATGTCAAAGACTGGAGATTTTCCTTCATAGACTACGCTGTCTATGGAATTCTCTCCGAGGACCCGAAGGAAGAAGTATCCATCCAGAGGCGATCCCTCAGATTTTACTATGACTCAGCTACCAAGATGTTGTACCGACGCTCTTATGATGAGCTACTGTTACGATGCTTATCAGACACAGAAGCCAAACATGCACTCCGGGAGGCTCACGATGGAGTTTGTGGTGCGCATTAACCAGACCCCAAATTATAAGATTACCTCAAACGAATAGGTTATTACTGGCCCACAATAATAGCAGATGTTGTTGAATATGCAAAGAAGTGTAGAGCTTGTTGTTCCACGCCAATTTTATTCATCAACCTTCGGAGTTTCTACACCCGACAGCAGCATCTTGGCCGTTTGAAGCCTGGGGCATGGATGTCATAGGACCAATAAGCCCATCATCCTCCAAAGGACATCGATTCATCCTAGCCATAACCGATTACTTCTCCAAATAGGCAGAAGCTATACCGCTCACCGAAGTGAAGACGTCAAACGTGATCAGTTTCATCAAACATCACGTCATCTACTGCTTCGGCCTACCTCGCAGGATAATCCATGATAATGGTCCACAGTTCACAAGCCATGCATTCTATCGATTCTGCGATAAGAATCGAATTCAGAACATAGCCTCTACTGCTTACAATCCAGCGGCTAACGGGCTAGCAGAAGCCTTCAATAAAACCATTATAAAACTTCTTAAGAAGTTCGTGTCTTCAAACAAGCGCGATTGGAATGAGAAGCTTGGTGAATGTCTATGGGCCTACTGTACAACAGTCCGAAATCCAACAGGCAGTACGCCATTCTCTCTGGTTTACGGAAGCAAAGCAGTTCTTCCCCTAGAAATCTAGATTCTTTCTCTTCGAGTAGCCCTAGCCAGCGAGCTGACTACTGAAGAAAGCTACCGTCTGTGACTCCAAGAGCTCGAAGCGCTAAACAAAAAATGCTTGTTAGCTCAGCAGCGCATTGAGCTATACCAAGCACGCCTTTCCAGAGCCTTCAATAAAAAAGAGAAGGAAAAGATCTTCCAAGTCGGCGATCTGGTCTTAGTAGTGAGAAGACCGATGGTTATGACGCACAAAACAAAAGGAAAATTCCAGCCTAAATGGGAAGGTCCTTTCGTCATAGAATCGGTGTATTCTAACGGTGTGTACCGGCTAACCAAGCCGGATGGTGACTTGCTCATGATGTCTATCAACGACAAATTCCTGAAGAAATACTATATGTAACCTTTTTTTGTTCACATGTGTTCAGTCATGTAAATGTACAGTACGATGTTTATATGATTCAAAAAAATATCTAACTATTATCCGTATTTCAAGAGTCTTGAATACGCCCTGGATAATAGGTCCTCTAAAATATTTACCCAGTGGAATTATTTTCATTTTTGACTCCGTCCAAACTCGGTTTGGCAAAAACAAGTCATGTCCCCATTACCTCTGAATTATTTTTCGATAATTATTTCCCCAGTGGAATAATTAAATGTTTTACCACCTCTATATAACTTCTGAGCAAATCATTCATCAAGGATAATCACGTCCCTATTACCTCTGAATTATCCACTCCCCCCTAATGCTATATATCTTTCTACGTCCATATTACCTCTGGTCAGATATAGAACATCCTCAACTATTATGTCTATATTACCTCTACTAGCAGCTTCGTTCAACTTATTATCTATATTCAAATAACTTGAATATAAAACGGATAATAGGTCCACATAAAAAATTCTCCAACGGAATACCCACCAGAAATATCCTTATTACGTTCACATTACCTCTAGCATCGATATTTCACAAAACCACATTCACTCCTGAAAAGATTCTTGTACTTGAACGTCTATCAAAAGACGGAAAAAGGGTACAAAAGTCGTGACGTCTAGAAAAAAAAGAAAAAGAGTTACAAAATCTATGGGATGCACAGGCGATTGATGCTATCCCTCATAGCCGTAATCTCGGCTTCAGACTTCATAGCAGCTCGGCGCCGTGCCTCTTCTTGACGAGCGGCTTCATCTTCAAAGAGGATCAGAATCTGATGCTCCCCTTCCAACTATTCCAGCTGCTCTTCAAAATAGGCAGAAGTGGTGGCAGTTATGGCAGCCTGGGACAAATAATTCTCCTATTCAATTGTCGCCGCCCTCAATTCGGCTTCCAGCTGGGCAATCTCGTTCCAGATCTGCGTAATGTGATTATGCTTCTCAGTGATTTGTGCAGCTAGCCTGTTCTTCGAGACAGCACGGGCCTCACTCGCAGTATTGAACTGGCCATACTAGTCAGCCAGCTCGCCAATCTCATAAACGAGGGTGTCCTTCCTTGCCTGGAAGGTAGCCTTCTCCTCCGTAAGAGCCGTCATCACAACATAGTCCTCTGTACGGAACATTGACGTCGGGCTCCGCTGTTTGATGTCCCAGAACCTGGCCACCTGACCCTCCAGGTTGTTCAGAACCTTTCGCAGAGTGTTGGCTCGCTCCTCATAACCAGCAATGCTCTCGAGGGCCGCTACTTGACATTCGACAACAGCCTTCACAGGGCTGAAGGCAGTATTCTGATTCAAGAATCCATGAAGCTTCACTTTCAGTACAGAGTAGAATGCTCTGACGACTTCCTGGGCCATCTCCTCATCTTCGGTGGAGGTCGCCGGAGAAGAAGCTTGGAAAGTCTCTCCTGCTCCAGGAAGGGATACCTGACAAGAAGCCAAACTTGACAAAGAAAATCTATTCCACCAAAAACCACTCTTGATTATCACGTGTCACGTCCATATTACCTCTGATAACGATATTCTTCCAACTTGACGCCTGTACCCAACCCGAGATGAAAGGCACGGCGCCAAGATCATAAAACCTATCACGACCATGTTACCTCTGTTTGGTTTTGTTTCAAATTTATTACCCACACCGCCGGTGTGCCAAAGGGTAATAAGTCCATGAAAGTATCATTCCAATCTATTTGCTCGTATTTTCGGATGCACAAAAGGGCAATAGGTCCAAAAAAAAGAGGGGGTCCCCCAGCGGGATACCCTTTACACAAATATGGTATTTGGCTCTCTAATACAAGCACCACAAATACCACGAGCAAAGAATGGAGCGAATGTATTCTGTTTATTCAAATTCAGTTACATTCACAGGACTACATCTCGTGAGCAAAACAAAAGGTTATTCATCTCTTCATCTGGATAAGAAGTAAAAGATTACACTGATGTCCAAAAGAAGGGACTACATCTCGTGAGCAAAACAAAAGGTTCTTCATCTCTTCATCTTGGTGAGTTTTCCAATCCATTTTCTTCTTCCTTTTCCATTAGTCTTTCTTCTCCAATTTACTCAACCTCCCCAAAACCAGAATTTTCTTGTTTAAATATTACCAAGCAAAAAACCTATGATTGATCATATGCATGCATGTTAAATTCGAAGAAAAATTGGGTTATGATCATACATGATTGGTAGATGTTTGTGTGTAGATTTGAGAGCCAAAACACAATATGTAAATATGAGATTTTATGCAAATAAGTTTTGTGTTTTTATTAATTTTAGCATGTTGTTACGATATTTAATCATATAAATCTGAACCAAACTTGGCATGCCATAAAACTAGTCTCATATTTGTAATTTTAGCATGTGTTGGCACATAGGTAGGTGTTGAAATTTAGGACTAAAAAGTGGTAAATTTAGATGATTTTCCAGTTTAATTAATGATCATATTTTGATGGGCATACATCTTGGTTAGGTGTTGTTAATATTCTAGGCAAGTTTCATGATCAACTAGTGGGCGTAAAGTGAAAATTTCTATGTACCATGTCCAATACATCAAATCAGGAATTCAGTAAATTAATGGGCATAAAACATGATTAAAATTATGGTTTCATGAGTTTAATATGATTTATACTCATGTCCATGTATTGGGAACCTAGTATCAAGTATACCTTGCCAAACTTGTACAATATTTTACATATTTTGTTATTCAGTCCATCTTTTATATTCATGTATATTTTTCTATTTCTGCCTTTTCATATTGGTTTAGTACTCGATCACGTGCACATATTACTTGTTCTCGTCTTGTCATCATTATACATGTTCATCTATACTACTTGTGATATTGCTCGTTGCTCCAGATTTCTTTTACTTGATAATGTTACTTGACTTGGACTTGACTTGACTTGATGTGACTAGACTATTATCGATTATGAGTTGTTGCATTGAACTACAACTGAGATATACTATATATTGGGAGTCTCTTGCATTGAGTTACTCTCTATAGGATTGAATTGACCCTTGTGTTCCTTCAGGAGCATAGATTGATACTAGGATTGGCTACTTGACCATTCATGATTGGGAGTTCTTGCCTTGAACTACAATTGAGATATGCTATAGATTGGGAGGCTCTTGCCTTGGCTACAGTATATAGGATTGACTTGATTTGTTTGTTAGCCACAACTAGTACCATGCTTCTCTATAGCATGCCATTGTCTTCTCTGGGTTTATTTTTGTCTATCATGCATGTTTATTTATTGTACATGGCATGTATATTGTGTATCTTATTACATCCCTACTAAGGACCTAGTTTTCTTTTAGGTATTTGCTAAGGTTCGCTTGTAGGATTGGATTGGTGTGTATTTTTGTAGGATTCAGGTATCATTAGTGGTACTTTATTATTTTTCTTCTGTGTATTTATTTATTACCACTACTTTACTACTGTTACAACCAAGTATTTGTAAGCTTATTCGTTTTTCGAGCTTGTTCGAACATGTGTATTATTGGGCGGCGGACTCTAATGCACTTTGTTCATTCTTGATATATTTATTCCTTATGTGGATAGAGATATAGTTTGACTTGCCATATTAGACAAGATACTCTATTCTAGACAACGTGACATATTCAAGTGGGGATAGAGTCCACTTGATACGTATCTGTCTATTACCAAGTACTCTAGTCCTACATATTTTAGGACTAGGGTGTGACAATCCAAGCCATGTGGTAGATTTTGGTCAGTCGGATCTGAAGGCAGACTTACCGTACATGGAAAAACTTGTCTAGTCCTGGAGCACAAAGATAAATTACTTTGGAATCGTGCAATTCCTCTAATTCACGTACTCTCGAGCAATCACTCGGTCGAGGAGTCGACCTAGGAACTCGAGTCCGAGATGAAGGAAAGTTTTTTTTCATTATTTTCCTATTGGTAGGTTCTATTCTTAAGTTTCAAGGACAAAATCTTTTCTTTGTTGGTTATAATATAGTATTTCATCTCAACATCGTGTCCCATTCCTCCGTTCGCGAGGAGTGCTTAAGAAAACTTGTCGGTATCGATTGATCGGGATAGATTGAATCAAGGCCCTTTTCTCGTTATGGACCGGCTTCTTTGGAATCAAGTCTCACATTTAGCTGATCGTATATCTAGGAAGGACTCTGCGATGAGTCAAAAGAGTCCTCTCTGTTATTTTGTTTTTGATGTCGATGTTGTCCCTTTTCGCGTTGGTTTTGTTGAATGTACTTTCAATGGATTTTATTGCTTGCGTTCTTTAAACTTCGTACTTCATATAGAATCTTGAAATAAAAAGGTAGAGTATTGATCATTTGCTTATGCAATTGTAGGTAATCATGTAGGTAATGTTTAGAGTAGAAGACTCTTTCTTTCGCCTCATTCAATCAACGGTTAGTGGCTTGACCTTTCTTTCCTCGACCCTCTTGTTCTCCAATCAATCAACAATATCGATGAATTATAATGTTAGAGATAGATGCAAGGATACAACATTGAAATGCTTACTTCTATAGAGTAGTAAATTATAGAACTGTTATTTTACTTATGTATACCTGTTATAGAACTGATATACCATAAAACTGCAACATTTTAACTTATGTTATGCCTACTATAGAACTGCGTTAAGAAAAGATTGAATAAATGAAGAAGTGTTGCAAGGATAAGGCATAATACATTGAAATTGGGTAAGTTCATATGAAGTTCATAGACCATGCTATGAGTTATTATCTTAGTCTTGTACGGTCATAGACAACTTATGCACAAGAGTTAGGTTCTTCGAACGGTATCCCGAGGTCATGGGACCGATTCGGCCTAGGAGGAACCTAGATAGCTATGTTGGATGTTAGCACGGGTTATTCAGGAACTTTCAACGGGCTTGCAATCACAATGAAAAGGTCATTGTCTAAACCAAGATACACGTCCAGGATGGCTAGACTTGTTAGTGACCTTTACACAGATGCACACAATTTTAGCGGTGATAATAAGTTGAAAGGGAGGAACATGGTATGTTGTAACATAGTCTATCTGGAATATGCCTTATTTACTGTTCACTTAAAATTTACTATGACGGTTAGAAAGATCATCAATTATATTACATGCTTCATATAACTTCTTGAACAAATGAGAGTGTGGTGTTTAATTAGTTACTCACCAGTACACGACAATGTACTCATTATCGCTCTCTAAGGTACTATGAATCAGGAAGCACGTGCCACATTACTAAAGGTGACGCTCGTGTATTTTGGAAGCCTTGCTCATGTGCACGAAGGCTTATTCAACCTTTTAAAGACCCCACATTAGTCCAACAGAAAATAACTCAGCTTTCTCCAATATCAGGTGTTTTAAATATTTTGGTTGTATAAAGAAGATGTAATATATGGAACGACTATCTCATCAGCGTTCATTTTGAGTCATGTTGGTAAGCCAACACAATATTCTTTGTACGTAATTGAGTCTTGTAAATGATGTTCATTATCAATAAAGCAAGTTTCTACTATGCAAGTGTTCAATTTCTCTACGTAGTCTTTGTGTTTCGGATAACTTTATGACCCTATCTTGTGTGAATACAACCTAGGCTAGCAGGACATCACGCTCGGGGGATGACTATCAATTCTATAGAATCGGGGCATAAAAAACATTTTCCGTACTCACAACACGCGATATACGAAAAAATGAATACAGACGAAACTTTTGAGGGCGAAACTTTTTTTAGTTTCTTTCATTGTTCTCTAAGATGTAGGTTCTATTATTAATTTTTAAGGATAAAACTTTTTCTTAGTTGGTTAAGATGTTGTGCCCCGTCACAACACCGTGACCCCTTACTCCTTCGCGGGGAGCGTGGTTAAGAAATACTATCGCTATTGATCGGGATCGGTTGAATTAAGATAATTTTCTTGTTATGGAATGGCTTCTTCGGAACAAGTCCTATATTTAGCGGATTGCGTCTTGAGGATGGACTCTGCGGTTGAGTCGGGAGAGACCACTCGTTGCTCTATTTTATGTTGCACTACTTATTTGGCTTTTGTTTTATGATTTTGTTTTCGTGAATATTTTTGATAGATTTTATTACTTGCTCTTTGAACTTCTCATTTTATATCAAACTCGGAATATAACAGTAGAGTGCTAATTTGTTGCTTATACAATTTCAGGTGATCGTATAGGCGACGTCTAGGACAACCGACCTTTTCTCTCACCTCGAACAAATCAAGCTGACTGGGTGACCCTTCTCTCCTTGACACTCTTGTTTTCTAAATCAATCGACGATGCAACAAATTCAAATGTTAGAAGTAGATGTAGTTGACACCAAGTAGATTATGCTCGTCTTTACACATTAAATCAATAAATTGTTGCACAATTTCTCACGAGCACATACTACAGAACTGCTACAATATGAATTGTTGCACGGTTAGAATTGATTAACGAATGTTGCAACGATAAAGTGAAACACTAAGAAATTAGCTAATTTTCTAAAGAACTCATAGACCATATCGAACACTGAGTTCGTAGTATGGTCATTAGAAAACTTATGCACGAGGGATTTAGTTACTCGAACAGTACCCAAGGCCAAGGAACCGATTTGACCTAGGAGGAACAGGGATAGCACTGCTAGCTTAATTAGCATAGGTGATTCGGGAACTTTCAAACAGGGCTCGCTACCCTCATTGAAAGCATCGTCTCCTAACCCAGCTATAGTCCAAGATGGCTTGACATTGCCAGTGACCTTAACACCTATAGAATACTTTTATATATTGAAATCAGTTAACACGGGATGAATATGGTTTGTTTGTTTCAAGAACGGAGACTGTGCCACGGGTGCAAAAGTTATGTAGTTTTCATGTGCTATGCCTTGTTAATGTTCATATGTAATCCACTAGGATGGTTAGTAAAATCATCAATTATAAATGCATGCTTTACAAATTTCTTGAACCAAATGAGAGCGTGGTACTTAATTAGCCACCCACCAGTACACGACAATGTACTGATCTTCGATCTCCAAAGGTACTATAAGTCAGGAGGAGCGTGCCACCTAACAAGAAGACATTTAAATATTTTGAAGCCTTGCTCGTGAGCTCGAAGGCTTGAACCTGCTCTTATAATTACCACATTCCATTTCATTTATTAGTCTCATTTTTTTCCAAAGCTTATTCTTTCCCTAACAATCCTAATTTTCTACCAATTCTACTCAATCCTCTTCCAATTCTACTATTCTCACCATATGAAGGCCTAGATTGTTGGAGAGCACAAGAAGATCCATAAGTGAGGAGCTTGCTAGGAGATCGTGTCCGACTCGTCTCTTCCGTGTCCGAATTCGATATTTTGACCCAAACTGGATCACAATTAACCTGATCTTGATAATTAATAAGACGATATCGGTTATGATCCAACTTGACACATCAAGCTCCAAAGCAGAACATCATCACATATCAGTTAAAGATAGACATCATCGATGACTGCTTCGGCAGTACAGCTGTTACTTGTACTCTGAGTCTGTACTTTTATCTTTTTTTGAGTCTAAGCTGTTATAAGTTGAGTCGTACTGAGTATCTCAAAGCTTAGACTTAATACCCAAAGCTCCACCAAACAATCTACAAGACAAACCAAGCCCATATAGCCCATTTGAACATTCTGTCCCCTAGGAGACAGAATTTGGGCCGAATCTGTCCCCTAGAATCCAGGACCTTAATTTTAGGGTTTTCTGGATGCTAGCTGTTCAACGATCAAAATATTTGAATTGTTGGGACGGAGTTTTGGCCGAACTCTGCCTCTCTGGACTAGTATATATAGGGCTTGTCTCCACTCATTTTCAATCATTCAATCTTCTCATCTTCTCTTCTTCTATAGTCTCATATATTCTAAGACTACTCTTCCTATCTAAGTAGTCACAAAACTTCCCAAGCCCCAAAGGTGCTCAGTGGGAGTCAACTAGAAGTTTGTGTGCAAGAGTTTTCAAAAGAAGTCACTTGGACAATTCCAAGTTTTGCCATCTACGAATCTGTAAGAAGTTGGCATGCCCTTCTGAGTAAAGGCACGTGGTTGTACGCTATTTCACAAATAGTAGATTTCAATCCTGAGCTAGAGTTCTCAGGCCTGGACTAGTCCTCTACGAGAAAAACTAGGTTAGAAACTGATGTGTCTGCGTATGCTTTTCTGATCTCTATTTATATTATGTATTTATACTCTGATTATACTTTCTGTTGGTTGGACTTGAATAGAGTTAATTTTTAAGCGGATATTTTCAACACATACTCTATTCATCCCCTAGAGTTGCCTTCACGTACTTTAATTGGTGAACATCTGAGTAATCGTCTCATTTGGCTTCATTTTGAATGTCTCGTATTCTTGTGTCAGACGGCTGAGTGTGTTAACATAGATTTGACCTAGTTTGACTATAAAAGCAAGTTATTGACCTAGTTTGACTATAGAAGCAAGATATTGACTAGTTTGACTTCCATGACCTAGAATTGACCTAGAAATTATATTTTAATTTAGATATCAATGACTATCACTCCAAAACACCAATTGACATTGACATATTTTATATTTAGGTTTTTGTGACTCCATTTTGGACATTGATCCTCACTTATTGCTCAGGACCACAAGCGAATACATTCTCTGATAGTTTCTATTATTTAGTAATTTCTATGATTATGGTCTATAGTATTATAGTACTTGAATCTTTGATATGATGGAGACACGGATTAGTATTTTATGGATTCACTCTCATGTGATATGTGCGTCATACTGATCTGGCCTCTACATCAGGACTCATCTACTGGCATCACTTACTTTTATTTGGCTAGCCTCGTACTTGATTTGCGTATCGGGGCTTGGATTTATCTATACTAGTCGGGTGAGAAAATACTTGAGTAGACATATAAACATTCCTAAAATATGGAACCACCCCTTACTGGTCTAGTATGGAAAGATAGCAGCCGTACACCTCACGAGCGATGAGCCGTATTATCCCTAGCCATTCACATGTTAAAAGTGGTATTTCAAAACACACTAGTTACTTACATTATGGACGGTTACATTATACTTGCTGGACACATCATATCTATCTTAGCTTATTTCTTTTATTTACTGTCCTTATTGCCATACTCTCTTGATTCACCATGCTTATTTTTTATTGCCCTTTATTTTATTATTTCTCTATTTTACTCTAAATTTAGTCTTTTCTACTCATCATGTATTACTTACTATGAATGTTTTATAGTCTTTGTCATTTAATTGGAACTGCTGTTAGAGATACGCTTTGCTCCAATCCTGACTGGATAATATTTTTCAGAGGACTTGGAGGATTTGTGTCCGACATATTATGGACAACATGAGGCTAAGGGTGCGTCCTTAGACCCAGTAGCTCGGGAGTGATTGCCGGAAGGTCTAACCGGAATCACTAGTTATCCTAGTTAGTTTTTATTAGCATTCCGGTCCCGAATTTGTTTTCGGCTTATATTTGAGACTAGGATGTTGGATATTAATGTTATTATCGAATGTTGTTGTTGTTTAGACTATATGGTTATGTTTGACTTCATTGATATCTTATCGTGCTTTAGATATGTGATTAACTATTATATTGCTTTAATTATACTGTCCTCCTTATGGAGTTGAGATATTACTGACTGTTAGAGTTTATATATATTGTGTGAGATACATAATGGTTATTGATGACCTAGACAACATTCTATCGTCGATGCTGTGGCATAGGCTGGGCATGTCTCATGCACTCGTACCCCTACATTCGGGTGCGGGTCATCACAAATTTTTGTAGTAGTCCATGCAGGTCAGGCTTCGCAATTAGAGCGATGTAGTGGTAGTGTAACGTCTTAGATGTATTACTGCGAGCCTGTGACAGGATATAGAAAATAAGATATTAGGATGAGAGGATACTCGATCACAATTAGGATTTATTGAGAGATTCCTGGGATGACCCTTGAGAATCTCACTATAAACTCTATCAGGAAATTTGTTTCCACTTGTTTTCATCTACTCTCCTTTGTTTGATGTTGAATTTGATTCTTGGTTTTCGTTGTTGACTTTAATTTTGTATCAAAATAAATTTCATGGACTAAATTAAGTCATATTTTGATGACGTATTTGATAAGGACAGTATGAAAGGTAAATGTCAATTTTAGTTATGGAGTCTAGAGTTTATTACAGCTATACTAGCTGGCGTGGCAAAGACATAGAGCCTGATTTGGGGTATACTTATCCTAATTCTAGATAACAAGATTATAGGGGTATATACCTTAGTTATTGACTCTATCATTTATTGCAGCTATGCTTACTGGCGTGGCGAGGATTCTGGGTAACATGATTTTGGATAGGCGTGTATGATTATCAGATTATATCTTAAATTAGTTCTTAACATGTCTTTTATCATTTCACCTTGTTATCATTGAGTTTTGTTCCATCACCCTACTAGCTCAGGGTAGAGATGTCTTTAGTTCCTCTAGTTCAGTTTCTCATGGGGCTTCACCTTCATTAGTTTCGAGCTAGCTTCTTTAGGCAGTATAGTAGCTTAGTAACTTGTAGATAGGTTGTGTTAGAGTATTGTTAAAAGTTGGTATCCTAGAGTATCCAGCATGCAACCAGTATAGTTATGGAGTTAGTGACTGTGTACCAAGGGTGCCTAGAGGGTGCAAGTGTTCAGTATATATCAAGATTGGTAAGTAATAAGTGATAGGTGTAGCGTATCAGTTTAGTATTAGTGAGTATTATTAAGGGTGATAATATTAGCTAGGCATATTAGTGTGATATTAAATATAGGGTATTGTAAGAAAGTATCATGAGAGTGGGAGTGCAGGTATCTAAGGCAATGAAAGAGGGGTCCAGTTAGGCCACCTATGACACAAAAAATTACCCCTCACCAGTAGAGGGAGACACCCCAACAGGATAGGACTTTTGCGATCACGGTCGAGGGGACCGATGCTATATGTGATGGGCTAGCGGGTTCTGTTCTGATCTTCTCATTTCCTTACCTTTCTATCTACTGATCTGTATGATTCCTAGTATCTTATAGTTTGTAATAGTAATATTGTGTTACAGGATATTTAGTAATAACCCTTGCTAAGGACTGTAATATCGTGATAGCTGGATAACATAACCATGCATGTTCGGTAATCTTGGATGTTCTTTTCAATAGAATTGTATATTGTATGATTTTAGCTAGGATTTTCTTAAGACCATGATTTGATGAGGATCGACTTGATTATAGAGGGTTATGAGAGTAGGAGGAGACAAGATGTATAGTGATACATACTTTTTTTGTTTTGAAAATGAGTTATTTTCATTTCGTGCACTGCTTTCATTTTAAATTTCGAAGACAATTTTTCCTAAGAGGGGCATAATTGTAACTACGACTTTCCAATATAGGGGTATTTTGGTTATTTTTAGGTCAATTATTTTTTATGTATATTATTTTATATTATGGTTGCCTAGAATTATATTAGTGTCAATTAGTGGCTAGCCAATTAGATTTTGGAAGTGTTAGTGCTAACTATTGTTAGTCATGACTTTAGCAATTAGAATCAATTAAGTTTAGTTGTCATGAAAATAATATTTTTTTAAGTTGTAAAGATTCCTTCCTTTATTTAATTAGATTCCATTCATGACAAATGGAGGGGCAAACTTAATATTTTGGCATGAACAAAACCTCACTATAAGAGATAATTTCTAACTAGGGATTCATCCATTAATTTCATTTTACTCATTAGTCTCATTTTTTTTCCAAAGCTTCTTCTTTCCAAGCAAACCCAATTTCCTACCAATTCCACTCAATCCTCTTCCAATTACACTCATCCTCACCATCATGAAGGCCTAGAGCATTGGAGAGCACAAGAAGATCCATAGGAGAGGAGCATGCTAGGAGATCGTATCGGACTCATCCCTTTTGTGTCCAAATTTAGAGTTCTCCAAAGGAGGGATACACAAGTTTGGTAAATCTCTATTCTTCACCAATTTTTTGGTTAGGAACACCCATTGAACCCATAGGATCCTTTCCATATGTGGATTTGACTTCTTAACGATATATCTAGGTATTAAGCTTTCAATTTAGTAGATCTAGGATTTTATCAAGAGTAGTGTTGATTTCAATTCTCAATTTGTATTTGTTACGAATTTGTGATCACCAAGTGTTCGATACGTGTCTCCAATGGGATTTTCGTGTCCTTTTTGAGTCAAGATTGGGTGTACGTGTCCTAAATAGGATACGTGATATTGTGTCATGGTATCTCATGATAAGTACGGTTATATTTGAGTGTATAAATGTGTTTTATCCAAAATAGTCCAAATTCGTCAAAATATTCATCCTCGTTCTAAGCAGCCATAGTAACTTAGAAATGTCATAAATCCTAACTCAGGACTCCGATTAATCTCCCATTTTTTATAGAATCGTATCGAAGTTAGATTTTATATATATATATATATATATATATATATATATATATATATATATATATATATATAGGCCAAATTTGTTCTGGAATTCTTTGTAAAAATGTTTGAGTATCAGGTGTCCGAAAGACGAACGTGTATCAGTGTTTTCACGATTCTGGGAGTTTTCGGACACGAAATGTGATCCGTTTGAAGATTCAAAAAGATGATACGAAGGACTATGACATACTTTGACCCTAGAATTTAGTGACCTTAATAGGTGAAATATTGGTTTCAAGTAAAAAAATGACATATGATATAGGTATTTTGTGTATCCTATTAGCCTAAGTAGTATGCATATCAAGTAGGTGTAGGTATCATATGTTGTCAAGTATATATATATATATATATATATATATATATATATATATATATATATATATATATATATATATATATATATATATATATATATATATATATATATGTATTTGTTAGGTAATATGTGTTAGTTAGTATGTGTTTGTATTGATACAAGTGGTTATCAAGTGAACCAAGTATAGATAAGTTATGTGTCAAGATATTAAAGTTTGGGACAAGGTACTTGTGTGATACTTCGGTACCATGAGGATATTGGTATCTATATACTCAAGTATCATGAGTAAGGGTAAGTGAGTATTAGGACTTGAGTAAGGTACCCTATTTGGTATGAAGTATTAGTTTTAGAGTTAGTTGGGTAAGTATCTAGGAGGATAAGGTATTGGTCAAGATACTAAGATATTGGGTATTTGAACTTGGTATAATATCAAGATGTCATGTGTCAAGAGTAGGATGAGTGAGTCCATGTGTGTATGATTGGTAGGGTATGGTAAGCATAGGGTATCCTGGGATAATTTTGATAGGTAGTGCAATAGAAGAGTATATTGATATATAGGTATATAGGTAAAGATATTGCTATAATCTATAGCTATACATGTCATAGGGTAAGAATATAGGTATCTTGGTATCAATTGTAGGTAACCTAGTATACATATCTATGCCTATATGCATCAAGGATCAAAGGTTGACATCTATAGGTATATAATACATATACAAATAAGATACTAGAATACATGTTATGCTATATAATGAATATGTAAGGTAGCCAGGGTATGGTGTAAAAGTGGGATGCTTAATGAATTAAGATATCTTGATATATCATTATATAGGGTATGTCAAGTATTAGGTAGAACATGGTATCCTAAGGACATACTATTTATATATGTATATTGTCATGCCCCAGTACCGAAATACGGGGACGGACGTTGGCTAGCTACACCGTATAAGGTACGAATATGTTATACGGCGATGACGGTTGTCAATCTTGCTGGGGATCCTAGCATGCAATCATTCTATGGCCTAAATCCGATCTCATATCCACAGTCAATCACAAAGAAATAATACACAAGAGAGAGAATCATATGGAAGACAAGAAATACTCATATGATAATTAGGAAATCTATAGTACAAGATAATAGTGTAGATGAGTATACCTTCCCACAGTTCCTAGCATGGTCAGGAACTGAAGCACATCCTCTAAGTCAAGTCTGGAAGATCCACTAGGTCGGTCACTGGCAATTTGGGAACAGTCCAGGGTTGGTCAGGCCAACCGCAGCAAGTACCAGAAAGGAAGGCTCAAGGACAGGTGAAAAAAAGCTAGCAGGATAAAATATGAAGCAGGAGAGCATATATGAACAATAAAAGGGGGGTAAGGATCGTGCGGTACCAACGCACACTAACAATCCACAACTAATGCAGCTAAAAAACCAATAATCATCACAATCTCCCTAACATCCAATAATACCTGCATCGCCAACCGAAACTCGTAGTCTGTCAACGGAACGGTAATCCACCCCTATATCAAACGAGAACAAGGGAATGAATTACCACGCCGGGGCGGCGTTACAGGTCGGCCAGCTTAGTAAGCAGTAATCCATACAATTTAGATGAATAAGCGGTCACTCAAATGTCTACGACTGTCTAGACGGAGGTTGGGTTACCCCAATAATACAATATAGGAATCCTCATATCGTACCGATCTAGCAAGCTAACGGGACAAACTATATCAAGACTAGATGAGCTCCAGTCCCTCGTAGGACCACCGGGCTCTGCATGTCACCACCGGTCCCTCGTAAGGCCACCGTGTTGAGCATGCCATATATATAAGGTATAGTAAAGTAGCCGGATACTGCCATCCCCTAATACGGACGGTAACAATATCCGTAGCGGTCAGCCTGTACTCCACGACTAGATATCTGGAAAGTAGCTAGTACTGCACGATCTCGAGATTTTGTTCCCTTCCAATGCTTCTACCAGTTTAAGTTGCCTACATTATTCATACATTTATCCGGAACCACATGCCGTGGTCACATGATCATCCTCCTAGATGTCGTACCTCAGTACGAGAACGCTAAGTAAGAATTATCCTCGGCACCTATAGTCCCAGTTGTGATCCATCCTTATTGTTATGCAACAAGCAAGCAAGCAATACTGACTACGCTAAGACTATAGGCCAACTAACAGATACCCGTACATGTAATAATATATTTACCCGTGCATGTAAGCATATAATATAGCTAGAATATCAAGATGGCATCACAATACCATATAATCATGGAAGTAGCACCTTAAGTGCCAGTAGACAAGGAGCACCGCAGTACAAAAATAAGGGCCAGTACCTCAAAGGGTAAGCTGGACTTATAGCACGGATACAAGTAGTCATGTCGGGGACGAGGTCGAATCTGTTAGTCACATAAAATTATCTACCCACATCGTGGCATGGATATCAGGTCAAGTACAAGATCAGAATCTCTACTATAATATTCCATCAAGTATACAAGGGAGCCTACAGCTCTAATTATCAAGTCGGTCTATCCACCGGATCAATCTATCAGGAGTCTCCCATCCACGATGGAGTGAATATCACGTCAAGAAAGACAATCAACAAATACCAAGATCATCACTATAAACAATGCTAGGCCCTCTGGCTCAAAAGAATCCTCTGAATCAGTGATCACAAGCTATCAGCAAACAAGTCTCACCACTACCAAGATATAGCAAACAAACCAGGTTTTGGGTGCTTGGAAAGTAGAGTAAAAATCATATAATAATACCACGATATTCTCCTTGTTTCGTGAAGTATTTACGATCATCAAAATCCAAGAATCTACATAGTCATATATGATCAAATTAGAACATCATCAAAAGAAATAGCAACACTATCCAAGAATCCACATAAGTCTACCAAACCAAGATCCTGGAATCATACTCTAAATAATACTCAATCCTCAAACATATCTAAGTCACAAATCTCGATACATAGGAAAACAGGTAGCCCTATCTGGCTAAACTAGGATAACTCCTAGAAAGGATGGCCAGGGGACAAGAATATACTGATTACTGTCGCTGAAAAAATGGCAAGGATTACATGAACCGCTCTGGAGCAAATCCACAACCCTTAAACCAAACAAGGACCAGGCTTGCAGACCTTCTCTCGAGTAGAACCGCGCTCCTCATGCTATCCGACGGATAATATAGGTCGAGATCTAGGCGACTAGTCTAGTCAAGAGTCGACCTAGTAAGTACTGGAATTAGGTACAAAGTACTACAATAAACGCACACGAGACTGGTTCAGCAAACCAAAGGAACGGTTATGTCCAACTCTTCGAACCAAATTCTTGATCGAAAATTCTAAAAAAAATTGGCAGAGTCTCCTTTGTATTCTGGACGGGAGCACCCAGAGAATTGGGGCTAAATCCACTCGGCGCAACCCGCCGCAGAATCGCAGACTGAGAACACTAAGTCTCAGTTTCCAGCAGCACTACGATGCGTACTGGGACCCAAGCTATAGCCAAGAATACTAAGTCTCGGCCTCCAGCAGCGCTACGATGCTTACTGGGCGCCAAGCCAACATATTCAACAAGAACTGCCACACAGGACGCATCAAGACCCACAGTCATATCCGAGCCACAAGCAAAGTCATAGAAACAGTTAGCCAAGTCGTTACCCGACCGCGAGGCGGACAAGGGGCATATGGGGACAATCCATACATGTGAGTCGTGCTCGTATCCTCGAAGGTGTAGATGACCCGTCCGAGTTATCCGATACGGTCGTAAACCAGTATCGAACCAAGCTATCCTAAGTTATCATCATGGCAGTTCTACTGCTAAGCTACACTAATCATGGTTATAAATTTACAATTACAAATGAATTAAATACAATAAATTCTAGGAAAGAGGGCAAGAGCCATAAATGAGCAAGGGATACTTGCCTAAAGGGCTCGGCTAGGTAAGCAAGTCTTTGGCGATCGCGATCCAAGGTGGCACGCCAATCGAGGTCCTCAGAAAACATATATAAACAATCATTAGAATATATATATTAATAAAATAATAATGGAAATCATGATGGATGGTAAGAGGCTATACCGTGTAGGTCTCGCAAGCAGCACATGGATCTGGCACAGAAACCGAGGTAAGCGAATCGACACAAACACGCAAACCAAGATGTACACGTAAATCGAGATGCACACGAGAATCGGGACAATATGAAGATCGAGACGAATGGGAAACACAATATGCACGTAAATCAAGATGTGCACATAGATCAAGGAATTTATGAATATCAAAATAATACGTAAATTAATATAACACGCAAATTGAGGCAGGTACGTAAATCGAGACGGTGCAAGACTCAAAAAAGCATGCAATTCAATACGACACACAAATCAATGTGTGGGTGCAAATTAATACGTCACAGGGTTCAAAGTGGTACACAAACTGAGGCGGTACACAAATCGAAGCGGGCACACAAATTGGAGCTTCATGAAAATCAAGATAGACACAAAGGTCGGGACACGAAAATGAGGCGATATGCAAACCGAGGTGGTACGTTACTCGAGGCAGCACGGGGTGTCATGCCCCGCTCCCGTAGGAGCGATCGTCCTTGCTAAGGCGTGATGCCGCACGAGCCTAGATTGCTCCCGTGCAAGGCAGGTTCCATAACGGCCGATTACTATGGCTGCGACGGGGTCGTCGCACAGAAGTCCCGTGCAGAGACATTGAATATATTACAGCGGAATTTAAAGAACACCTGAACACAAGTATTTCAAAGAAAGCTCTTTTATTGATATTGAATTCAAAGATTACATTGTGGGCGCAAGGCCAATTACTAGTCTCTCAAGTCTCACTTTTCTCTCGTTTACAAGTCACTCTGCTCTCTCTCATCTCTCGATACAATCTTGAATCCAGCGGAAGCTTCGGAAGGCGATGTCCATACATTATGTCCTGTATAAGTCTTCAGATCACGCGACCGCACGCTTCGACTCGCCAAGGAACTCCGTGCCTCGACGCATCCAAGCGAGCTCCGCACCACGAGCTTCTATCTGTGCCTGCACATGAACACTGTGTGGGTGTCAGTACCACTGTACTGGTGGAGTGAGCTCCTCGCCCACCCATACAAAACCAACACGTTCCATTTACTTTGTGCAACATAAACCCTTTTTCTATTGTCTTTCTATTCTTGCCTTAGGATCAGTTTTAGGACCGGCGCTAACAACTTGTGTATCGGAACCATCTCGTGCTAGCAATGTCAACGTTAACTCATACTTTGTATCTAGACCACTCCTCGTGCCCACAACGTTAATCTATCAAGTCGTGTTTGCCTTACGGCCATAATCAGAGACGCAACTACACGAAGGACTCCATTTCCTTGCCTCTAGACCTTTCTCGTGCTTGCATTGTCGACGCACTGACTTATACTTATCTTTCGTGCCAAACTCTGGGACGTAACGACTCGGTCGTGCCATAACTCGATCCGTGCTTCAATATCATCGAGGCAGTACCTCCTCGCTTAGTCTCGCATACACTTGTGTTTTAACAACGCGGCCGTGCCTCATATTTCGAGGCCGAGCCCAATAACTCGACATAACTTCATACAACTAGCCCTACGGCCCTTTTTGACTTAACTCGCAACTTAACACTCGATGCCACATCTCGTGCCGAAGCACGTCGCCTTCGCTGTAGCCAAATCTTAGGCTCCGACATTGTGTCTATTTAACTCATACATATTCAACTCAATCCACCGTCACACACACGGATTGCCGCCCGTGCCGACACCAAACTTACCATATTAGTTGAAAATAATTATTATTAAGTGTTTGTTATGGGATTGGCCTAACCAGCCGCCTTGGACGTAGCCTGGCAGTACGGGACCCTTTCAACGCAGGTAGCGAGCCCCGATGAAAGTCCCCGCCTTACCGATCGCCTAACCAGCGTTGCCTATTACCCAGCTCGGCTACCACCAGTTTCTTCCTAGGCCGAGTCGGTCCCGTGGCCCCGGGGTGCCGCTCGAAGAAACCACCCCTTGTCGACAAGTTGTCCAAGTTCATAAGGGTTACATGGAGTATTTAGGATACAGTTTGGGGCTTGTTATGTGATCAATTCATTTACTTGGTTGTTTTAACTCTTTCCCTTTTTCATACTTCCTTTGCAGAGCCCCTAACCAGGGTTGCCTCGGCGACTAACCATCGCTTAGACTTAACGTTCTTTGAACTCAGGGAACGGCTACTGCATAGCCTTCCAACTTTACTTGAACATAACATGTTTTCTTGAGTGTCGACCGACCGTGGATAACTTTCCACTGAACCAACCGTGGCTCGTGCCTCTAAACCGACTCGTGTTCTATGCAACGCTGTCGCCCAAGTCATACTTCATATGACGGGCCTTGGGGTCGTGGGACTATTTATCTTGACAACCGCAGAATGAGCGGGACAGCACATAGAATAACTTAGGTCGACCGGCCTAACTTTTGCCTAACTCACTCAAGCCTACAACTTAACCCAAGGGACGAGCAAAGGCTACGCCAAGCCTTGCGGGACAGGACCGTGCATGCTTTAACAAGCATTTGTGCGGGCGACGCCTATGACTTAGGCTAACTCTCAGCTTTTGCACCAAAGATCAACTTTCCTTCTCCCAAGCCACGGGATGAAGGACCGAGTGTCATTTTCAAAGCACGCCGTGCACCAACTCTAAGCCAACAGTGGGACGTTTTCCATGTTCTAACTCATTTTGACCCGTCGGGATTATTCCCTTAGCTATGTGGATGCGTAGCTTTTATTATCAAGCCTAACTTGTGCAAGTTGAAAACACGATTTATTATGTGAAGGCAAAGATGAGGAGAGTTCACCGAAACTACCCCACCTGAGCGATGTCTTCGAGCAAGCCGTTGCAAGGCTAAGGCCGAACGCCGTCGGCGTTTCGATTCCTCCGATTGACTTTGCGGGACGGGGCACTACACGGGGCTTGAGGCGTCCCGTTGCTCAAGGCAGTACGTGGGTCAAGGTGGCACGAAAAACGAGATAACACACAAATCGAGGCACACATCCTGAGAAACACGGGGAACGAGGGAACACGTGAACCGAGTGCACGTAGCCCGCGAAACACGCTGCCCGAGCAGCACGGGGCCCAAGGGCGTCTTGCTGCCCAAGGTGGCACTGCTCTCGAGGCGATGGTCATCGAAAAAGAAGGAAGGGGAGGCGGATGAGCTATCGTGGGGGTTCGGACAGGTCGGCTCGGGTCGGACCGCCGACGGAGGAAAGATAGAGAGAGGAGGGAGGAGGAGAACACGGAGAGGGGCGGAGGAGCTCGGTTAGGCGGTGGTGGCAGGCCGGGGTGGAGGCGGCAAAGATGGAAGTATTTACGGTCGCGGAGGAGATGGGCCGCGCTGGAGGTAGGTGGCGACGAAGATGGTGACGGTGGTAGTGGTGCTGGTGGTGGCGGGAGTGATGGTGGTGATGATGGTGCCTGGGGGCGTGGTCGCGGCGGAGCTGGCTGGACCGGATGTGGGGTTGAGCGGGAGCTCGAGGGAGAGGGGAATGAGAGAGGGGGTGGGATCGAGAGATGGAAATAGAGAAGGGAGAGGGAGAGATATCAGGAGAGACGGATGTGATATCGGAGAAGAGAGGGAGGGGCTGATGGCTGAGCCGGAGGAGAGGGTAGAGGGAGTGCACGAGAGGGAGAGGGGACTGGGAAGAGAGTGAGGAAGAGAGAGAGTTGAGTGGGAGAGAGGGGCTGGCTACATGGAGAGAGTGGGGAGTTAGGTTGGGGAGGGGGTGTCGGCTAACTGTAGGGGGAGAAAGAGAAAGTACGGATTAGGGTTAGAGATATTTTTGGATATGGTAGATATAGGAACTATAAAAATAATAGTAGCAATAATAGTAATGAGGATAAAATTCACCTCCAAGAAAATAATAATAAAATTTTGACAATACCCAAATTTAAAAATCCTTCAAAATACAAAAATACAGCAAGATACATATTTCAAAAATAGGGATTTGACATATATATAGGTGTATATGTATAGGTAATTAAAGTAATTCTAAGGATAAAAGTAAATACCTTAGTAGCAAGGTAAGTCATGAGTATACATAGGATAGCAAGAGTACAAGATCATATATGTATTTTAGATAGGTATCATATATATATATATATATATATATATATATATATATATATATATATATATATATTTGTATTTTAGATAGGTATCATATAGGTATCACAATATATATATATATATATATATATATATATATAAATAAATATATATATATATATATATGAAAGAAGGTAATTGTAGCGAACGCTCCCACCTGGAATCGATCTCCTGACCACTCGGGCCGCATGCATGTAGATATTTCGATATATTATAGGATATGAGTAAGAGAGTAAACTAGCACCATAGGTAAGTGTAGACAAACATGTGTGAGGGTATAGTAATGGATAAATGGTAAGCAATATAGGTCTATAGTAGGATATATATATATATATATATATATATATATATATATATATATATATATATATATATATGAAAGAAGGTAATTATGGCGAACGCTCCCACCTGGAATCGATCTCCTGACCACTCGGGCCGCATGCATGTAGATATTTCGATATATTATAGGATATGAGTAAGAGAGTAAACTAGCACCATAGATAAGTGTAGACAAACATGTGTGAGGGTATAGTAATGGATAAATGGTAAGCAATATAGGTCTATAGTAGGATATATAGATATATGTATATTATATAGGTTAAGGGTAATTATTTAGATATGGGTAAAGGGCGTATTGGTATATGTTATGGATAGGTAAAGATAATGGTATATGTAATAGGCATTGGATACATCCATGGATATATAAAGGGTAAATTGACTAAGGTAATCCTAGAGAGTAGATAACTAGTAAAGATGTAAGATATACGTATTGATACTTGGTAATATTAGCTAGTATAGCTAATATCTCTAAGGTATGGACCTAGAAACATGGTATTGACTAGTATGGATTAGAAAATGTAGTTTACCCAAGGTATTGACCATAAAACTAAGGTATTGACTAATAGTTAAGGTATATGAGATCCGTACTAAACTATTGGCAAATGTGTGATACAGGTTCAGATACTTTGACACGGGATAAGGTAAATAGATATAGGCCAAGATATTGCTAGAAAGTATAGGTAGAAGTATTTATTAGGGTAACATACGCTAGAAACTTATTAGTATAGCCTAGGAACCTAGTATTGCTCTAGTATTAACTAGTATTGACTAGTTTGACCCATTTAGCACCAAAATCAAATAGTGACTTGTTAAGACCTAGTATAACTTTATAAACCTTGTAAATGGGTAAAATCAACTTAGAAAATAGGAAACGACCTAGGTTGACTGTGTTAACCTAAATTTGACCTAGCTTGACCATAGAAGCAAGTTATTGACCTAGTTTGACTATAGAAGCCACATATTTACTAGTTTGACTTCCATGATTTAGAATTGACCTAAAAATTATATTTCAATTTAGATATCAATGATTATCACTCCAAAATACCAATTGATATTGATATTTCACATTTATGTCTTCGTGACACCATTTTGGACGTCGATGCTCACTCACTGCTCAAGACCACACACAAGTACATTCTCTGATAGTTTCTATTATTTGAAAATTTTTATGGTTCTTATCTATAGTATTTAATTACTTGATTCTTTGACACGATGGAGACATGGATTGGTATTTTATGGATTCAATCTAAGGTGATACGTGTGTCATACTTGTCTGGCCTCTATATCAGGACTCACCTTCTGGCATCACTTAATTTTATCTGGCTGGCCTCGTACTTGATTTGTGTGTCAGGACTTGGATTCATTTATACTAATCGGATGGGGCAATACTTGAGTAGAAATGTAAATATTTCCAAAATCTGAAATTATCCCTAACTGGTCTAATCTGGAAAGATAGCAGTCGTACATATCACGTGCGATGAGTCATATTATTCCTAGTCATTTACATGTCGAAAGTGGTATTTCAAAACATACTAGTTAGTTACATTCTTGCTGGTTATATCATACGTACTGGACACATCATAACTATCTTAGCTTAGTTCTCTTTTATTTACTGTCCTTATTGTCAAACTCTCTAGATTCACTATGCTTATTTTTTATTTAACTGTTGCTCTATTTTACTCCAGATTTAGTCTTTCCTACTCATCATTACTTACTATAACTATTTTATAGTCTTTGTCATTTAATTGGAACTGCTGTTAGAGGTGTGCTTTGCTCCAATCTTGATTGGATAACATTTTTAGAGGACTTGGATGAGTGGTGTCCAATATATTACAGACTATATGAGGTTGTGGGTGCAGCCCTGGACCTAGTAGCTCAGGAGTGATTTTCTGGAGGTATAGCCGGAATCACTAGTTATCCTTATTTGTTGTCATTAGTATTCTGGTTCTGGATTTGTTTTCGGCTTATATTTGAGACTAGGATGTTGGATATTATTGTTGTTGCCGGATGTTGTTGCTGTTTAGACTATGTGGTTATGTTAGACTTCTTTAATGTATTATCGTGCTTTAGATATGTGATTGAGTATTGTGTTGCTTTAATTATCTTGTCCTCCTAGTTGAGATATTACTGACTGGTAGAGTTTATATATATTATGAGATGCTAGATAGTTATTAATGACCTGGATAGCATTCTATCGCCAATGTTGTCGCGTAGGCTGGACGTGTCTCACGCACTCGTACCCCTACATCCAGATTGTAAGCACCCTAATTTTTGAAAATTATTTTTTATTTATTTTATATGATTTTTTATTAGATTATATTTATCTTTGATTATGACTATAGATGAACTTTTTTGTAACTTTAATTTTTGGAGCATAAGAAATGCCAATCTTTCAAAACGTCCTTCATGAGTTTTGAAGTATACAAGATTACCTTCAACTTGATATATCATGTCCCACCTAAACTTGTCCCCTAACAATCTTTTGCTTTGCACAATTTTGGGTCAATTTAGGTCATTGAACGTTTACTGTAGTTCTAGACCTAACTTCCAAGTGAGTTCGGGACTCGACATTGATTAAAACCATTTGACCCAATATATAGTTTTGACCCATTTTGAGCCTACGACACACATGCCAAAGATGTTATAGTCAATTGAGTTCCCATGTGTTATTTGTTTGCGAATGATGCAAAAGATTCATTGGTTGACTTTTTGAGTCTGATTTGACTAGAAAATATATTTGGACCCTAACCTAGCTAACCCTACTCGGTAGAGCCAGTTAGGTTGCCATGACTTAGTATAATTATTTCGAATTTATTTTGGATTGTTATACAACCAAATAGAGATACAATTTTGTATATATATGATTATATTTATAATAACCTAATACTATATTTGTATATGGTTTTAGTCAAAAAAATGTATATGGTTTTATTTACGGTTAAGTAATGAGATACATATCGACTAGAAAAATTGGCACGACCAGTGTAATTGTGTACTTTGACTAGTATTTTAGCTATGTATGGCAGGCAGAGCCATATGTGTGTTCTAATTAGAAAAACCAGTCAAAGTTGTGACTTAACCCCTATTAATGATTTAATTAGTTATTCATTGAGATTATGACTTTTAGAAGACTCGATCATACCAATTTAGTCCAGATTAGACCCAAACCAAACCTAAACCTTTATAGTCATATAGTGCATCCAAAGGCATCCATGTAGGTATGTATTATATATATATTAATAGTGGTATTTTATTTTAGTGACCTAGTAGGCCATTTTATAAATGGTGGTCATATATATTTATATAGGTTCATGCTATTAAAATAATATTTTATTTAAAAATATGGTAAATTATTTCCTTAATTATATTTATGGATTTTAGGATTTTAGGCTATATACTTGCTAGTATGTATACCTCTTATGTAAGGGTATAAATAGATACAATATTAGTTTTGAAGATTTGGTAGAGATTCTTATAAATAGAAATAAATATTAATATGCATGTACATATTTTTATGTATAACCCTATACTAGGGAAAAAGGGGTATTATTAAGATTTTAGGTTTCATTGAGTAATTTTATACATATAGATATATATGTACATATGGGACCAAATGTATATATATCAACCAAAAGAAAAAAATATGTATATCAACCAATATAAACCAAAAGAAGTAGAAGAAAAACCCTTGTTGTTGAACCATGCACTACACTGTTCATCCAACCCCAAACTCGATAGCCCAACCGAGTTCTTCCTATACATATATATATATCGAAGAAGAAAAAAGAACAAAACCCTAATTGTATACCTCGTCGCTGGCTTCCATCCCCATGCATGTACCCTGGGCCACCGTCGTCGCAGGCCATGCACCGCCAGACCATTGGAGCACCAGCCAAGCGCCAGCAACAGCAACAGTGAAAACAGAGCAGCAAGCAGCAGTAGCGTCAATAATACAGTTTTACGATCTAATTTCTTCGTTGTTGCTCCACCGTTTCACGAGCTGATTTCTTTGATAAGTAGATAACCTAACCAGCTTCGCTTCCCTTCAAATATATTTTAATTCGCATCATGTGTGACAAAAATCGAGTTCCAAAATTGAGGAAAAAAACTCAATTTTTTGACGTTAGAAACTGTCTCAACGTCCCATGTTTGCGATCGATTTACGACTAGATTATCGCAAATTTTAGAAAAATGATTGAACATAGTTTTAGACAACCTAATCAGGATCAAAACCAATTAATTACTTTATTTTTGTGGTTATTATATTCTATTTTAAATTAGGTTAAAGTTGACCGAAAAATTATTTTTAAAACTTAGAATTTTTCTCGATACGGGGTCCGTCCTAACAAACCGGGCGATTTGGTCCCAAACCATGAGCATCAAAAGGTGCATACGGATGTTGTGGATGTATGGGCTTTGATAGAACTCAAATTGGTTAAGTATCCACGACGAATTCGAGATGTATCGGTCAAGGTACACCATATTTGCCCCTTTGCAAAAACTATAATTACTTTGTGCACGTTCACCACATCTCCACAAAACTTATGCCACTAGACTCGCAACATTTTTGGGTCTAGTGAGCCGAGTTTGGTCCAATTCTAAGAAGGTCGACCAAAACGCTATTTTGGCGGTCCTACGATCCGACTTAACGGGCAATTTTGTGCATGGCTCATCGGAATCCAAATCTGGACATATCTTTGAGTTCATATCGGAATAATGGACTCGTAGATATATAATTTGTTGACTTTAGAGACCATAGGTATCGATATATTTTTCGTGCAAAGTCGGTCCAACGGTGGATACTATTTTGACCTAAAATTACCATTTTATCCCTGTGTCCAAAATCGAACTTGTGGATAGCCAAACCTAGATATTTTTGTTATGCCAAATATGTTGGTGATGTCTATTTCATCATTCAAAATCGTTTACAGGAGTTTGACTTTTGTGGCTCACTGAGTGATTAGATATTATTGGTTCTACGTGCTACCACTAGGCAAGTATACCTTGCCAAAATTTACAGTATTTACATGCACTTCTGTATTGCTATTCTTTTCCGCCTTACATGATTACATATTTCTTCGACTTTATGTCATGGTTATTTTCTTGTTTTACGTGCACGTAGATATTGTTCCTATTTTTCCATATGACTTGTCCTATTTTTCTTATCTTGTACATGTCTAGTGATACAATTGTTTAGCCTACGCAATGTTTCCTTGATATGTTCAAGACTTGACTCAGACTTGACATGTTTTACTTGACTTTTTGACTCATAGTTTTAGGTGAGGACATTGTTATAGATGTGACTATACTTGACCACTCTCAATCGTTAGCAGCAACCGGGCTGCGATTGAGACTTACTATAGGTTGTTAGCAACCACTAGGCTACAATATATAGGGCCGTTAGCAACCAACAACCACCGAGCTGCAGTTTACCTCAATTTACTTTTGTTCGAGTTTACTAGAATGATTCTCTTTGGCATGCCATTCTTTTATGTTTTGTTCTTGTACTATACTTTCTTCACACTTTACTTTCTTGTACTATTTCATATCCTTCCTTGTATATTATTACTGTCAAAGTAGGCTTGTATATTATGTGTTTTGCTAGTCCCTTGAGGACCTGGTGACCTCTCTAGGTATTAGATGAAGGTATGATACATTGATAGATAATGGTTGCTATACCAAGACTCAGGTATAATTAGTTGTTGTTATTATCATTCTCTTTCTTATTTATATTTTGTCCTATATTTGATTCTCGCAGTTATTATATACTAGTCTTTTACAAGCTTTAACTTTCTTCTAGGTTGTTCATGGTAAATGTATTATTGGGGACCACCCAAATACATTTATCTACTCTAGAACCAGTGTATTATGGTCTGATCAGTATTAGTGCACTTGATTCGTTATTGTTTCCAATATTTAGTGGATTGAGATATGGTTGATTTGGAACAACAAGACAGCTTATCCGTACTCGAACTTGGCTAGAATCCTCTCGATACATAGATGGCATATATACGTTCTCGTAGTCATACGTATTTTGGGACTGGGTGTTGCATTTTTTTAGTGTCCCATGTGTCACGCCCCTATTCCGGAGGATTGAAAACTAGCAACTAGGCGTGATGCCGTATAAGTCAAGATTACACTTGTACAAGGCAAAAAACTATTACAGTTCCTGGTATTTCTCAGAAAACATCGACAATACATCAAAACCAAGCAGGTAACTTGAAGTCACACAAGATATATAGAAATGTATCTCCTTTATTGATAATTGCAATGGATTATAAGACTTGTAGCGGAATACAGAGTTTACAACTGATTACAAGACTCTTGAATAGCCAATTGAATGTATACACTTGCCCTTAAGGCTACAACTGAATATGCCGACTTCTTTACAATGAACTTGCCAATTTGGCTACAATCATATTGGTACAACTGAGTTACACTATTCCATACATTATGTCCCGTATAGTAGAAGACATTGTCTTGAAAGAAGAGCCTCTGCACACCCATCCGAATCATCGATGTCAAGCACTGATCAAACGATTTCCTTCCATACGCAAGCATATGTAATATTATCCACAACGTAGGTCAGTACATCATCAATGTACTGGCGAGCGGTGCTGGCCCAAATCACCTAAGAAGACAACACTAAGTAATCATGTTATAGAACATTATTAACAGTGGTATTTCTCGTTGCCTTAGGGTCGATTTCATATTCATAGCCGATAAGAAGTAAAACAGGAAAATCTCATAGCCAACATAATTTAAAGCATGAAGTAATCACCCTTTGGTGATTCTTACCCACGGTCGTGTAGCCATCAGGTATATTTATAATACTTACTCAACCTGCCCAAGGCATTGTTAGAAACAATATCATGATTCAATATAAATATCACCATTCAGGTGATTCTTACCAAGAGCCGACATCCTTCCCTGTATTTGAGTAATAACTTACTCTGCCTGCATAAGACATCATTAACACTGGACCTATCTATATGAAGGTCACTGGCGACACACCATCTTGGACCATCTTACAGGCGAACGGCTAACACCGAATGGGGTGCGAATCCATGGGAGGTTTCCAAAACACCGTGCTACTACTTCAGCACCATAGGATTTCAGCGTCCTTTCAGTGGGTGGTAGCAAGCCCCCACTGCAAGTCCCGAAATCCCGATGTCAGTACGTCGACACCATCCTTGTTCCCCCTAGGATGAACCGGGTCCGTGGCCATGGATTACCGTTCTGGGAACTACCTTGTATACAAGTAGTACATGACCATGCAAGTATATGCAACTTATCTATGAAGAAAATATATAATACATGGTAAAGAAAACTAATTGCTCAGCCACCTTTCTCATTCGTATTGCCATCTTGCCATCTTTCCAGGATTTTGGCGCAATCAACATTCTACATTGGTACAGGATAATAGAATGTTGTTACCCAATCCCTTGCCACATCTTTGATACCATACATCTTTCCAACCAACTCAATGTACTCACCGCCAAATCCTTTGGGAGTTAGCATCTGTATTAGCATCTATTCATCGAGCTAAGGCTTGATATACTCACCGCCCAAGTATTTGGGACTTTGCTTCACCTGTCATGTATTTTATCGCAACATCGTACAAGCATACAATTCATGTAGCAATAACAGTTTATGTTCAGGTGATTATTTATCTTTCATTATCTTTTCAAATTCCATGCAAGGAGTTATTGAGAAACTCAGTAAGAAATATAGCATACTATCCTTTATTTTAAGCGTGAAGCTAAAGGATCTTCGAAGGGTTCAACACTACTTACATTTATAAGACGATTCCTGCCATGATCGCATAGCCTTCCAAGCGATCCTTCGCATATTCTCAAGTCTAACAAAGCTTCATCGAACCAACCATCCTTCAAAAGGCATCTTGCGGGTCGGGACACTACAATATATACCACTCACAAAAAGTTTCGTCCTTGAAACATAAAACAAAACTCATCCCCAAAACTTCAACCAACTTTTTATGAAACTTCTCAACGATCAAATTGTACTATTTAATATTTTTCTGCAATCTCTCGATTGATTTCAAGTAATGTAGCATCTCGATACAACATCCCAATTGATTCAAAATAGTTTACCGTCTTTTATCTTTACTCCGACACTCGTGCAAATCCTTAACTCACGATAATCCTCCCCGTGGCTTCATTTTAATTCAGCATACCACTTAGTTCGTATCATACACATATTTTAGGCATCCCTGAAATACATGCACTTCAGCCAATTTTAGTGATAGAGAATATGAATGAGCTACGGTGTAAATTCTTTTCTGAAAATCAGTAATACTTTCGAGCATCTCGTATAATCCTACTTGTTTATTCTATATCCCAAGCAACTAATAACATAATAGATGTTACGAATTCCAACTCGAGAAATTTCCCCCAATCGATCCTAAAATTTTCCAAAGTATTCAGACTTAGATGTATCAAGTATTCATTTCAAGTTCATTGTCATTCATGCCACCAAAGTTGAGAAATCCTATTGCCACATTTCATTTCGATACCCTGCTTCTCATCGATCAAATCCTATACTCGTCATCATTCGCATCCATACACTTTGTTTGCGGCTCATAAATTTCTCGATCATAATTCATCCATCAAATTGTACCATCATTCCACTCTAGTAACATTTTTCGTTGTACTCAAATATTTTCTTGTATTGATCAAGCCAAACTATTATCCTCTCGCATAAGCAACTCTCATATTCCAGCAACATTAATCTCGAGGGTCATTCCTATTCACATTCGCTCTCGCTGATCTCGGCTACATGCACTATCCCATTCCGTCGTAAACTTATTTTCTATTCTGATCCGATCAATGTTATTCCAACTGTCCCAAGGCACTACTATCATTTTATGTAGCTCAATATTAATCAACCAATTCCCAACCAGTTTTAACAATTTCCAGCATTCCAACAAAGGTAACCAAATTTCGAAACCAACATGATCCGTCATCCCATCCAATATTATAACACCGAAATTTTTTAATCTTTATTCCATTCCAAAGTTTACCTTCCGACACATCTTATCCATTCCGACTATACTCACGCAACATCAATAGGGACATCCTACGGTTTTCCAACAGTCAACTTAGCATTCAGTCAAGTCTCTTTGGTCAGCTAATCTAAGCTAAACCAGACATTCAACTAACTCATATGAGATGGCAAGCTATCAGGGACATACTTATCTCTTATCGTAGAGGCAACCAATTCTTATCATAGGGACAACTCTATGGTCTGACCAACTTAGGGACATAGGACACCACCCCAATCTTATGAACTTATTCCCAACACGGATAACTGAAATGACATAGCCAACCAAATCTGAAACTTAGGCAACCAACTGACATTCTAGGCAACCAACTGACACTCTAGGCAACCAACCGACATTCTAGGCAACCAACCGACATGCTAGGCAATCAAGTCATTCTACCCGTAGTCATACTCGGCCATACCCATCGAAGTCTCATTCTAGACTTACTCGCAACTGACAAAATCTATCCGACAATCCTATCCAACAATTCTTATGGGTCACCCCCGAAGCTATCATATAAAACTCCTCAATCGAATGTCCAAACTTCCAAGTTCTACTTGCATAGACATAGTATCTGCTCGATCCAACTTGCATCCTCATATCGTACTCAAATTGTCTATTCAATCGAGTTAACTATTATGAGTCATAATCCAACATTGTTACCTCAATAGTCTACTATTTAGCATCTTTTCTACGATCTCTTCGCGACATATTATTTCCCATATTTTTAGATCATCGATACGGTTGGTACTCTTTTTAACCAACAAAATAAGGCAACTACATAATCGTATTTCTTTCGAAAGCATCCTTATAAATTTTTGCTAGCACCCAATACGGTCATCTCTTAGCAATCACGTTAACCATCAATATTTGTTTTGCATTATCTTCTTGTGCTTCTATAAGAGGATTTACTATTCATGCACCGATCCAATCTCTATGGCATCAATCATCTAACATTCGTATATCGGTCATCTTAGTGGATATGACATAACTCATTAGCTAAGTCATAATCCAACAATTCTTATTCCATCAAACTCAATATTCATGCGACAACATCATCTACCGACAGGGTCTATTACATATCGTTGCACCTCGATACTTATTTGTATTCTAGCCATTTGACTCTCATAAGGAACATCTACTCTTTTATGTATCATGGGACATGTACTCATTTTCTATGTCTAAAATAGTCAAGGGTCATAACATGTTAATTCGGGACACATCAAATTCTCTCAAGCACAAATGCACAACGTGCATGGCCATCTATTCCTCAAATCTATTCTCTAACTTTTTGGTCGTTGATGCAACTTTCTGCATCTTCTAAATCATTCGCAACATTCTGATAAGCGCCTAACACCATCAATTTTGTCGATATCCAACATATAATTTCTTTTACTCATCCCAACATCGTTCTATATTCGGCCCATCTTATTCTCGCAAAATCTTTCGATAGCAACATCCCAATCGTTACCAAGCCTACAATCTTTTACCCAACATAATGTTAACCGTCAAGTCTAGCGATGGTTCATTCGAACACATCAAAATCTCACAACGATTTATCCAACACAATCAAGGGACATGCCTAGCCGTCATGTATCAATCATATTCTCAGCTACGATTCGATACTACCAATATCTTATAGGTAAAGCAATCACTAAATTATGAACACGCCAAGGGTCATCTTATCGCTAAGTAGGTAAAGCCACATACCACTCAGAGCTCAAGCCATACACGAAATAACATTCCCTCGCATCAAACAACGTCCAATATGGACTATCCATCTTGCAGTGGTTATGCTGACCACAAATACCGACTCAAGATTCTGTCGTTTCCCATTCACTGAAATCCATGCGTATTCTGTTCCAACATATCATACCATCACCTACGTCGATTGCTGCATACAATCAACTTCAATAAATCCCACACATAAGACATCCAGCATCATCACAAACTTATTATCGCATCGTTTATTGTTATTCGTTTTGGTATCTTTAAGAAATTCAACAAAGCACACATATCACAGTCCATATATTTTGACTATTGTATGGAACACCCAGCGAGCAGCTAGAAGGATCGACGGACTCTCAGTCAAGAGAACAACTTAGAATAGTTTGAAAGCAACACGGAATAATCGCAGAAGCACTATGAGTCATCATACAGGCAACTTTGATTTTCATCGCAAAAGCAACTTTGAGTATTCGTAGTAGCAACTTTGATTCACCGTGGAAGCAACTATGAATAATCGCGGAAGCAGTCTTTGAATCATTGCGGAAGCAGCTTTGAATCATCTTAGTAGCAACATTGATTGAAACAAACGAATAAGAAACCAAGGACTTAAAGCCGTATTCTGATACCATTCTGTATGCTCCGATCCCGGAGGATCGAAAACTAGCCACTCGGCGTGATGCGTATAAGTCTAGATTGTACTTGTACGAGGCAAAAACCATTATAGTTTCTGGTATTTCTCAGAAAATATCGACAACACAGCAAAACCAAGCAGATAACTTTAAGTCACACAAGATATATAGAAATGTATGTCCTTTATTGATAATTATAATAGATTCCAAACTTGCAGCGGAATACAGTGTTTACAACTGATTACAAGACTCTTGAATAGACAATTGAATGTATGCACTTCCCTTAAGCTACAATTGAATATGCCAATTTCTTTACAATGAACTTTCTAATTTGGCTATAATCTCACTGTACAATTGAGTTACACTGTTCCATACATTATGTCCCATATAGCAGAAGACAACATCTTAAAAAAGAGCTTCTGCACACCCATCGAATATTGATGCCAAGCATTGATCAAACGATTTCCTCCATACGCAAGACCTGTAATATTGCCCACAACGTGGGTCAATACATAATCAATGTACTGGCGAGCGGTGCTGGCCCAACTCACCTAAGAAGACAATACTAAGTAATCATGTTATATAATATTAACAGGTCTTTCTCGTTACCTTAGGGTCGATTTCAGATTCATAGCTGACAAGAAGTAAAGCACAAATCTCATAGCCAACATAATTTAAAGCATGCAGTTATCACCCTTTCATATTCTTACCAGGGTCGTATAGCCATCATGTACATTTATAATATTTACTCAGCCTGCACAAGACATTGTTAGAAACAATATCATGATTCAATATAAATATCACCATTCAGGTGATTCTTACCAACAGTCGACATCCTTTCCTGTATTAGAGTAATTACTTACTCTGCCTGCATAAGACATCTTTAGCACTAGACCTATCTATATGAAGGTCACTGGCGACACACCATCTTGGACCATCTTACAGGCGAACGGCTAACTCCGAATGGGGTACGAATCCATGGGAGGTTTCTGAAACACAGTGCTACTACTTCAGCACCATTGGATTTGGCGTCCTTTCAGTGGGCGGTAGCAAGCCCCCACTGCAAGTCCCAAAATTCTAATGTCAGTACGTCGACACCATCCTTGTTTCCCCTAGGATGAACCGGGTCCGTGGCCGAATTACCGTTCTGGGGACTACTTGTATACAAGTTGTCCAAAACCATGCAAGTATATGTAACTTATCTATGATGAAAACATATAATGCATGGTAAAGAAAACTAAATGATCAACATGCTCCTTCCTATTGCCATCTTGCCATCTTTCTAGGGTCTTGGCATAATCAACATTCCACATCTTTGATACCATACATTTTTCCAACGAACTCAATATACTCACCGCCCAATCTTTGGGACTTAGCATCTGTATTACCATCTATTTATCGAGCTAAGGCTTGATATACTCACCGCCCAAGTATTTGGGACTTTGCTTCACCTGTCATGTATTTTATCGCAATATTGTACAAGCATAAATTCATCTAGCAACAACAGTTTACGTTTAGGTGATTATTTATCTTTAATTATCTTTTCGAATTCCATGCAAGGTGTTATTGAGCAACTCAGTAAGAAACATAGCATACTACCCTTTATTTTAAGCGTGAAGCTAAAGGATCTTCGAAGGGTTCAACACTACTCACATTTATAAGACGATTCATGCCACGATCTGTCACGACCCGTACCCTATAGTAAGGGCACGAGAAGTGGTTACGTCCAGCCTACGCCGCTGTCCTAGGTCACAACATCTAACAATATAAGATACCTATACATTATATACACTCCGAGTGGAGGTGACAATACAGAATACAGTCTCAATCACAACTAAGGCAAAAATAGCACGATATCATAGATATGAAAATCTCAAATGAAGTACAAATAGAAAGGAAATTAAGTCTAAGTGTCTAAACGTGTAAAACCCTATTATTATTATTAGTTATTATTTTATTTGACCTAAAAATGAATTTATGCAATTTATGGTTTTTTTAATTATTAAAAATGACCTTAGCTATTGTTGAGTTTTGGAGCACTAGACGACCATGGCTTTTAGCACGGAAGATGCAGCATTGTGCCTTGACTAGTGTACTAGCCATGCCGGGGGAAGCCTAGCCATAGTGATGTCCAAACTAGGAAAACCAGACCAAGTTGTGAATTGACTCATTTAAATTATTTTAATATGATATTATTTATATATTGATTATTAGATGACCCGGTTTGTCCAAACCAGCCCGAACTGGGCCCGGACCAAACCCAAGCCCATGTAGGCATGGGGGACCAAGGTGGCCATGTCGACATATTTATGTACGTAAAAATATTTTAGAATTTTATGTACCATTTCTAATTATTTAAATACTTGTACGTTTATTGGTATTATTAAAATAATATTTTACATTATGGTATAATTTTTGTACCCAATTAAGGGTGTATGGTCAGTTCATCCAAAACCTCCATTGGACAATTTTTGTTATTAAAGCATTTATGGAAATTTAATAAGCAATTATTTATGTTAAACAGATTTCATATATAGATAGATAATAGTAAGTGTATTTTAAATAGATTTCATTTATAGATAGATAATAATAAGTTTATTTTAAAAAAAGGATTGTGATAATTTTAAGCTATGTATATATATATATATATATATATATATATATATATATATATATATATATATATATATATATCACTACAACAAAAAGACCTATTAATGACGCTTGATAAGTGGATTTCATGACGGCTGATAAAGAAGCGTCATCTAAGTTCGAAATACCTTTTTTCTATGACGGTTTAGGCTAATTCTGGGCTTTTCATAACGTTTATAAAACAAAGCGTTATTAATAATTTACAGCGGTGGCAAACTTGTAATATTTTTTAAGTTTAATTGTTGGCAAAATCCTTGCTATAGCCCGCCTCTCCCCAAAACATTCTGGTCTTCTCCTTCTCCTCCTTTCTCCCTCCTCTCCCCAACTCCAAAACCCTAACCCTGATCCAAAATCTTCGAGGAGGGCCTCACGCTCCTCGTCGCCCTCCAGGACAAGCTCGAGGCCGTCGCGCACGATCGACAAGAACGAAGGAGGAGCGTTAGGGTTCTGCTCGTCCTCTTCTCCGCCGCTTCATCGGTTCCGGCGCCGACCTTGGATCCGAAGCCTCTTTCTTATCCTCATTTCCTTTCTTCTCCTTCCTTTCCCCCAACTCCAAAACCCTAACCCTAATTTTGAAGAAATTAAAAACCCTTTTATTCCCCATACGACCCAAAGGCCACCCTACTCTCTTCAAGTCTCACTTAATACCACTGCTCCCATAACGTTCAAAATTGCTCGGTTCCTTGAGAGCATCAAAGGAAAGTGACTCTTGCAGAAGAATTGTGGCTATGTTTCTTCTTGTTGGGAGACATCATGGTTTCGCGTTGGGATAGATGCTTTCTATTTGAAATGGTTGCCCTTTCTTTATGATTCTCTTTTTTTTTCCATAAAATCCGACTAACAAGTAACATATGTGTACACACACCAGACAATAATTGATCTGGTTACTCTAGTACCATTCTAAAGTCTATACCTTTACTGTTTCTGCAAAGTTTTAACGAGAGTTATATATTTACAATATTTAAAAGAAACATGAAAAGCCAAATCACACTGTCATTTTCTATACCAAAAAATCTAAATGGCCACGTCACTCGTCATTTTGATTCTGAAAAATCAGTTTGTTGTCCATAAAACATTTTCCAAACTCAATCCTAAAATCTCTTCCAATTAAAGTTTGTGTTAACAGGGTGCAACTGAAATTGCCCACTAAATCGATGGGTCCAGAGATTGCATTCTTCTTTGTTCTTGCTAAGCGATTGTTTGCTACACTTTGGTTTGTTCAAGTTGGAATAAAATGGGTCCCCAGAAGAAGAAAAAAGAATAGATCTAATATTGTTTGTTTGGAACAAAAAATGTTTCTTCCAGGGGATGTAATTTAAACTTGGTTTGATTCTATACTCATGTTGGAATAAGAATCTATTTTCTATTTGGGGTCATTTTTTTGGGTTGGGAACAAAAAGTTTCTTCTTTGGTGTAATTTGGTCTTGGCTTCATGATATGTTCATCTTGGAATAATGGGTCTCCTTAAAAAAAGTCTAATTTTGTTTGGCTTCATCTATGTTCATCATTTTGTTGGAACTACCCTTGTCTATTCCGCTTCCGCAACTGTAGGGGTAACCCTTCTTTCATCAAGTATAATCATACATAATGATATTGGAACTGTGGAAATTACTTACATTTAATGGATCACGCATCATCTATCATGGAATCCGATACACATTTTATTCTCTCTTATTTCCTGTCATTGAATTGCTTGTGAAACTCATGATCCTGAAGTATATAAAATAGTAATACCTGGAACTGCTTGATAATCTTTTTGAACCACCAAAATTAAGTCATTTTCCCGATGAAATATGCTCCATATATGGCATATGGATGACAACATAAATCTTCTATCATATTAGTTGCACTTTTGAGGACACCTGAAATATTTTCAGGTTTGGAATCAAAATGATCCTGTATTATTTTTTTTTCTAGTTCATATTCATTTCTGATTGGATTTTGACTTGATGCTTAGGAACGTCCTGATAATTGGAGGGAAGATGCTAAGCATGGTCAACAAGTCTTTGCTGAAGTGGCAAGCGCAATCTCTCAGTTTGAGCCGGTTACTGTATGTGCTAGTCCTGCTCAAGTAAGATATTTCTATCAACATTTTCTACATAATATTTTTAAACGCTTAAATTTATTTTCTGTTTCTGACTATTTTATACGTATTTACTGAAGTACACAAAAGCATACGATTTTCTGCAAGACAATGCAAATATACGTTATAGAGATGACATGAATGATGCTTGGTTTCGTGATAGTGGGCCCACTGTGAGCATCTTGTTTTTCTTGCCTTACCATTTGACTGTGCTTATTGACTTAGGTAGCCCCTTCTGACAAATCTTGAGAACAGTTTGTTGTCCGCGAGAGAAAGTCGACTTCAGAATGCAAAGAGGGTCAAATTGCAGGCATCGATTGGCAATTCAATTACTGGGGCGGTATGTGGCTTTAAATTATGCATAACCTTTGTTTGTTTTACCCTGAATTTTGTATCCTTTTGAGTGCAGCTCAAGTATTTATGCATGGAAACTTGGAGTCCTGATAGAAAGGAAGGAATCGTTACTGGAGCTCAGACACCATAGACCAAGGGTTCATGAGGTAAGCATTAAAATTAAGAGTTTTTTCTTCTAATTCTCTCATTTTGGACATGGATATATTTGCATTACGGAGTAAAAGAAGAAATTGCATATATATTATAATTGGGTGAAGACTGGGACTTTTATGTGGTATCAATAGATAAAGCTTTTTCTGATATGATACAAGTGTTAGCAAGCATTTTGGCTTCTTCCAGATTGGTAAATAGTTTCTGTCATAGTATCAAATAGTTTCTTGAATATGAATCATTTCACTCTTTGGCAATGAGTACATTGAAGAAGATGGCTCTACAGGTAAGTATTTTACTTCTCTCTAAGTATGTGTAGCTTGACTTCTGGAACAGTTAGTAAGTTTTCTCCTAAGCTAACATCTTTTCTGGAAAGAATTTAGCTGTAGTGATTATTAATTCTTTTGTGGTCAAGTATCCAATTTGATTGTTCAAACTTAATAAAAAATTAGAAGTTCTAATTCTACCTTTAGTTAAACTAAAATTTAAGAAGATGAGGTTTAAAGCATGAACCATTGATATATCGTTTTTAATGCCTTAGTCATTGAAGTTTTTGAAGATTAGCTCATAGAGCTCTTCTATTTTCAAATTTGTAAGTTGGTGTTATCTTAATGTGTTGATAATACTTGTTATAGATGCATGGTGGAATTGTAGCTAACTAGTATTAATTTTCTTTCTCAGTGCACATGAAGATGCAACTATTATTGCAGTGGTGGGATTTGCTACACGTGATGTTGACAGTTTTGATGTGCTCAAGTTGAAGCCAAAGTACTTACTTTTTGAGGATTCATTTAAGTGTAGTTGTAATATATGTATTTGGATACCGTATTTTGAGATAATGTAATGAAGATGGTGATATAACATTTCGATGTTTTCTTGTGAATATAGTTCAAAGTTGTTGTTTTAAAATTGAATTGAGGAGTTTTTGGAAAGTAATATATAATGTGCAGTATTGAGTGTTATAAATGTGATGAGTTCAGTAATATGAGTGTTATAAATGTGCTGCATTGAGCCTATACATATTATCTATTCATGACATTTTAAAATTGTTCTGAATTGTGCACTATATATTAACTATTCATAACTTTTATAGAAACTATTCATGACGGTTATTTTATGACGTTTTTAAAAAACATTTATAACACCCGTTTTCATAACGGTTGCTGTGGAAAAAAAAGCGTCATGATTGGTCATTAATGACGCTTTTTAGCCGTCATTAAAAGGGTTTTTTGTTGTAGTGTATATATAAGAGATTGAAAAGTTTTTTAAAAAAAATATTAAGGTAATAGGTGGTCCGCCCCACCCGACCACCCAAGCAAAGAGCAGTAGCTTAGCGCCCCTTTATAAGCAGCAGTAATGCATTAAGGCCGCTCACCCCTCCCTCCTTTTATATATATAAGTTATATACTTATATATGTTTTAGCAAAAACCTAAACTCCTAATCACCCTAATCTCCTCCTCCTTCCTCCCTTTCCTCCTTCCTTCCTCCTCCTCTCTTCCTGGCGAGCACCTCCGCGCCCAGCCACAGCAGTCCCGCCTCACGGTCGCCACGGTGACAACAACAAACACCATAACAACAGAATTTAACATCGAGGTACCTAACTTTACCGTGCGATTCTCCTTCAATTCTAATCCGTTTTTATATCCATAAATTCGTGTAGAAAGCCCACATGACCCTCTTCGAGATCCCCCATGTGGATTTTACATGGCCGTCCAACTTGCTTGAAAAATCGAGCAAATTTGGAGAAAAATTACTTTTCTGGAATATTAAAAATTATTTTGAAACATCAACTTGTCGGCCACTTTTCTTTACATACATTAAAACTTTGTAGAAACTAATTAAAGATAGTCAAAGACAACATAACCGAGATTGTAACGCACCTTCTGGATTCACTTTTATCTAGTGTGTAAAAAGTTGCACGTAGTTAAAGTTTCACAAAAAATTAAATTTATTTTCGAAAATTAGAAAAACACCCCGATACGCGTGCGCCCCGACAAACTGGGCGACATGGTCGCAAACTAGACACATCGAAAAGCGCGTATGGATATTGTCGACGTGTGGAAATTGACGGAACCCAATTTCGTTGCATGTGCGCTACGAAATCAGTGCGTATCCGTCGAAATACCCCCGTATCAACCCTTTGCAAATTAAGTCACAACTTCGTATACACTCTTCAAATCGTGACGAAACTTGCGCCATTGGACTCGAAATATTTTTCTGGTCCTGTGAGCTAAGTTTGGTTCAAGTCTGAGAAGGTTGACTGGGACACCATTTTGGCGGGCCCACAATCCCACTCAACGGGCAATTTTGTGCATGGCCCACCGAATCCAAAATTGGACATACGTTGGGTTCGTCTCATCAAAACAAATCGTAGACATGTAGTTTGACGACTTTAGAGACCGTAGGTTCTGGCGCACATTTCAGTGTAAAGTGGTCCAACGACGGACATCGTTTTGACCCGAAATTACGATTTTGCCCCTATTCCAGAATTTAACTTTTGGACAGGCATTTACTAGGCATATTTTTATTTCAAACTAGTTCATGATGTTTGTTGCAGCATCCGGAGTCATCTGCATGATTTGGCTTTTCTTGCTTTGTTTATTTCCTGTTCGAGCTACTGGATTATTCCTTTTTGCACATAACCTCAGGCAAGATACCTTTCCATTATAGTTTTTATTCAGTCTGCATTTTATATATATCACAGTTCATTATTTCTAGTTATTACAGTTCTTGATTTACTATATGCTCAGTGATTATTAGTTACATTGTTACTATCATTTGATTGCATATGAACCTAGAGTTAAAGGACTACCGTTTATAGTGTATTGCATATGCCTCGACACAGTTGTACCACGAAGATGTGTGAGACGAGCAGCATGTAGGGGTCCTTACGTATGGGTTGATCCCCATGTGCATGTGTTAGGGCTAACTGCTAATAGAGGCATGTTAGGAGACTTAGCAGTTAGTAGAGGTATGTAAGACATGGATGTGACTCTGTTAGACATTGGGTGGGAAGATCAGTTCCTTAACGTATGGGTCCTTTATGTACTTTCCTATTACTGATCCTGGCCTCTGCCATTCGAGAAATGTTATGCTTTGAGGTCCCTGGTATCCTCATGGGACCATATGAGATTACTGCTCCTGAGCCAGATGCCCATGCGTTGGAGGTTTGTTCTTAACTGCATGAACACAGTAGTACGGTTAGATTACCTTATGGTTGTCTTGTCAGTTATATTCTTTGTGGCATATTTTGTATCGGTTATTTCTGGCATGTTCTTCCTGTATCTGTTTTACGTCCCTGAACCTAGTTATCTCTCCAGGTGTGTGCTTCTGTGATATTGCAGGTGTTGTAGCCGAGGGGCGATCTTCTCTATTCATTCGAAGATGACGTGTCTTGTGTCTTTCTTGCTACTCCCGCCAAATTATTTTAGTTTCCATGTATATTTTTTCTTACTTGTGGGTAGTGGATTTGTCTCCGCCAAAGTATTGTACAAAGACTTATTACAGTTGATTATATGATATCTTTTATTCTTACATTTGTGGATGAGATTAGATCACTCTTGGATTTCTGCATTTTACAGCTTATGTATTCATATGAGATTTTCATATATTGGAGTATACTTCGTATGTATACAGCTTGCATATCTATGTACCTAGTCCTACGTATTTTGGGACAGGGGCGTTACAAAATGACACAATAACAAAACATAATACAACTCAACTCCCAAATGACAACGTAAGTAAGATAAAGCCTAACTAAACTAGTCTAGGCAGTAGGGGTGATAACATCAGCTAGAGCTGGGTCCTCATTGTAGGCCTCAAAAATGAAGTCACGCTGAGTTGATCAGAACAAGTCACGCAGAGTGATCCGAGAAGCAGCACAAAAGATACGCTAAGTTCTGCCTGGCCATCTCCTTTAGAAGTCACGCAGAGACAGCTCAGCCATACGTCAGAATCATAATGACTGACAACACAACAGTCGAGAAACGTCTCCTCGTATGCCACGTATGCACAACTCGAGAGATCACAGCCGTCTTTTGCGTGATTTTCGAAATCTTCCTTAGCAAGACTCACTCTTCACCAAGTTGGCATGACTTTGGGTCTTATCTTCATTTAATGCGGCTGACAATATCAATGTCAGAGATTTTGTGTCAGACGAAGCGTGCCAAATTAAGACAGCTGGCGGTTTGCGTGGATTCTGAACCTTCTCCTTCCTCAAAACATTGCGTGACTTTTGAGTTATTCTTCTCAAAGCCTGCATAAATTCTGAAGTATTCTTCTTCAAAGCTTGCGTGGATTTCGCCTTCAACGAGTCTGCGTCAACGAATCTGCGTGGATTTTTGCCTTCAGCAAGTCAGCGTGGACTTTATTTCAACTGGAGTACGTGGCAGCCATGCCACCGATCTCTCTCCCGCGTGCCCAGTAACTTGCACACGACCCATGCACTGATGCCATGTGTCCAATAGTTACGGGCCACGTCCAGTAACTACTCGCTAACCCTGCGTGTATTTAGAGTCTGCGTGACTTTTTAAGTGCACCAGTGGTGAGGTAGTTATCTTTTCAGTTATTATTTTTGACTCTATAAATAGAGTTCTTTTTCTCATTCATTGTACAGATACATTGATATCTACTGTCAAAATTTTGAGAGCTTTTCTTCTTCGCATAGTCCAAGGGATAAAGCGATCGTCTTCTAGATCGGATTCCTACAGTTGTAATTTTCCCAGAAACACAACAAATAAAGAGAATTTCTTTATGGAAAACAAATTGGCGACTCTGCTGGGGATAACCATCTCCTCTTCTGAGATGGTAACAACTCAATACGACACTTCGTCAATCGGCTCGATGAAGAAGGTGATGACGATCAAATTCGATCAACTCGCCAATGAAGAAATGCAGCGGGCTAAGGGTGGCAAGCCCACTCCAGCCTCCATCATCACTGCCAAGTCGAAGGGACACTCTGTCTATGTCCCTAAGAATCAGTTGCCAGTCAATGGTGAAGTCTCTGCCATAGTGTCTACTCCTAACACTGGCAAGAACTCCACTGCAAGCACGCACTCTTGTGCGCTCGAAGATGACAGTAACTAAAAGTCACGCTGACAGTACTGGCTCCTTAGCCGAATCTGTTCCAGCGTGCAAATTCAACTCTAAAAGTCACGCTGACAGTACTGGCTTCTTAGCCGAATCTGTTCCAGCGTGCAAATTCAACTCTAAAAGTCACGCTGACAGTACTGGCTCCTTAGCCAAATCTGTTCCAGCGTGCAAATTCAACTCTAAAAGTCACGATGACAGTACTGGCTCCTTAGCCGAATCTGTTCCAGCGTGCAAATTCAACTCTAAAAGTCACGCTGACAGTACTGGCTCCTTAGCCAAATCTGTTCCAGTGTGCAAATTCAACTCTAAAAGTCACGCTGATAGTACTGGCTCCTTAGCCAAATCTATTCCAGTGTGCAATCCCACATTCCAAAGTCACGTTGACAGTACTGGCTCCTTAGCCAAATCTGTTCCAGCGTGTAATTCTAAAATCAAAAGTCACGCTAACAGCTCTGGTTCTTTAGCCAAGTCTGTTTCAGCGTGTATTTCATCAGAGAAGAATAACTCCTTAGTTATCTCTTCTTCTTCACCGAGTTCTACTAGAACTGGGGGTGGTCTTCCACACAAAGTCCCTTCGAAAAGGAATAACTCTTTAGTTGTTTCTTCTGCTCCTGTAGTTTTTACTTCAGGAACAGCTTTGACTGATACTTTGTTAGTCAAAGGAAAGGAGATGGTCTTTTGACTACTCTTCCTTCTGGACATTCTATGTCTCAAAACTTGAATGAGTCTAAGAAGAAACATTCCTTAATGTCTTCTTCTTTGATTTCTTTAAATTGGGCACAAAATCTGTCCATTAAAGAGGGTCTATTACCAACTCCTAATCAAGGGAGTGGTTTAACTCTTCCTTCTCTGCAAATATCCAGATCAATGGAAGGAAAACTCCATGTTTCCAAAATTAATGTGTTACCTTCCACTGATTTAAGAACAAAACTCAGCACTTCTGGTGTTAAGAAACCATACCAATTGGATATGAAGATAAAAGATCCAGATGCAGAGTATGCAAGAAATTATGTGGCTCACATTAATCACTCTTTGTATAATCAAGAGCCATCAAGACCCAAGAACAGGAAGTATACTCCTCAATCTTCACAAACAGATTTACGGGAATATCTTCAATAGAAGAGGAGTAATTCTATATCAAAGGAACATGCTGAACGTGACTTCTATCCAAGAGTCATAATTCAGTGCAGATGTGAATCAACAGTTCAAGACCATGGTGATCATGAATGTGACTTCCAGCCAAGAGTCACAATGCAATGCAGATGTCAAAATAAACGACAGTCTGTCTTCAATAGGATTCAGTATGAACCTATGCCTGATGAAGATGAGCCTTTGTTTGCCTCTGTCAACATGACTTCTCGGGACACCGGGGGTAGAGTTGATAGTCCAGATGGAGTATATAGAAACACCAGAGCAAGAGTCCTGGCTTCTAGTCAAAGAAATTTGATCCCTAAAATTGATTCTGAATTTCTCGGAGAATCTAACTTCCCACCTCTTCCTACTGGGGGTAATTCTCCTATAGTTGACTTTGATACACGAAGCAATGATTCAGAGTATACAACATCTACTAGTTCATCAATAATCCCTCATACAGTCACGACTTACATGGTTGATGGGAATACTGATGAACCTTCTTCTTCCTTGACTCCTCAAGATCAAAGAATTGCTTCTTTGGAACAGCAAATAAAGTCTATGACTGACACAATGAAGTCGATGTATGAACTCATGACAGCTCAGTTGCAAAATCGACAGACTGTATTAGATGCCACACCAGTTGATACTGATATAAGTCCAGTACAAGTTCCTCCAGCAGTACAATCCAATACTCCTAGACCAGCTCAACCAAATCCTAGTCTCTCTGGAGCTGGGGGTAGTGCTTACAATGCTGTTCCTCCTTCCAACTATTTTCTACAAGCCACAACTCCACAATCTTCGGGAGTTGTCTCTGAAGAATTGAAGAATCTCAAAACTCAATTCGAGGCATTCAAACAGAAGGATAGTTTACAAAGGTTAGGCATCAAGCAGCCTTATCCGATAGAATGGAAGCAAGTATCATATCCTCCTAAATACAAGCCTCCTACTATCTCATTCTATGATGGAACCACTTCTCCAAGTCAGTTTATTAATCATTTTGAAGTGATGACTGATCAGCTGCAACCAAGTGATGCCCTCCTTACTCGGGTATTTATTGGATGTCTCAAGGGAACGGCTTATGAATGGTATAGAAGTCTCCCAGATGGGAGTATACCTCATTTGCTGGTTTCAAACAGATGTTTCTTGAAAGGTTCTATGAAGGGCTTAATGACATGACTATGTCTACTCTTATTAGAATCAAGCAGAAAAATAATGAATCTACAGAGGAATACATTGAACGGTTTCGAAGAGAAGCTCTGAAGATGCCTCTTGGAACTCCTGATGCTGTCACCATTGACACGTGTAAATCAAACTTGTTGCCAATCATCAGTATGTGGACAGGGTCCACTCAATTTCAAGATTGGCCTTCCTTCATAGTCAGTGCCAAAGCTGCAAAAATTAGTGCTGAAACCTTCAAAGGTTTAGGAGTGCAGATGACTCCTAAAGAAACAGGACAAGGTGCTAACAATAAAAATAATGCTCGCAAAGGAAAAGAAACTCTTGAAGTTAAACTTCAGAGCAAAGATGCATCAAATGTTCAAACTCCTGCCTCTACAAATCAACAATCAATACACCTCGCCCCAGAGAAGAATATTCTTTTGATGACGACGATGTCCTTGGTATCTTTGAATGTCTGCTAAAAGGTAATAAAATACAATTACCAGAGATCAAGAAACCTGATGAAGCTGGTAAGACAGATCATCCTAAATACTGTCCATATCACAGAATGCTGGGTCACACAATTCGTACATGTTATGTATTGAAAGGAAAGATCCAAGAAATGATTAAATCTGGAGCTATCTCTCTTGCTCCAAAAGAGAAGACCGTCACCTCCAACGTCGTCTCTATGCAATTTGAAGATTTCCCTCCTCAACTCTTTGAAAGTGGGATTGTTCCTATTCCCAAAGCAACTCTTGACATAGTGAATCTTCCTCCTCCACAGTCTGAAGGATTAGTGCCAATCACTTTGGAAACAGGGGAAATCATGTGGATCCATCCTGATCTAGTGGCAGATTTTGAATCGCCTTCTCCTCAAAAGATTTCTTCTCAAAAATCCAAGAAGGCTGGAAAGATCAAGTCATGTCATATGACTTCTCTTGGGTCTACCTCTGACACAGAGCCAAAAGACAAGAAGAAGCACTTGTTAGTGCTACTCGAACGGGGAAACCTTACCTAAAGGATTATTCTAAAAATCCTGAAGATCCTATATCCCTTCGGATGCTAAAGATGTTCCTAATGTTCCTCCTGAAGAAGAATCATCTACTGAACCTGTTCCTCCCAAGCCTACGGCTCTGGAGAAAGGCAAACAACAGGCTCGGATTGATAAGCCAATCAAGAAGTCTTCTCCTCTTGGACTTCAGAAGCCTTACAACTTCGACATTTTGGCTCAGCTTGCTAATACTCCAGCTAGAATATCCTTTTTTGAACTTCTACGTCTTTCCAAAGAGACGGGAGACGTTAAGTGAAGCACTTCTACAAGCTGACTCTTGTCTTGCACAATTGAAGAAGCCAGATGCGGAACCTGCCACTTGCTTACATTGCAACAGTGTACTGGAGATTATCCCAAATATCACCTTTACACAAGACGACATGTTACTGGAGGATAATCGACATGATCGACCTCTCTACTACACTGGTTATATTGATACGATGAAGATAGATCGTATCCTCATTGACCCAGGGTCTGCTATAAGCATAATGCCAAAGAGTTTGTTGGATGAACTAAAAATCCTCTTCACAAGCTCTCCAAGACGGTTACTACTATCTTGGGATTCAATCAAAGCCGAAGTGAGCCTTTGGGAAAGATTCATCTGAAGCTTCAGATAGGCGATTTCAGATCTAAAGTCACTTTCTATGTGATCGAGATCGCGGGATCCTATAATCTTCTTCTGGGGAGGCCCTTTCTTCATGAAAATAATGTGGTGCCCTCTACTCTTCATCAATGTTTTAAATACATTGATAGCAATGGAAGAGTACAAAAAGAAGTTGCTGATATAAATCCCTTCCATGGGGTTGAAGCTTATTTCAACGATTCCCGAATGTACAAAGAAGAGTATACAAGGGTCATACAAGCTATGGAGAAAGAAGATGCACAAAGTGAGACTTTAATAATCCCTGTTAAAAGTCGAACTACTCAGCGACAATCTCCTAAACCCTCTGGAGAAGATTCTTTCATCATTCCTGTGAGTGGACGGATCTCTCCGTTACCTCAGTCATCTACTCAAAATACACTGATCATTCCTATCAGTGGGCGTACTACAGTTCCTGTACCTTCACAAGATACTCTGCTAATTCCAGTTGGAGGGTGGACTACTCTTCCTACTCAAACTTCAAGGGAGCTCACCTCTTTTGAGCCATTTGTTATCGATCTTAATCGAAACAAAGCTTCTTCTTCTTCTCCCCCTTTAGTCATTGACTTGGCTAAAATCTCTAAGGCTCAGCCTTCTCCCAATGTAAATATTGCTGCTTTTACATTTAATGAAAAGTCTCCACCTTTGCAGTACGTTGATGTGTGTAATTATGTTCATAGTTATTTACATCTGTTAGATGACTTGAACACAATAACCATAGGAGTTGTACAGACTGTTCATACAGATGTATCTCTAGAACCTGTACAATCTTCATACTTTCTAGTTCCCAGCAGAAAGCCAGGAGACATTCCAATATTCTTCTATAAAGGGCCTCAAAATCCTTCTGATCTTGAAGATGATGACAAAAATGATGATACTGGAAGATTACAACTACGTTTATAGTTAGCAATCTAGAGACATCATCAAAAATATGGGCTATGACTTCAGGACTGGCCTCAATAATGGAAAAGAAAGAAAAATACCTGTCCGGATTCCTCCTTTTGAAATATGGAAGGACGAAATGCGGATTGGGTTATACTGCTCCTACTCCTTTCATCAATATTATCCATGAAGATCCTGAGTCTGACAAAGATAAGAGATCTGATTCTTCTAGTACTACTTCTTGGGATTCCGATACGAGTATCGGTGACTTCTATTGCAACCTTCTGTCTTCCAACATGGTTTCCATTGACCATTCTGAAGAAAGTGATGAAGACGAAGAAGAGTTTGAAATCTCACCTGAATCAGAACAGTGGGCCCAAAGATTAGATAATCAATGGGAGTTCCGCTTCGAGCAAAAAGAACCTCCGACTGAAGATAAACTTGTTCAAATAGATGTTAGTGAAGAGGGATCTCCCAAACCAATATTCATCAGTGAAAGTCTTTCAGAAACTGATAAGAAAGACATGATCAAACTCATTCGTGATTACATCGATGTCTTTGCTTGGAGTTATGAAGATATGCCAGGGCTTGATCCTCAAATTGCAACTCACAAGCTCAATATCTTGCCGAATGCTAAACCGGTCAAACAACAACAGCGACAATTTCGTCCAGACATCATGGATGCAATTGAAGCTGAAGTCAATAAACTCATTACCTCTGGATTTATTAGAGAGGAACAACATCCCGATTGGGTGGCTAATATTGTTCCTGTTCTTAAAAAGACTGGCAAGATCAGAGTATGCATAGACTTCCGCGATCTCAATGCGGCGTGTCCTAAAGACGAATTCCCTCTACCAATCACTGATGTCATGGTTGATAATACTTATGGATTTGAACGAATGTCATTCATGGACGGGTATTCTGGGTACAATCAGATCAAAATGTTCCCAGAAGACGAGAAGCACACTTCTTTCAGAACGCCGATTGGTACATACTGTTATACAGTTATGCCATTCGGTCTCAAGAATGCAGGAGCAACTTATCAAACGAGCTATGAGCACTATATTCCGTGAACATTTGCGAAAAAAAGTCGAATGCTATGTTGATGATATTGCAGTCAAAAGTCGACAAAAGGAGGATCATATCCAAGATTTGAAGATTATATTTGATCTAATGCGTAAGCATCAATTAAAGATGAACCCTACTAAGTCCTTCTTAGGCGTCTCTAGTGGTAAATTTCTCGGCTTAGTCATTACCTCTAAAGGTATACACGTGGATCCCGAGAAGATCAAAGCCATCCAAGAGATGCGTCCTTCACGCACCTTAAAAGAGCTACGAGGATTTCAAGGAAGAATCGCTTATATCAGGAGATTCATTTCTAATTTATCAGGACGCTGCAGACCATTCAACAAACTTATGAAGAAAGGTGTCTCTTTTGTCTTGAATGATGAATGTCAGAAAGCATTCGATGATATAAAATAATATCTAATGAGCCCTCCAGTATTGGTACCTCCCGTCTCAGGAATACCGTTCCTCCTCTATACTCGAGCAATGAGTCATTCATTGGGTGCATTACTCGCTCAAAAGAATCAAAATGGCCATGAACAAGCCATTTATTATCTCAGCCGCACTATGACCGGAGCTGAACCTCGATATTCACCGGTTGAAAAAGAATGTCAAGCCTTGATGTTTGCTGTCCAAAAGACACGTCATTATATCATTGGCCAGACTATTCATGTCATCTCCAGGATCAATCCTATACGGATCATGATGAAGAAACCCAGTGTTTTGAATTCTCGATTGGCTAACTGGGGAATCCTACTTGCTCAGTATGACATGCACTATATTCCTCAGAAATCAGTCAAAGGACAAGCTTTAGCTGATTTTCTGGCTGCTCACTCAATTCCAGAAAATTCAAAACTCTATGATGAGATCCTAGATGAAGTCCTAGATTCAAATCAAATTGCTAAAGAAGATCCTACTTGGCGTCTATTCTTTGATGGAGCATCAAGAATTGGTCCTAATGGCGATATTGTCGCTGGAGTTGGAATTGTTCTTGTATCGCCAGAAGGTCTTGCCATCCAAAGAGCTTAGTCTCTCGATCAGCCATGTTCAAACAATGTAGCTGAGTACAACGCATTACTTATTGGTCTTCAACTCGCTAAACATCTGAATATTCAACATTTGGAGGCGTATGGAGACTCTAAACTTATTGTCAATCAGATCAGGGGTACTTATGAAGTTCGCCATCAAGATCTGGTTCCTTATCATAGAGCGGCCATATCTATGGCCTCATCATTTAAGGAATTCTTCATTGAACATGTTAGGCGAGCATGTAACACAGAAGCTGATGTCCTTGCTAATCTTGCAGCGGTGTTGGCTATCCCAATCAGACGACAACAAATGATTGTTGTTCGTAATCGAGAGTTATTTCATCTTGAAAATAACCTGACTCTAGGACTTCCAGTTGACATTGAAGAATCAACATCTCATGACGTCAACACAACAAGAGGATTTGGATTCAGTCGTAAATCGATATCATCTTCATCCGATTCCAGCATAGAATTCATCTTCAGTAACTCGACCGAGAATCAGAATACGGATAAAGATTGGAGACTTCCTTTCTTAGATCTCGTATTATATGATATTTTTCTGGATGATCCGAGTGAGGCAGCATCTATCAGACGACGATCACTCAGATTTTATTACAATCATACAACAAAGACCTTATATCGTCGAGATTATGATGGTTTACTCCTTCGGTGCATTGCTGGTGATGAAGCCCAACAAGTTATTCGTGAAGCACATGATGGAATTTGTGGAGCGCATCAACCTGGGCCAAAACTTCAAGACCGTATTCGACGGATGGGTTATTATTGGCCAACTATGGTATCAGATGCCATTGAATATGCAAGGAAATGCAAAGCTTGCCAAATCCATACGGATTTTATACATCAACCTTCGGAATTTCTACATCCGACGGCAGCATCATGGCCCTTCGAAGCTTGGGGCATGGACATTGTCGGCCCGATCAATCCACCGTCATCTAAAGGTCATCGGTTCATTCTCGCAATAACTGATTACTTCTCCAAATGGGCCGAAGCCATTCCTTTATCTGAAGTTAAGACGTCTAATGTCATCAGCTTTATTAAGCACCATGTCATCTATAGATTTGGTGTTCCTCGACGCATTGTTCATGATAACGGACCACAGTTCGTCAGCCAGAAATTTACTCGATTCTGTGACGATCACCGGATCAATAATGTGGCTTCTACCGCATATAATCCAGCAGCTAACGGATTGGCAGAAGCTTTCAACAAGACTATCATCAAACTCCTAAAGAAGTTTGTCTCCACTAACAAACGTAATTAGAGTGACAAGCTCGGGGAATGCTTGTGGGCTTATCGCACTACAGTCCGTAATACTACTAAGTGTACACCTTTCTCTCTGGTGTACGGATCTGAGGCTGTTCTCCCATTAGAGATTCAAATTCCTTCTTTAAGGATATCTATCGCTAATGAACTCACTGCTGAAAATAATGATCGTCTTCGACTTCAAGAATTGGAGGCTCTGGATGAAAAGCGGTTATCTGCTCAACAGAATATTGAATTCTATCAAGCTAGAATTTCAAGGGCTTTTAACAAGAAAGTCAGAATTCGAACATTTCAGAAAGGAGAACTTGTGCTTACTGTCAGACGCCCGATGACTATGACACACATGAGTAAGGGCAAGTTTGATGCAAAATGGGAAGGTCCATTCATTATCAATAAGATCTTTTCTAATGGGGCTTATCAACTCACTACTCAAGATGGTAAAGCCACTATGATGCCCATCAACGGCCAATTCTTGAAGAAGTACTACGTCTAATATTTCTATCAAGATTGTCCTCCCATCATTCTCCAGCTGTTTCATTGTTCTTTCTGAAGAATCATTCTGATATCTATTATCCCCAGTGGAGATAGGTATTCTACTTTGTATCGTTTTCTCAACAAATTTGATATCCAGAAAATCATGTCCACATTACCTCTGAATTTTCTATCTCAATATCATATTTATGAAAATGATATTTAGTCTTTCTGATTTCTGAGTCAAAAGATCAATGAATAAAGGCAAAAAAAATATAAAGTGGGAAGGATATATCGTAAACAAAGTTTCCTTAAACGGAGTTTATTTGAGACAAATTCCTCAATAAAAAGAGTACATCATCATGGAAGATCACTGTAATCCCTTTCATATTTGGGACGAGGACCACATACATAATCAGCAAAAGAATTGAGTACATCTTTTCCTGACCGCACCAAGAATTGACAGGCAGCCAGCCTCATTGCTTCTTCTTCTTCGGTTTCTCCTGGTTCGACCAGGAAGTCCAGGATATCTTTCGGCGGCTTGGGAGTAGACGAGCTTTCGCCCATTTCCTTCTTCTGCGGAGGTGGATGTTCTTTAACACCTTCAGTAGCTTCTGGGGCGACTTCAGCCTTCTTTATATTCTCTTCAGAAGACATTGTGGATAAAATGCGATCCTTCTACTCAAATATATGCTCTATTTATAGGCATATGGTTACAAGGATCGAAGGGACGTATTCTTTCCCGATATTCATTTCATCTATTCATTTCTCACATTCATCCGATGTTTCACATGTTCATTAATACTTGACGGTTCATCCGTTCATTTATTACATTCATTCGACAGTTCATCTGTTCATCATTTCCTAACGGTTCGTCCATTCATAATCTTCTATCAGTTCATTAAGTGGGGATTCGTTATTTATCATGTTTTCATAACCTCTGAATCAATTCCGAATCTACTTACTCATTTGTCATGTTTTGACCTCTGCATAGAAATCAATCTATTTTCTTTCGAGTTCCTATATATTATCATGTCCATAATACCTCTGATAATATCATATACTCTAAAACAGAAAAGATGATTTTATTATCTATCATGTCCACAATTCATCCATAAATACAAATCATTGAGCATAGAAGAATTGTCATTTCCATTCCCATTTCACCACAAAAAGTCTATTACATTTTCTTAGACTTTCTTACAAATAATAATGGAAATCTATTACAAATCTTGGATTTTCATTCTATGTACAACTGAGATCTATTTCTTCCTGGATCTTCTCTGGCAATCTCGTTGTTTGTGGCAATTCCTGGGTGTCCAGCAGGAATCAAACTCTGGTCTTATCTCTCAGACGAGAGGAGAACCACAGAGTAGGGCAACACTAAAACGTGTTGCTGCCAATACAACTGGTGGATTAGGAGCGACCTTTCAGAGGAGACAGGAATGTATCCAACCTTGGGATACAATTCCTAGTTCTTCCGTAAAAGAAACTCTACTACCCGATTTCTCGGTAGTAGAGTTAACTCCACCATCCAACTCTCGTGTATAAAGGCTCTTCCTACCATCTAAGGAAGACCATTCTATCTCACGAAGAGTTCTGAGTTGTCTGATTTACCGCGTCAAAGGCGTATGAGCTCCCTGATGTGGGTGTCAGAAGAACATTGTCCACAGCATCCACATCACCAATGCCAGTTCTGAAGAAGGTTTTCAGCCAAAACTCTGCAAGAAACGGTAAGGAAAAATCAGCCAACAGAAATTGGCCAAGCAAAGACAGATGCATTCTGTTCATTTCAGGAAGATGAATTTGTCTTTAGTAAACAAAAAAATTCGATGCGTGTATATTGAACTTACCGCTGAGTTTGCTGCTAAGGATTGACAGACCCATGTCTGGTAGCGTGCACAGAGATTTGACATCAGACAACATGGCTTTCCTATTTTCTTCTCATAGAAAATTTATTCTCAGATGAGAGAAAGAAGAATGGGAAGATGAGTTTGCGTGGAGTTCATCCATCTATTTAAAGGGTCAAGAGCAGGTCTATTCTTGGAAAAGATCCGCATAAATAGCGCTCGTAAATTGTGGAATGAGTGTCACGTGTGCTTCGGGAGACAGTACAACATTGGAAACAGTCAAAGTGTGCTAATTAATATTCTTCATTAAAAGGCACGCAGATCAAACACAAAAGTTGTACTTCATTCTTTAAACAGGCACTGATGGCCTTACAAAAGACAAAAAGTGCAACAAAAGCGTAGAAAGTTACGCTCTATTTTCCAGAGCGGCTAAGTTTGATGCCTAACTCCTCTACGCTTTTAACTCCCAGGCAATGCAACAGAGTCTCGAGCATTTCACGCTTCTCCATAAGGCTCCGCCCATCAGAAGAAGACGAGCCATCCAATCCAAAGTAGCTCAAGAGATTCTTGGCTAACTGCGTGGAGTCGTCCTTGAGCTCGATGACGACAGGTTCGGGTTCTTTGCCCCCAAAAGTGGGGTCACCATGGGAACAAAAGCCCAACTTGCGTGCTTCCTCTTCGGCTGCTTCCTTTGGGGTCATATTTTCGAGAGATGAATGTCAAAACTGAGAATCTCTTCCTGTTTATATAACAGATCTCGTCGACAGTTCATATTCCACCATAAATTGGACGCAATCAGTCTCGGAGAACGAAGAGTCAATATGACATTTAATAAGTTCATTTGGATGTTTTCAAAGAACTTCGAAGTCTTTTCGACTTCCGAAAATTTTTGGAGTCATCTCAGCGTGACTTTAACTCATTTCATCATCTCTATTTCAAAGTATTTCGAAAATATTTTATCATTTTTCGAAAACTTTGAAGGGGGTTTTGTAGGCCTCAAAAATGAAGTCACGCTGAGTTGATCAGAACAAGTCACGCAGAGTGATCCGAGAAGCAGCACAAAAGATACGCTAAGTTCTGCCTGGCCATCTCCTTTAGAAGTCACGCAGAGACAGCTCAGCCATACGTCAGAATCATAATGACTGACAACACAACAGTCGAGAAACGTCTCCTCGTATGCCACGTATGCACAGAACTCGAGAGATCACAGCCGTCTTTTGCGTGATTTTCGAAATCTTCCTTAGCAAGACTCACTCTTCACCAAGTTGGCGTGACTTTGGGTCTTATCTTCATTTAATGCGGCTGACAATATAATCAATGTCAGAGATTTTGTGTCAGACGAAGCGTGCCAAATCAAGACAGCTGGCGGTTTGCGTGGATTCTGAACCTTCTCCTTCCTCAAAACATTGCGTGACTTTTGAGTTATTCTTCTCAAAGCCTGCGTAAATTCTGAAGTATTCTTCTTCAAAGCTTGCGTGGATTTCGCCTTCAACGAGTCTGCGTCAACGAATCTGCGTGGATTTTTGCCTTCAGCAAGTCAGCGTGGATTTCATTTCAACTGGAGTACGTGGCAGCCATGCCACCGATCTCTCTCCCGCGTGCCCAGTAACTTGCACACGACCCATGCACTGATGCCATGTGTCCAACAGTTACGGGCTACGTCCAGTAACTACTCGTTAACCCTGCGTGTATTTAGAGTCTGCGTGACTTTTCAAGTGCACCAGTGGTGAGGTAGTTATCTTTTCAGTTATTATTTTTGACTCTATAAATAGAGTTCTTTTTTTCATTCATTGTACAAATACATTGATATCTACTGTCAAAATTTTGAGAGCTTTTCTTCTTCGCATAGTCCAAGGGATAAAGCGATCGTCTTCTAGATCGGATTCCTACAGTTGTAATTTTCCCAGAAACACAACAAATAAAGAGAATTTCTTTATGGAAAACACTCATGAGAGTCCAGCTTGCAAGTATCGTCTAGGGCTGCTCCATAATAGGTAGTGCAGAAAGCCTCATCCTCATCCTCTGTAATATATCAACAGGTCCAGTCAGGACAGGAGCGAGCACAATACATCTCACGCAGTTCATATCTTGTCAGAAGATAATAAACGTGCAATAGAGTACGATATATGAATAAGTGAAGGAATGTACATGAAGTAAAAGAGATAACTGTAATGGAAATATCTACTATAAGTAGAGAACTATCAGTGACTAGTGAATCAGAGTACAGAATAGACATGTGAATAGCTGGAGGTGATTCATGAGAGGTTGAACATGGCTACACTACTTTAAAATTATTCACATGACTATTTCTACTCCCCCATCCCCAACCAATACACAAGGATCCAGACATGTTAATGTTAAGATTCATGATCTCACTGCCTCATAAATGAGCACACGTAAAATTAATTCATGGGGGCTCTGTGAACATGAAAGTACATGTATCACAAGAGTATACATGAATAGTAAAGCATGAAGATACATGATGTAAGTGAAACACACATGACATAAAGTACCTGATGCTCCCGAGGGGGATAACATCTCATAAAAAGATCCATATAGTACCAATCCGTGTTACCAACGTGTCAACGTCAAGTAAAGTAATCTAGAGCAAGAATATCAGTTCTAGCAAGTATGAAACGGTCAGAGAATGTACTCGCCTGATATCCTGGGTATTTGGTAAGTGCAGATGTCCAGACAGAGTAGATGAGTCCTACTTAGAGCAACACAGGGCACAATGTGTTTAATATAAGGTAAATAAAGTTTGTAATGCAATCTACATAATTTTTAGGTCAATCTAGGTCAAAGTCAAACTTGGTCCACTCTGGGTCAACCCTAGTCAAACTAAGTGAAGTCTACTATTCTAGGCCACTCTAGTCAACTTAGGTCAATTGTCGTCAAGCTAGCTATGTTAGTTAAAAATGCTCAACACTCTACCTCTAGGCCTATACACCATTACCAATACAACCCTACTTATACAATACTCATTATAATATATATACACACTATATTGCATTCCTCTTCTTGCATTATACCATATATGTACACACACATTACATCTATCACATATTGCATTCTACATTCATACATACATGTATTCACTCATACATACATGTGTTCATTCATACATACATGTGTGTGTGTGTAGACTATGGACTAAAATTAAGGGTTAAAAAGCAACATTGTATTGGGTTAACATTTAAACCTAACTCAGTTATCACATTTGCAATTTTAGTTTAACATTTAACTCAGTTAACATTTCAAAAATCAAAACCTATTTCTGTTTTCACTTGAAACTCAGTTAACAACATTGCAAAATCTCAGTTTACCTTGACTTAGTTATTACCTACATTCCGGTCCACTGGAATTCTCAGGTTTAACAATTGATTGAATTCAGTAAACTTCCATTTTAGTGTTCAATTTAACCCCAACATTCACCCAAACGAAATTAAACAGCAACTTGCATATATATACTCAACCTTAAATTCTAAAACTAAACTAACATTCAATCTCAGGTTAATCAATTGATTGGAATCAGGTTAACATTTACATATAGGGAAATTCAGTTATTTCATAAGTATACACAGGTTTTACCTACAACAATAGTTAACAACCCATTTAACATTCTAAATCCAAAACCCATCTCAGTTTAAACTCAGGTTACACTGGTTCAGTTAACTTTTCAAAACCAATCCTATTTCAATTTTTACTTTAAATCTCGAATATTAATTCAGTTTAACATTTAACATTTGAAAATCAAAACCCAGTTTAATAATAACTGAAATCTCAGTTTTAACTTACCTAAAATCTCAGTAATATCCATTCCAATTTTAAAACATTAAAATCACAGTTATAAACCCAGATTTAACTAACCACAGTTAACTAACCTTATTGAAACATAGTCATTAGCATTTCATTCTCAGAAAATAGGTTTATAGGTTACTGTCAGCATCATTGAAAACCAAACTGGAAAAAGACACTGATACATAAATCCCAAATTCAAAAACCTAAATTAAACCAATGAAATTAACAATCAGTCTTATATGTGTGTTCCCCATGTGTACACGTGTCTAGGGTGTGTCATTCGTGTCCACAAGAGTGGACACGAAGTATCCAATACAGAGAGAACATGGGTTCAGAAATCCTGCTGTGCACAGGCACGTGCACAGGCTTGTACAGCCATTCCCTGGGGAATTGGACACGACACAGAACCAAGGACACCTTGTGCACACTAACCTAGGTATGCTACCTATAGGACAACATATTAGGCTAGATAACACGTGTCCACATTGTGTCTATAGTCGACACGAACTGCGTGTTAGTGGAGAAAATCTATATGCACAGTGACAGTGCAATACCCGTACCCATGATTACATGTCCAATACGACACGAGATGACTCAAGCCTCAAGGGGTGTGATGTTAGTCACTTCCCTTTGGTCTGTACCAAGTGGCAGGCTGCCACGTGGCGTGTCGCGTCCACAGTGGCACTCGGGTAGTAGGGCATTGTTATGGTGTCAGCGCACGTGTGTGCATGTCTATTTTGGACACAAAAAACACCCAATCTTCAACTCAATCAATTTTATTATTGATATATATAATAACCTAATTTTTTGTTCAATTAGATTCTGAAATTAACACAATTCATTTCTCACAAATATTTCATCGAACACCTTATTAAAATTACAGATACGTGTCCGATACGGACACGAAATGGACACTACCTAGCACCAAACTAACTCTATAGGTAGGGTATATTTATATGCATGCATCAATGAAAAGAAAACAAGATTTTATATGGGTTTTATGGGATTTACCTCTTGAGAGTAAATCTCAATGAAAAGGGTGAGGATGAGTGTTTTCCCTTGAACTTCAAAGGCCCAAAGCACTCCCAATCCTAGCTAGCAAGCCCCTACTAGCTTCCACTATGGTAGAGGGTGATGATGCAATTGATTAGGACCAATTTGGACTTGATTTGGATATTAGGGGAAGAAATTTGGGAAGGAACTATTAGGGTTCTAAGTGAATGTAAAAAGAGGCAAAGGCTTTGTTAAGGATGTTTTATTGGAAGGGGGCACTTGATAGCTGCCATTAGATGAATTATGGTTAGATTTTAGGTCTAGATGAGTGTCTAGGAGTTGTCCACCCAATTCTAAGCCTTCCTATTGGTTTAACTAGTCATAAGGCTTCTTTTTCATAAATACCCTAAGGAAAATATCCTACTTAGAATATCTAGATATTATTATCCTTGTCATTACTAGGTTACCCTAACCAATACTCTAAGCACAAGGCTAATCTAGATTAGGCTAAGTTTCTAGGTCAATTCCCAACCTAACAATTAGCACATATTTTATTTATAAAAATTCAAAATCACCAAAAAGTCAAAATGACCAAAATACCCTCAAGCCAAAAATGTGGTAGTGACAAGTCTACCCTTCTTAAAATAATTTCGTCCTCGAAATTGAAAGGCGAAACTAAATTGATGAGAAGGATAGAAAATCATACCTCAAGGTCCAAAAAGATAAGGGTATCGCTCGCGCATCTCATCCTCCCGCTCCCAAGTAGACTCTCCTGGAGAATGATGCCTCCATACGACGCGAACGAAGGGTATCGTCTGGTTCCTCAGTACCTTCTCTCGTCGATCCAGAATCTCTACAGGCTGCTCTGGATAGATAAGAGTAGGTCCCACCTCGATCTCCGAATGATCGAGTACATGGCTAGGGTCCGCCACGTACCATCTCAACTGCGACATGTGAAATACGTTGTGGACTCCCACAAATGCAGGTGGAAAATCTAGCCCGTAAGTCACGTCACCGACTCTCCCGCTGATAACGAAAGGTCCGATGAAGCGCGGGCTAAGCTTCCCACCTTCACTAAAACGTATGGTACCACGTGTCGGAGATATCCTCAGAAAAACCAAATCTCTAACCTAATCACAAACAAGGTCTCAATTTAACTATAATAATCGAACATGATCAATAAAATCATAAAACAAACAATCCTACTTCTAATCCTATCTCTAAGTTGTACCTCGAACTCCAACGGTCTATGATGGCTATCGGCCCAATGCTGATGTTTGTCCTGTGCCATGCGAAGTCGATCTCTGATTAGCTTCACCTTCTCGGCTGCATCTACAACCATCTCAGGTCCCAATAAAGCTCTCTCTCCGACGTCATCCCAAGACAAAGGTGTATGACATCTACGCCCGTACAGTGCCTCGAACGGTGATATCTCAATGCTGGCCTAAAAACTGTTAATGTATGTAAACTACAATAAGTCCAGGTGATCCTCCAAGGATCCTCCAAAATTTAAGACACAAGTCTGCAGCATGTCCTCGAGTGTCTGAATAGTCCTCTCTGACTGTCCGTCCGTCTGAGGGTGGTATGCAGTACTAAACTTGAGCTGAGTGCCCAAACTAGTCTGAAGACTCCTCCAGAAATGGGAAGTAAAGCGCCTATCCCGATCAGAGATAATGCTCACCAGAAATCCATAAATCCTGACAATCTATCGCATGTACATCTCTGCTAGCCTCTCTGTAGACGGACCCACTTTAAATGGCAAAATCTGAGCTGATTTGGTCAACCTGTCTACGATGACCCAAATTGTGTCTTTTCCTCCTGGTATACGGGACAATCCCGAAACAAAGTCCATCGTGATGTGTTCCCACTTCTATTTCGGAATGGGCAATGGCTGTAACAACCCTCCTATCCTCTGCCTCTCTGCCTTCACCTGCTGGCAGACCAAGCATCTAGCGATGAAGCGTGCTACCTCCCGCTTCATCCTAAACCACTATACATGCTCCCTCAGATCCCTATACATCTTGTTTGCACCTGGATGCATAGAGTACATAGAACGGTGGGCCTCCTACATGACCTGCTCCCGAAGCTCTCTCATGGGCACACACAGTCTGGAACCGTGCCACAATGCGCCATCCTCTGCAATGGTGAACTCCTCATCCACCATCCATGTTCGAGCCTGCTTTCGGATGCACCGCAGAGCAACATCGTCGAACTGAGTCGACTTGATCCTCTAAATCAAGTTCGACTGAATCTGCAGACCCCACATCTGTATCTCTACTCCTGGCACTAGCACCTCGATCCCCAGACTCTCCAGATCTACTAGTAAGTAACGATCTGCCGTCAAACATATAGCTGTCGGATATCTGCTCAAAGCATCTGTAACCACGTTGGCCTTCCCTGGATGATACTGTAGTGCAATGTCGAAGTCCTTCATCAACTCCAACCATCTGCACTGCCTCATGTTGAGCTCCTTCTGTGTAAACACATACTTCAAGCTCTTGTGGTCTGTGAAGATCTCCATACGCTCTCTGTATAAATAGTATTTCTACAACTTCAAGGCAAAAATAACTGCCGCCAACTCCAAGTCGTCGGTAGTGTAGTTCTTCTCATACGGACGTAAAACCCTTTCCAGAGGCGTCACTGTAGATAGTGAACCCCCTGATCCTGATGGCAATGTCAGAATTGGAGCTGTCGTCAACCGCTTCTTTAACTCATCAAAAGCGACCTGACACTCCTCTGACCATATATACTCTGCGTCCTTCCGGGTCAACCTAGTCAATGGCTCTGCAACCTGGAAGAAATTCTGAACGAACCTCCTGAAGTAGCCTGCCAATCCCAGGAAGCTCCTGATCTCCGTAACTGAAGTCGGTGCTACCCACGCCTCAACTGCCGTGATCTTCCTCGGGTCAACTGAGATCCTATCTCCAGTCATAACATGACCCAGAAATCAACTTGGTCTAGGAAGAACTCACACTTCGAGAGCTTGCCATAAAGCTTTTCCTTACTGAGAGTCTTCAGAACCACTCTCAAATGTTCCTTATGCTCCTCCGCGGTCTTCGAGTACAACAAAATATCATTGATGAACACCACCACGAACATTTCCAAGTACTGGTGGAACACCTTGTTCATGAATACCGTTGGGGCATTGGTCAACCCAAAAGGCATCACCAAAAACTCGAACTGGCCATACCGCATCCTGAATGCTGTCTTCGGGATATGCTCCCTCTTCACATTCACCTGATGATAACCCGACCTCAGATCAATCTCCGAAAATACCCTAGCTCCGTTCAACTGATCAAAAAGATCATCGATCCGCGGCAGCGGGTACCTGTTCTTGATCATAAGGTTGTTGAGTACCCTGTAGTCGATACACATCCATACCGACCCATCCTTTTTCGGTACAAAGAGCACCGATGCACCCCATAGCGAAAAACTAGATCGGATGAAGCCCTTGTCCTATAACTCATCCACATATTTCATCAACTCCACCAACTCGCTGTTGTTTACCCTATAGACGTGCTGAGAAATCGGCTCTACGTCGAGCACTGAGTCTATAGAGAACTCAATATCTCAGTCCGGTAGAAGTCCTGGCAATTCCTCCGGAAAGAGATCCATGAACTCTGCTATCAATGGATGTGGCACTGTCTGCTCCTCAACGACAACTCCGCAGAAGACTTTACTGCTCAGCTCTGCCTCCCGCCTGGCGAACTCAAACTCTGGCTCTCCTGGTGGACAGAAAAAACTCTGTCACCGCGACAATCTATACTGGCATGGTTCCTGCTCAACCAATCCATCCCGAGTACTATATCGTAGTTCAGTAGTGGCATTATGAGCAGACTCATATCCAGCTCTCGATCTCCCAAAAATACTTTCTGATCCCTGCAAATATCACTGACGAGGATGATACCACTCCCGTTCGTGATCTTACAAGTCCTAGGCAACGATTCAGAAGCAAGATGGTGTCAAATAGTAAAAGATACTGACACAAAGCTATGGGAAGCCTCCGAATCGAACAAAGCAAAATCTAGAATAGAGTCAAGAAGAACAGAACCTGCAATAAGATCTCCAATAGCCTCTGCATCCTCCGCTGCCATAGTGAATGCTCACCCATGCTGGCCTCCCCTGGCCTGCTGCTGGTGATGGACAAACCTCAGTTGTTGTGTCTGTAGGGCTGGTCCCTTCTGCTGGCCTACTGGAGCCTTGGCTCCGGCTTCCTGAGTTGTTCTGCCTGTGAAGAGGGAACAGTCCCTCAGCTGATGCTCTGACGATCCGCAGAGAAGACACTTCCCTAGCCTCTTTCTGCACTCAGTCCACCCATGACCCTGCTTCTTGCAGTAGACACAACTGGTGGACTGCTGTCTCAGAGCCTGCTTCTGCTGCCTCGGTTGCTGCTGCTGCTGCTGCTGCTGTACCTGCTGAAAAGATGTATGGCCCTGACCATAGAACTATCTCTGCTGGTGCTGCTACTGAAAGTGTGGCCTCTTCGCCGATCCTCCGCTACCACTGGCTCCCTAGGTGTCTCGCCCCCTCTTGAGCCTCAGCTCAAGATCATCCTCTGCTGCTAAGGCACCCAACAAGATCTCCTCAAAAGTGGCGCTACGGGCACTCTTGGTATAGGACTTCACCTCCTTGACCAGTCCCTTTCTGAACCTCCGGGCCTTTGTCGCCTCGGATAACCCCTTAAAAAATATGCCCAGACGGCAGAACTCCTCAACATACTCCTCAACGGACTGACTACCCTGGACCAAGGCCTCGAACTGAGTCTCGAGGGCACCAAGCGCTGCGTCTGAGAAAAATTCTCCTTGAACAGCTTCTTGAAGGCTTCCCAAGTCTGTCCATCCGTTCTATCCTTCGGGTCGGTTTGGTACCATGTGCGGGCCAAATCCTGTATCATACTGGCCGTCGCCTCGATCTGTAGCCTTGCTGGAATCTCTGCCAGTCTGAAAAGCTCCTCCATATGCTCAATCCACTCATCAGCATACAGAATGCCCTCTGTACCCCTGAAGTCCCGCGGGTGCATCTTCTAGAAGTCTTGGATGCCTTTCTTCCTCGGCTGATGCGGCTGTTGAACTTCTCCAGGCTGATTTGCTGCCCTCTCAACTGTCGTCAGGGCCAGATCGATGCCCCGACTAAACACTGCAGTCTGACGCCGCTGCTGGGCTTGCTGGGCCTCCATCAACTGCTGAAAGAAGGTGAACAGTTGGACTGCATCAATGGTTACTGAAGGCGACTGCTGCTGCTGGAGTATCTCTAGAATCACCGGGCTCGGCCTGTACACTGCTGGTGGAGGGGCTCCTCCAAATACAACTAAAAAACCTACCCCAGCTGGCATGACTAGGGCTGCAGGACCGGGAGCTGGCTACTGAGGATGAGGGGGTGGCAGACCTCTCATCGGTATCCCCCTGACCTGGGCGTTGTGATCTAGTCTCGACCATCTTGGAGACAGATCAAAGAAGAGATAATTTCTGAGAATGAGTCGAAATAGCAAAGGAGGATAGTTTATATTCAAGAGAAGACAATAAACAACAAATTTAGGTAAAAGGAATCTGATTAAGAGTTTTTCCTAATGTGATTGAGTACCTTCAAAATATCCTAATCCTACTACAGGATGCAGTGATACTCTAGTTCGAATACCACCGTAAATCTAGACCTGTATGGGCTACCACTAAAAACGTATCACGACCCTCACCCTAGAGTTAGGGCATGAGGGTACGTCCAGCCTACGCTGCAGTATCAGAAGTAGAACATTGTCCTAGGTCACAACATCTAACAATATAAGGTAACTGTACAGTATATACACTCCGAGTGGAGGTGACAATACAAAATACAGTCTCAATCACAATTAAGGCAGAAATAACACGATATCATAGACATAAAAATCTTAAAGGATGTACAAACAGAAAAAAAAAATAAGTCTAAGTGTCAAAACGACACAATAACAAAACATAATACAACTCAACTCCCAAATGACAACATAAGTAAGATAAAGCCTAACTAAACTAGTCTAGGCAATAGGGGTGATAACATCAGCTAGAGCTGGGTCCTTCTGAGAGTCCAGCTCGCAAGTGTCGTCTAGGGCTGCTCCATAATAGGTAGTGCAGAAAGCCTCATCCTCATCCTCAGTAATATATCAACAAGTCCAGTCAGGACGTGAGCAAGCACAATATATCTCACACAGTTCATATCATGTCAGAAGATAATAAACATGCAATAGAGTACGATATATGAATAATTGAAGGAATGTACATGAAGTAAAATTGATAACTGTAATGGAAATATCTACTATAAATAGAGAACTACCAGTGACTAGTGAATCAGAGTACAAGATAGACATGTGAACAGCTGGAGGTGATTCATGAGAGGTTAAACATGGCTACACTACTTTGGAATTATTCACATGACTATTTCTACTCTCCCATCCCCAATCAATACACAAGGATCCAGACATATTATGTTAAGATTCATGATCTCACTGCCTCATAAACGAGCACACGTGAAATTGATTCATGGGTGCTTAGTGAACATGAGAGTACATGAATCACAAGAGTATACATGAATAGTGAAGCATGAAGATACATGATGTAAGTAAAATACACATGACATAAAGTACCTGATGCTCCCGAGGAGGGATAATATCTCATGAAAAGATCCATATAGTACCAACCCGTGTTACCAACATGACAGCATCAAGTAAAGTAATCTAGAGCAAGAATATCAGTTCTTGCAAGTATAAAACGGTCAGAGAATGTACTCGCCTAATATCCTGAGTATCTGGTAAGTATAGATGTCCAAACAGAGTAGATGAGTCCTATTTAGAGCAACATAGGTCACAATGTGTTTAATATAAGGTAAATAAAGTTTGTAATGCAATCTACATGATTTTTAGGTCAATCTAGGTCAAAATCAAACTTGGTCAACTCTGGGTCAACCCAAGTCAAACTAAGTCAACTCCACTATTCTAGGTCACTCTAGTCAACTTAGGTCAATTGTAGTCAAGCTAGCTATGTTAGTTAACAAGGTTCAACACTCTACCTCTAGGCCTATACACCATTACCAATACAACCCTACTTATACAATATCATTATATATATACACACTATATTGCATTCCTCTTCTTGCATTATACCATATATGTACACACACATTACATGTATCACATATTGCATTCTACATTCATACATACATGTATTCACTCATACATACATGTGTTCATTCATACATTCATGTGTCTATGGACTATGGACTGAAATTAAGGGTTAAAGAGCAACATGGCATTGGGTTAACATTTAAACCTAACTCAGTTATCACATTTGCAATTTCAGTTTAACATTTAACTCAGTTAACATTTAAGAAATCAAAACCTATTTCTGTTTTCACTTGAAACTCAGTTAACAACATTATAAAATCTCAGTTTACCTTGACTTAGTTATTACCTACATTCCGGTCCACTGGAATTCTCAGGTTTAACAGTTTCTTGAATTCAGTAAACTTCAATTTCAGTATTCAATTTAACCCCAACATTCACCCAAACGAAATTAAACATCAACTTGCATATATACTCAACCTTAAATTCCAAAACTAAACAAACATTCAATCTCAGGTTAATCAATTGATTGGAATCTCAGGTTAACATTTACATATAGGGAAATTCAGTTATTTCATAAGTAAACTCAGGTTTTACCTACAACAATAGTTAACAACCCAGTTAACATTCTAAATCCAAAACCCATCTCAGTTTAAACTCAGGTTACACTGGTTCAGTTAACTTTTCAAAACCAATCCCATTTTAGTTTTCACTTTAAATCTCAGATGTTAATTCAGTTTAACATTTAACATTTAAAATCAAAACCCATTTTAACAATAACTAAAATCTCAGTTTTAACTTACCTAAAATCTCAGTAAATATCCATTCCAGTTTTAAAACATTGAAATCTCAGATATAATCCCAGGTTTAACTAACCTTATTGAAACATGGTCATTAGCATTTCATTCTCAGGAAATAGGTTTATAGGTTACTGTCAACATCATTGAAAACCAAACTGGCAAAAAGACACTGATACGTAAATCCCAAATTCGAAAATCTAAATTAAAGAATGAAATTAACAATCAGTCATATATATGTTTCCCCATATGTACACGTGTCTAGGGTGTGTCATTCGTGTCCACAATAGTGGACACAAAGTGTCCAATACAGAGAGAACATGGGTTCAGAAATCCTGCTGCGCACAGGCACGTGCACAGGCTCGTGCGGCAATTCCCTAGGGAATTGGACATGACACATAACCAAGGACACCTCGTGCACACTAACCTAGGTAGCCTACCTATTGGACTATACATTAGGCTAGATAACACATGTCCACGTTGTGTCTATAGTCGACACGAACTGCGTGTTAGTGAAGAAAATCCATACGCATAGTGACAGTGCAATACCCGTGCCATGATTACGTATCCAATACGACACGAGACGACTCAAGACTCAATGGGTGTGATTTCAGTCACTACCCCTTGGTCTATGCCAAGTAGCAGGCCCCACGTGGCATGTCGTGTCCACAGTGGCACTCGGGTAGCAGGGCACTGTTACGTGTCAGCGCGCGTGTGTGCGTGTCCGTTTTGGATACAAAAAACACCCAATCTTCAACTCAGTCAATTTGATTATTGAAAATATAATAACCTAATTTTCTGTTCAATTAGATTCTAAAATTAAAACAATTCATTTCTCACAACATTTCATCAACACCTTATTAAAATCACTGATACGTATCCGATACGGACACAAAATGGACACTATCTAGCACCAAACTAACTCTACAGCTAGGGTATACCTATATGCATTCATCAATGAAAAGAAAACGATTTTATATGGGTTTTATGGGATTTACCTATTGAGAGTAAATCTCAATAAAAGGGTGAGGATGAGTGTTTTCCCTTGAACTTCAATTGCCCAAAGCACTCCCAATCCTAGCTAGCAAGCCCCTACTAGCTTACTGTGGTAGAGGGTGATGATGCAATTGATTACGACCAATTTGGACTTGATTTGGATATTAGGGGAAGAAATTTGGGGAGGAACTATTAGGGTTCTAAGTGAATGTAAAAAGAGACAAAGGCTTTCTTAAGGTTGTTTTATAGGAAGGGGGCACTTGATGGCTGCCATTAGATGAATTAGGGTTAGGTTTTAGGTCTAGATGAGTGGCTAGGAGTTTTCCACCCAATTCTAAGCCTTCCTATTGGTTCAACTAGTCATAAGGCTTCTTTTTCATAAATATCCTAAGGAAAAATATCCTACTTAGAAATATAGATATTATTATCCTTGTCATTACTAGGTTACCCTAATCAATACTCTAAGCTCAAGGCTAATTTAAAAGTCTAAGTTTCTAGGTCAAGTCTCAACCTAATAATTAGCACATATTTAATTATAAAAATTAAAATCACCAAAAAGTCAAAATGACCAAAATACCCTCAAGCCAAAAATGTGGTAGTGACACGATCATAGCCTTCCAAGCGATCTTCACATATTTCCAAGTCCAACAAAGCTCCATCGAACCAACCATCCATCATAAGGCATCTTGCGGGTCGGGGCACTACACCATGCAGGTCGAGTTAGCCATTTTGGTTATGTTACTGTACCGAGGTACTGCGAATATGTTTAAACCCTTAGAAATCTCAATCCATAATTGGCTTGATAATTATTTTAGAAATTTCTCTACTGTCCTTGAACTTCGTATTTGCTCTCGACTATCCTTCCTTTGCTTTCACGTCCCTTCCTATTTCGAAGTGACGAATGATTGTACTTTATAGAATTTATCAAAAATTCTTAAGTAATAGTGTAAGTTAGTTTGCTTATTGAATTTTGGTTGCTTGATAGATAGGAGGGGATTAGAGATGTCATGTCATAAATATCTAGTGGTTTTTGCATCTAGTTTGCTAGGGTTATAAAATTTTAAGGCATCATGTGTTTGATTAGTGTGACCAAAGGTGGATAGACGTTTTCAGTATAGAAATAAATATATAATCATACTAGGTTGTTCTTATGGTAGTCACTCGATCAAGAGTAGAGTGGTAGTTTTGTATAAATATTGACCCTCTATAAGAACCTAAACATAGCCTATCAGTTGTATAGTTAGGATTAGACAGAATGGTAGGTATCACTTGGGCAGGTAAAATGAAGACTTATATACTTGTGATAATAATATAGTTAGGAGGATATAGTTAGACGTTTGATTAGATGCACAATTTATAAGTTTCATAAGCTCTACCTAGATAAGCACAATAACATATGAGGATCCTTAGTAGGTAAATAAGATGGCAACCTTTCAAATTTAAGAAGGAGTTAGTGGTCGTGGAAGGTAGGAAAACAAATATAGATGGTTGAATTAGTATTAGTTTGCCAGCTGTTTCTTTTATCTTAGAGCAACAACCTTTTAGGGTACATCCCTTAAATATTTGAAGGCAAGACGGATCATTTATTCGATGGTTGAAAAGCGTCTTCTCCTTTATCATTATTGAGTTGTTGGATAAATGAATTTTGAGGATGAAATTCTTTTAAGGCGGATAGATTGTAAGCATCCTGATTTTTGGAAATTATTTTCATTTACTTTTTTGTAGCTTTAATTTTTGGAGCACAAGAAATGTCAATCTTCCGAAATATCCTTCATGAGTTTTAAGTATATAAGATTACCTTCAAACTGATATATCATGTCCCACCCAAACTTGTCCTATAACATTCTTTTGACTTCGCATAACTTCGGGCCAATTTAGGTCAATTGACCGTTTACGTAATTCTAAACCTAACTTCCAACGTGAGTTCGGGACTCGACATCGATCAAAACTATTTCATCTAATATATAGTTTTGACCCATTTTAAGCCTACGATACACATGCTATGGGTGTGCCACTCAATCGACTTCCTATGTGCTATTTATTTGTGAATGATATAAAAGACTCATTGGTTGAATTTTCGAGCCCGATTTGACTATTTGGACCCTAATCAAGCTAACCCTATTGGTAGAGCCGTGTTAGGTTGCCATGGCTTAGTAGAATTATTTTGAATTTGTTTGGATTGTTATACAGCCAAATAGATTTAAAACAATTTTATAAATATATGATTATATTATAATAGCCTAATATATATATATATATATATTTTTTGTTATAATATTATATATATATTTTATATATATATATATAATAAATAATATATATATATATATATATATATATATATATATTATATATACACACACACACATAGCACATAGGAAGTCGATTGAGTGGCCCGATTTGACAAGAAATTATATTTGGACCCTTCCTAGGACCCCTGCCTCTTCTTCCAACCGCGCAGCCGTTTGGTGCCTGGAGCTCGGGGTCCGCTGCCTTCTCTTCCCTCCGCCGTCGCGCGTTGGACCTCGGCTTCCCCTCTCTTGCTGCCCTTCCGGGCCCTCGGGCTCGGGAGTGATAGCTGTTCCAGGGCGCGCTATCCCGGACGACCTCCTGGCTCTTGGCTCGTTCCTGTTGAAGAACAGATGGCAACTCTAGAGGGGGTGAATAGAGTTTATAACAATAATATCCAATAAAAATTAAACTTCTTTCACCAGCTGAAAGTAATCAGAGTAAATGCGGAAATAAATAAGGAGCAAGAAAGCATACGCAAACACAGCCAATTTTTAACCTGGTTTCCCTCGTGGAGGACTAGTCCAGGCTGAGAACTCTAGCTCAGGATTAAATCCACTATTTGTGAAATAGTAGTTACACCCCTGCCTTTTCTTCAGAAGAGCACGTCAACTTCTTACAAAAATCGCAGTGGCGATGCTTGGAATTTTCTAAGCGACTTCTTGAACTCTTGCAAACTCCTGACTGAAAAGTACTGAGCACTTGAGGCTTGGGAGCTGTGGCTAGTAGATGAAGAAGGGTATGGCTTGTATAGAGCTTTAAAGAGAAAAAGAGAAGATTGGATGATTGAAAATGAGAGAATTCATGGCCTATTTATAGGATACCTGGTAGGCAAATTCGGCCAGAATTCTAGTTGGAATTTTCAAAAAATTGGCCGTTGACAACTTGCAACCAGCCAACCCTAAAAATTAGGATGCTGATTTTTAGGAGACAGAGTTCGGCCCGAACTCTGTGTGGAGGCAGAGTTCGGCCCGAACTCTGTCTCCAGAGCACAAAATGGGTCATTGGTCCAATTGGCTTATTTGGATATGTGTGGAGCTATTGCATTTTGGGTATGGGTATAGGTTAAGTCTCAGATGCTCAGCACAGCTCAGTTTACATAATTCTAGACTCAATAAAATTGTAAAATACAGACTCAAAAAATAACTTGTATTACAAATCGCGAGCTGTCGTCTGACTTGTACTGGATGTAGTCTTCATGTGTCGTATTGAATTATCACAAGTATCATGTAGTCAATTTTATCAATATTTGGTTGACTGTGATTTTGTGTCAACAATCTCCCCCATATTGATAATTGACAAAATGATAGTTGTATATTCAATATTCATACATGGACATATTTAAGAGAAATGGCATAGCTCTCCCGTAATCATTGCCGAGCTAGCAATAGCTCCCCCGTAAACATTGTTTTGAATCCTGTTGGCCTAATAAAAACATTCTTCTCCAAAGCACAGATACAGATACAAAAAAAATATAGAATATACTAAAATTTCTCTTCCTTTTGGCATTTAGCAATTAACCATAAACAAAAAGAACTGACAAGCACACCAAATAATAGATGAAACTGCATAGAGACTGATAAAACTATTGAATGTCTCAATAGTCACAATAATAATAAGTCTAATACAATCAAAGTGCATAAATACAACTAAAATCCAAAGTGCATAAAACATAAACTACGATCCTCAGTAGCAGCAGCAAGTAGAAGTCCATATCCATCATCGAGCTCGTGAAGGCCCAGCGTCAAAGGATGGATCAGTGAAGGAACGACGAGGGTCCACGAAGGCCGCATCCGGATCCAAGTAGCGGATAACCAAAGGGTCATCGATATGATATCCATCGCGAGCAGGGTCCCGCTCCATAGGAATAGGCATAGAAGGATGCCGGGACATGGATTATCGAATATCGTGCAGCGAGTTGCTAATGGCACTTATTTGCAAGGTAGTCCGGTAGTAAAGTTGAGTCCAGCGATCATCCTCTAAAGTGAATCGATCGCGGAGCATAGTCTGGAGTGACTCTAAGTGGCAGGAGAGGAGGAGGATCCTGTCCCAGAGGAGGGGCATCGGGCTCATCGTCAGAGTGCTCGGACAACAGAGGAGAGCCAACTGATGCTGAAGCCGCCATGCCTTAGAGAGAAAGGCAGGGGTAGGTAAGAACTGGCACTCATCAAGAGGTACACGAAAAGTACGAAAGACCATAGGAAGATACAAAGCATAAACCAAGGATCTTGGTTTCTTCCTAGAATTAATCATCTAGTCTATCATGGTACGTGGAAGATTAAATGGAACATGAAAGTGGAGGTGATACAATGCCGAGATTTCAAAGTAGGTGACCTCATCGGTGGATCCCGCTTTGGGCAAATAGTGTTAAAGATAATCCGATAAGTTCATAAAAATAGGGATTGAGATACTTGGCCAAAAGCTTACGAGGACGTGTGTTAGGGGTACACAAGTCGTCCTTGAAGCTTTCAAGGGAAGACCCATCGGGAAATTAAAACGATCAAGCTTCAATAAGCTTTTTCCATGAGTTTGGCTCCTGGAGTTCAAGGTGTTCGGCCAAATCGAAATCATCAAAAGAGATGTCAATGCCCGCAACCCGTGAAAAAATATATGCATCATCATGACTTAGGTTGCAGTAGAATATTTGAATAGCATTGCGATATATAACGAGTTGGTGGTGACAAGTTCGTCAAGACAAAGATCATGAAAAAGTGAATCATATTGAAAGAAAATAGTAAAATTGATAGGATGACACGCAAACACCGAACGTCCGAAAATCACTAAACCATTCATTTGACGCGTCAAGTGATACAAATATTCGGTCGTCAAATATGTTTGGGTCAAGTGGACGAGGTGGGTTGAACAGCGGGTGGATAGGTGGTTGTTGTTTAACGGGTGGTTCAACACGAGGAGGAGCATTCGAAGAGGACGCTCCCTCGGTTCGAAGTCTCTTCCCTCGATTGAACAATCGTGGAGCCATGGAATAATAAACAATTAGAAAATTGAGATGGAGAGAAGTAGTAAAATATACCTCAATGTGATGATGAACAATAAAGGAGAATGGTGAGGGAAGCCTTCTCCTTGAGTTTGGAGAATAGATATGCTCTAGGGAGGAAGAACTAGGGTTAGGGTTTGGAGAAAATATGTTTGGAGAAGTGTAGAAGGTGGCAATGGAGGAGAAAGAAGAAGAAAAACATATATATGTAAGGGTTCCAATGGTCGGAATAGATGTGGACCACTGGATCAAAATTTTGATCAGCGGCTGAGGCTGCTCCCGATTCTGGGATGACCAAGCCGAATGCGGCCCGAACTCTGGGTAAGGCAGAGTTCAGCCCGAATTCTGGATTATGTAGTCAGAACAAAATCAGACAAAATTTTTTTTTTATAAAAGTGAGAGATCAAAAGAGTATGATAAAGGAATATACAAACTTGAGAAAGACTAAATTTGAGAAAGAAAAGTTAACGCTGAAGCAAAGTGAAGTATGGAAAATCTGGATTTTAGCATGTAGTAAAATAAAAAAAACCATGTAATAAACAAGGAATTATGCCATAATTCAATATTTTGAAGTTGCATGGGTTAGCTGCAGGGGCCGGATCCCTGCTAGCGGTAGTCCTGAGGACTAGTGCACCGTGTCGCTTAGGCTTTTACGCCTTGTTGTCAGAAGGACCCTTTCGGCTTGTACCCATAGCAATTTTATCATAAAAGAATCAAGACATACTCGATATTTATACAGCTTTATTTTAATTAATAACAGCTTCGTCCAAAATTCCAAGTTCACGACAGAGAAAACTGAAGTGCTCTTCGGATAATAGTTTTGTAAAGAAATCTGCTAGCTGATGATCAGTGTCAATAAATTCTAAATTAATAGTGCCATTTTGCTGATGATCACGCAAAAGTGGTGATGTATTTCAATGTGTTTTGTGCGTGAGTGACATATGGGGTTCTTAGTGAGATTTATAGCACTAGTGTTGTCACAAAAGATTGGAATGTGCATAAAAGATAAGTTGTAGTCTTCAAGGGTTTGCTTCATCCACAGAATTTGTGCACAACAATGCCTAGCTGCGATGTATTCAGCTTCTGTTGTGGATAGTGCGACACAGAATTCTGCTTCTTGCTAAACTAAGAGACTAAAGCCTTTCCTAATAAATGACACGAACCGCTCGTACTTTTACGGTCGACCTTGCATCCAGCAAAATCGGCATCAGAGTAACCAATGAGGTCAAATGATGTTGATTTGGGATACCATAGGCCCACTGTAACCGTACCCTTAAGATATCGAAAGATACGCTTAACCACAGTCATGTGATTCCTTAGGATTTGCTTGATATCTAGCACATAGGCAAACGCTAAACATAATATCAGGCGACTAGCAGTTAAATAAAATAGACTGCCTATCATACCTCGATACTTACGTTGATCCACAGGTTTGCCGCTTTCATCTGGTTCTAGTTTAGTTGTAGTAGCCATTGGAGTGCTGATTGGTTTGACGTTGTCAAGGTCGAATTTCTTCAGCATGTCCTTTGTATACTTTGACTGACAGATGAAAGTTCCATTTGACATTTGTTTCACTTGCAGTCCAAGAAAGTAATTGAGCTCCCCATCATACTCATCTCAAACTCGGTCTGCATACACTTGGCAAAATCTTGACAGAGGGTTTCATCAGTAGAACCAAATATAATATCATCTACGTATATTTGTACTAAGTGAATAGTGTCTTTGAAAGATTTTATGAAAAGTGTGGTGTCAATTTTCCCTTTTGAAAAAACCTTTTTCAAGCAAGAAATTGCTTAGTCGTTCATACCAAGCTCTAGGGGCTTGTTTGAGGCCATATAGCGCTTTCTTCAGCTTGAAAACATGGTCGAGAAATTTGTATTTTCAAAACCAGGGGGTTGTTTTACATAAACTTCCTCCTTAATGAATCCATTCAAGAAAGCACTTTTAACATCCATTTGAAATTTAAAAATTTGAAAATTTGAAAATTTGCAAATGCATAAAGCATTCGAATGGATTCCAATCTCGCAACAGGAGCATACGTCTCATCGTAGTCGATACCTTCCTCTTGGTTGTATCCTTGGGCTACTAGATGAGCTTTGTTGCGTGTAACTGAACCATCTTTATTTACTTTATTTCTAAAAACCCATTTAGTACCAATAATCGAGTGATTTGCTGGTCTAGGAACGAATTCCCATACTTGGCTCCTCTCGAATTGGTTGAGTTCCTCTTGCATGGCAGAAATCCAAAATTCATTTAAAAGCTTCTAAAATGTTTTTCGGCTCAATTTATAAATGAAGGCAGTACTTGCAATAGAGTATTTTAATGATGATCTAGTAGTTACTCGCGTGAAAACTCACCTATTACCAAATTTTCTGGATGTGACGGCTTGAAAGAGAATTTCTTTGGCAAGCCCTCCAGAGAATTGGTTTTGGTGGTGGTATTCATTGGAGTAGAAGTTGATGCCTCAACATCATCATCAAGGGTGGCTGTTGTACTATTATCCTCATCAAAAGTCACATTGGTAGACTCTTCCACATTAATGAGCGTTTGTTAAACACTCTACATCCCTTGCTCTTGGCAGCATAGCCAAGGAAAATACCATCGTCAGCTTTGGCATCAAATTTGCCTAAGTTGTCTTTGGTGTTAAGGATAAAACATCTACAACCAAAAACTCTAAAATAAGAAACATTTGGGGTTCTTCCAAACCAAAGCTCATAGGGTGTTTTCTTCGTAATAGGACGAATAAGCACCCTATTTAAAATATGGCATGTTGCACTGACAACTTCAGCCGAAAAGTATTTCGGAAGTGAGAACTTATTCAACATGACTCTAGCCATATCGCCAAGAGTCCTATTCTTCCGCTCCACAATACCATTTTGTTGGAGTTCTTGGACAAGAAACTCATGATCAGAACCATTAGAGTCACAAAACTTTTCACAATCAGTATTTTCGAATTCGCCTCCATGATCACTTCGATTCGAGTAATCATGTAGCCTTTTTCTTTTTGAACTTTCTTAACAAAAATCTTAAAAACCGAAATAGCATCACTTTTATTTGTAAGAAAGAAAACCCATGTAAATCTAGAAAAATCATCAACTAAAACAAAAGCGTAGAGTTTTCCACCAAGACTGGCTACTCTACTAGGGCCAAATAAATCTATGGAGTAAGCAAGGGTCTAGTAGTGCTTACAGAGTTTATGGAATGAAATGAGGACTTGGTCGCCTTATTCAATTCACATTTGGCACATACAGTGTCCTTTTTGAATGTGATGTTGGGCAAGCCTCTAACTAGCTTCTTAGGCGATAGCCTGGACATAGTATCCATGTTGGTATGACCAAGACGCTGGTGCCACAGTAATCTTTCATCCTTATGAGCATATAGGTATCTACCTGCATTATTAGTATCTCTAGACAAATAGAAATATAATATTATCCTCTCTTATCCCTTCAAAAACAATGTCTCCCGTTGACCTATCATAAATAAGCATTTATCTTGTCCAAAGTTAATGTCATATCCATGGTCAGCAAGATGACTAATGCTGAGCAGGTTATGCTTTAACTCGGTCACTAGGCAGACATCTTTTATTACGGAAGAGGGAGGATGACCAATAATACCATTACCTATAATATACCCTTTTAGGTTGTTGCCGAAGGATACATATCCTTCTCTTTTCATCGATAGTGATGCGAAAAGATTTGCGTCTCCAGTCATATGCCGCGAGCATCCACTATCGAGAATCCACTTACTCTTAGTTGAGGAGGAAAGGTCCACCTACATCAAGAGTAGATGTGACCTTTGGTACCCAAGTTCTTGAGGGTCCTGAAAAGTTAGTTTTCGGAAACCATGCATATATTTCTATCTACTAATCTTCCACTACTAAAATACCCAACTTTACCGACGGAAGTTTAGCGACGGAAGGATTCCGTCGCTAATAGCGACCAGTTTCCGACTTCTTAGCGACGGATTAGCGACAGACAACATAACATAATTTTTTTTAATTTTAAATGTAACAATTTGTCGGTTTTTCCGTCGCTCAGTCGACGAACGTTAGCGACGGATTCAGTTGTCGTCGCTTGTTCGTCGCAAATGTTGGCGGCAAAATCTTTAAAGCATTGGCGGGAACTTTAGCGACTAACTAGCGACGGATATATCCGTCGGAACACTGCTTTTATTTGGCGACGGTTTAGCGACGAATTTATTCCGTCGCTATTCCGTCGCTAGACTCTGTGCCCTAACTTAAACTGAACCGACGGGGGGGAATTTTTCATTCCCCCCAAAACACTCTCTCTCTCGCTCGCTCGCTCTCTCTCTCTCTCTCTCGCGGCTCTCTCTCGACACTCTCTCGCCTCTCTCTTCTCACTCTCGCGGTACTCTCTCTCTCTCTCCTCCTCCTCTCCTCCCTCTCTCTCTCTCTCTCTTCTCTCCCGTCATCTCTCTCATCTCTCTCGCTCTCATCTCTCCTCTCTCTTCTGCCATCTCGCTCTCTCTCTCTCTAATTTTTGGTTTTGGGGGGTCGGCTTCGCGGGGGGTGGAGAGGGCGGGGGGAGGGGGTGGTGAATGGGGGGGGTCAGGGGGGTGAGGTGGCTGGGGGGGTTCGGGTTCGGGTTAGGGTTAGGGTGGTGGGGGCTGGGGGTGATGTGGGGCTGTGGGGTTCGGTTCGGGTTAGGGGTGTGGGGGGAGGGTCAGGGGGGGTGGGGTGCTGGGGGTGAGGGTTAGGGTTAGGGGGGGTGGGGGGGAGGGGCAGGGGGTGAGGTTAGGGTTTCTTTCCTTTGTTCAGATATTTATGATCCCGCCCGCCATAGTGTTGAAAATCAACTGCTGAGAACAACCGCATGATATGAGTCTATTTTTGTTCATCTACTAGAACTAGAATATTTGTTCGTCCTCAAACAAAAAATTGACACTATTAAATCTATTCAATAAACCACTTTGAAAGTGATTTTGTAAGAACATCCCAACCCTATTGTCTTGTTTTGTGTTGTGTATTCTATATGGCATGAGACACTACTAATAAATTTTATTATCATGTTCAATATTTCTATGCAATTATAGATAAACACTTTTGAAGATTAAGGATCGATTCAATAAGACCAATTCACCGTTGTCGACATGCAAGTCAGAGAGATCTAACGAGTGAGAGACGTGATCATGGAGGCTTTTTTGTTCTTGTGTGTTAGATGTTTGTTTCCTTTTCCTCATTATATATGTTGAAGTATTAATTAGAAAGAAATCATGTGCATTAATTGCACTTATCTTTTAAGAGAGCCCTCAACATGAACAATGTCAACAACAACTACATCAACCCTCTTAGGCCCGCTAATTATTTAATTTTTCATCGATTTGCTTACCAAAACTTTGTTTAGGAAATAAAATAAAATTACATACGTTAATTGTCCAACGCTCTAATCCATAAAATATGAATAGTCGTAACTGTATTATATAATTTTTGCTTCAACTGGAAAGTTTCTTCTGACCGCAATAAGTAGCAAAGAAAGTTATCTTCTGACCGCAATAATTGTACTTACTATTTTGAACACTCACAAACATGTGACACCACACACATTGTTGGAATTACCACACTCACTCCTTGACACATTGGCTTGACACTTGCACTTGCACATCACTTGACCACATATCCACACATTTTCCTCTACACACACACAACACCCATAGGTACACACACATGTCCACTGTTCCCAGATTTTTCTCCTATCCTGTTCTCAGTTTTCAGCCCTTAACCTTTGTGTGTGAGTGAATGCTCTTGGTGAGTTAGTATATTAGATTGGATGTTGAGGATTATATTTGTATATATATATATATATATATAATATATAATATCTATATCTATATATATATATTATATATATTGAGATTTCACATATGTTATAGGTATATGTGGTATGCCATAGACAGTTGACCAGGTTTGACTTAGAGTTGACTTTGACCTAGATTGGCCTAGAAATCATTTAGACTGAGATTCGAATGAGGAATGGTATGTGAAGTGGACTGAAATTAACTTCATTTCCTTAATACTTGATATTGATTCATCCCTTTTAGACTGATTTGAAGATTGAGCCACATGAACACATGCCCACTGTAAGTTGGTTCCTGAATCTGAGTTTCCTATTTAATGTTTACTGTTTGTTAAATCCTGAGAAATTCTTAATCACTGTCTTGGGTCGAACTGAGAATGTAATTTAAGATACAGATTCTTATGTTTAGTTTGTCTTACGTACAGATTTTCACATCCAAATTGAGGATGAGTCGTTTTTGTTGATCGTACATGGATGTACAAACGGCAACACGAGAGTAAATTGGTGTGAGTGACGATTTTCAGGCAGGCGTGGAAGTATTCTTAATTATGCAATGAGCAAAGCTCAGTACATGGACGGTAACAAAAATTAAGTGTCCATGTGTTAAATGTCACAATAGACGTTACGAAGAAGTGGTGACTGTGAGAGATCATTTGACCGTAAGGGTTTCGTACGTATTACGGCCTGTGGTCATCCAAGGTGAACTATATTCGGAAAGACAGGCTGCGGAAGCTGCTACTTATGCTTTTGATGATAATGCTGCAACGGATGTCATCGAAGACCACGGATGCTCTGTTGATTATGGAGATCTGCAGAACCTTGCACGAGATATGGTGATGATGCGCAGGGCCTAATTTTGATCCGGAGGATCCTCCCGAGGCGAAGGATTCTATGACATGTTTCAGGACGCAGATACTTCTCTATATCCTGGTTGTGAGACTCATTCCGCACTGTCAGTGACGATGCGGTTGTGTGAACATAAAGTCTGATTTTAACTTGCCACAAGCATGCTATAATCGGATCACAGAAGTAATCAAGGAGGTGTTACCGAAGGAATCAAAAGAGCTACCAAAAAACTTCTACAAGTCAAAGATGATGGCCGACAACTGGGACTGGGGTACGAGAAGATAGATTGTTGTCGCAACGGGTGCATGTTTACTACAAAGAGAATTGCATATCAGAAAGTTGCAGCTTCTGTAATGCGGATCGTTACAAGCCAGTACAGGGAAAAGGAAAGTCGACTAGAAAACGACGTCCTTACAAGTATATCATTACTTGTCGATCACGAAGCGCTTTGCAGAGGATGTATATGTCTCTAAATACAGCAGAACACATGACGGCACAGCGAGAACGCATAAAGGACGAAGGAGAATTGTCACATCCTTCGGATGGAGAGGCGTGGAAACATTTTGATTTGTGTCATCCAGATTTGCTGCAGAGCCTAGAAATGTATGGCTGGCGCTATGTTCTGATGGCTTCGCCCCTTTCGGGCAGTTGGGATCTCAATACTCCTGCTGGTCGGTCATTCTTACCCCTTATAATCTGCCACCATGGATGTGTATGAAGACTCCTTATATGTTCTTGACAGCTATCATACCGGGTCCAAAAAATCAAGAAAGAACATCGATATATATTTACAGCCATTGGTGGATGAGCTTAAATAGCTGTGTGAGATCGTCGTCGCGACCTATGATATTTCTAGGAAACAGAAATTTCATATTAGAGCTTCACTGATATGGACAATAAATAATTTTCTAGCATATGGTATGTTGTCGGGATGGAATACTCACGAAAGGATGTCTTGTCCGATATGCATTAAAATAGTAAGACGTTCTGCCTTAAGCATGGAGGAAAAAGTTCTTTCTTTGACTGTCACCGTCAGTTTCTGCCCGCGAGCCATCCTTGGAGAAAGAACAAGGATGCGTTCTGAGCTGGAAAATAAGAATTTTCTCAACCTCCTGCCAGATTTCGGGATACGATATTTGGGAAGCTGTAAAGGAATTGCCCACCGCAATGGAAGATCCATCGAACCATCGTGTCGAGGGGTTCGGACAAAGCCATAACTGGACCAAACGGAGTATCTTCTGGGACTTGCCTTATTGGAAAGATAATCTTATAAGGCATAATCTTGATGTCATGCATATCGAAAAGAACGTGTTCGATAATGTCTTCAATACCGTCATGGATATTAAAGGAAAGACGAAGGACAATCCAAAAGCAAGACAAGACATAGCCGAGATATGCAAGCGTCCTCATCTGAACTTGATACAAAGGGGTGCTGGTGGACAATTAAGTAAGCCTATAGCGCCATACACATTGAGCAAGGAAGATAGATTAATAATCTGCAAGTGGATATCTAATTTAAGATTTCCGACGGCTATGTTCGAATTTGTCTAGATGCGTTGATCTCAATGAACGCAAGCTAACGGGAATGAAGAGTCACGACTGCCACGTGTTTATGGAAAGATTACTGCCCATTGCTTTGAGAGAGTTGTTGCCTTCTGCTGTATGGGTTTCCGTTGGCCGAGCTGTCTACATTCTTCAGGGATATCTGTTCAACTAAGCTGACGGTGCAACATATGGTACAACTTGAGGAGAAGATTGTCTTAACAATCTGCAAGTTAGAGAAAATATTTCCACCGGGCTTTTTCGACAGCATGGAGCATCTACCGATTCATCTAGCATACGAAGCCCGTGTCGGTGCATCTGTTCATTATCGATGGATGTACCCCTTTGAAAGGTAAATAAAACCGATATAATTTAAGTGAAATTTAAGTGGATTTTACAATTCATTGTTAATTCTCAAGATAATTTGTCTCTTTAGGTACCTACACCATCTAAGAAGAAAGTTGGCAACAAGGCTCATATAGAGGCTTCGATATGCGAATCATATCTTATCGAGGAGGTGTCAAATTTCTGCTCCATTTATTTCGATACTCATGTCGAGACAAATCGAAATAGACCTCAAAGGAATGAAGAAGACGTTGAGGATGGAGGTATATTCACTTTAAGGGGCAAGCCTATTGGGGCTAGTAAGAAACGGTGGTTGACCGACGATGAGTATGATACCGCTCACCGATATGTCTTGTTAAATTGTGACATACAAGAAGTGAGAGATTTGGAGAAGTAAGTGACTACGCCTCGTTATAATCTCTAATTTGGTGAATTAAGTGACTACACTTATTTTTATCTCTCTAACAGTGTATTTAGAGGTGAAGTCAAAATGAGGACACCATATATTACAGATGAGGGACTTCAAAGAGAGGTTGATTGTACCTTTCCGTCCTGGTTTCGTAAATACGTAAGTAACTGAGATAATATGTTATGCGGCTACCATTAAAATATATGCAGCTAAAATATTTAAATTATCAATACATGTTTACAGGTTTTATTGCCTGAAACAACACTCATAAATGAGAGCATTCGTTATTTGGCATTGGGACCGAAGAAGCATGCAAAGACTTTGTCAGGCTATGTCGTTAATGGCTTCAAGTTTAAGTCAACTCAGCATGCTATAAATGCCGAATTTCTCAATGACGGCTTCGATACCAAGAATTCTGGTGTTTGCATAAGAGGCACCATCTATGACGACGAGCCGGACTTTGACTATTATGGAGTGCTTCGGGAGATTGTAGATTTACAATATAGTGGCCCATATGATATGCATATTGTGATGTTCAAATGTGAGTGGTTCGATACGAGACCCAAATATCGGTTGGAGAATCGATAAACAATTTGGATTCGTCGATATAAATCATCGCAGGAGGTATAGAGGGTCCGACACAGTTTGCGATAGCAAGTCAGGCTGTTCAAGTCTACTATACAAGCTACCCAAGGCGTCGTAGAGATCGATTTGACTGGTGGGCAGTATGCAAGATTAAATCTAGAAATACATTTAACGTTGGAGACCCAGCATACCAAGAGGACCAGATCGAGAAGCCCCAATACATGGGACAACAATCGGATACCATGGACGTGGAAGATGTCGATATACCTCATCTGAGGAAAATAGAGGGGAGGAAGAGTTGATATACAAGACTTAGCTGTCAACCAGGGAGAAAGAGGCGTCTTGTCCCAAGTATTGAGCCTGAAGAAGAAGAAGAAAGAAGAAAAGAAAAGAAGAAGAAGAAGAAGAAGAAAAAGAGGATGAGGATGAGGATGAGGATGATGATACAGATGAAGTCGACGATGAGGATGATGATATAGATGAATCGACGATGAAATGAGGGATGAAACGATGACGATGACGATGAGGACGAGGACGATAACGATGATTAGATTAAATATCGGTATATATTAGAAGCACTTACAACTAACTTAGTGAATTCAGTTTAGACGACACATTCTTATTTCAGTTTATGGTTTTGTCGTTCGATCATCTACTTATTGTATGATTTCTTTTTACAGATGGCACTCTTAGTTCTCATTGTCTTGACGGCACTCGCCGCCCTGCTGGTATATATATTTTAGTTCAGTTTAATATTCATTTATACTTCTATATTGTTAATTATATTTATGTGTTCTATTTACAGGTCATGGTCACTACCACTCGTGCTGGTGGTAGCCGTGGTGGTGCTGGTGGTGGCGGTACTGGCCGTGGTGGGCGTGGTGGTAGCGGTGGCCGTGGACGTGATGGTAGCGGCCGTGGACGTGATGGTAGCGGTCGTGGTGGTAGCGGTCGTGGTCGCCTTCCACATACCCCGGATATAGAGTCCTCCGATCCCGACCTGGAGAGCCCGGCCACAGACTCTTCCCGCCGTCGATCTATCTCTGCGACCCATCCTTCATCTTCATCGAGGCCTGAGACTCCATCCGCTAGCGGATCCGTTCCGCCCCCGGATGCACCAGCGGGTACACCATCAGTTACTGCAGGGTGGGCTCCGGAGTACCCCGGATTCAGCTTCATCCTGCTACCGGTGAGTACATCCGCGGAGCCGCGGATCCTCCGACGCCTCCAGAGAGGCCGATAGGCGAGAACCGACGCGAGCTATGGCCCGCGGGTGATACGTAAGTAAATTTAAGTTAATTTATTAAATTTGTTTCATTTATTCAAGTTAATAATCCGGTCTTTGCTTCTTTGTAGGTTTTTCCCGTTTGATGCTGCCCGATACTCGGGCAAATTATCCGGGAAAACTACCATGGCCCTTACCTCAATTTTCTGAGGTGCCTCATAACATGCAGTACGTCTGGCTCGAGGAGATGAAGGTATATATATATATCTTTTGGTTAATTATTAATTATTCTTTAATCCACTAATTTTTTAATTACGTGATAATTTTATTTGTATGTCAGACGACGTTCTGGTGGCCCCCCCATCGCGAGGAGTTGATTCGCAAGGCCTACAAAGCCGCCGCCGGGAAGAAGATACGGGATGCGGTGTACGACGTTCGTACGGCGCATTCGAGGAAGAAGTGGCTCCGGGAGGAGTACTACGAGCAGATGTTGGATAAGATGAATACTGCTCAGTACAGGGAGAAATCAGAGAAAGCGAAGGGGAGCAGACAGGTCGCTGCTCTGCATACAGGAGGTTCAAAGCCCACACAGCGACGCGTGCAGATTTGGTGAGATACCGCAAATTTATTTCACTATTAAATTCGGTACTATTAATATACGTAGTTAATTAAATTCGACGTATATTTCGTATGCAGGCACGACAGGCGGTAAAGGAGGGGAGAGAGCCGGAGTCGGTCACCGCCTACGATGTATTCCTGCATACACACAAGAGGCGGGCAGACGGGAGCTTCGTCGACGCGAGGGCCCAGGCGACTGATGTAAGTAATTACGTTTATGAGATTTATATTAGAAATATAATTATTGTTAACTTAATTAGGTGAACGTAGGATTCAAATTATAACTTAGGGAAACATAGGATTTAGATTATAACTTAGGAAAACTTATAGTATAAACACATTCATTGGATAGGCTGCATATCGTGAGGCCCTTAGTCAGATTGAGCCCCCTGCCGAGGTTGTCGGCGAGACGACGCCCACCCAGACGCCCTCTTCTATGGCGGCTCGCTACGACGACGTGTTCGTAGAGTCTGTCGGCGGCTTTAATAAAGGGCGCGTCTACGGCGTAGGTTCCATGGCGGCGTCGTTGCAGGGCGCGACTCCGAGATATCCACCGCCCCCGCCACCTCCCGCGCCCCCGTCGGACGATATGAGGCAGCAGCTTGCGACTCTCACCTCCGATATGTCAGAAATGCGGAGTCTAATGTCGGATGTGCTGGAGCGCCTTCCGCGTCCTTCTTCTGCTCCCGGTCCAGATCCGTCTGCTCCCGGTACGTCTACTGCGGTTGCCGGTCCTTCCGACCCTGGACGTTATTCATTTGACCGTAATGCCGAGGTCCGCCTGGTACCGGATACTGCGCTCATTGGGCTCATGGACATGATGTCGGCAGAGCAGCTCCGCAACCTTCCAGAGCATGTGTTGTCCCAGGTGCCGGCGTACATGGTGGAAGAGTACATCCACCGGGCCGATCGACGACCCCCCCCCATCTCAATGATATTTGTATTGTTTTTGGATATTTGTACTGTTTGGATATTATGAATTTGTTTGGATATTATGAATTTGTGTATTTGTGTTTGGATATTTCTGTTTGATATTGGATATTATGAATTTGGATATTTGTTGATCGTACATGGATGTTTGGACATTGGATATTGGATATTTCTGTTTGATATTGGATATTGGATATTGGATATTTCTGTTTGATATTGGATATTGGATATTGGATATTGGATATTGGATATTGGATATTTGGTGAAATAGAATGTTTCTGTAATTTTTTTTTCTTAATGTTGCATTTAGCGACGGACTAGCGACTAACTAGCGACGGATATTTGCAGTTACCGACGGACTAGCGACGGGATTTCCGTCGCTAACTGGGTGTGTGAATGTTAGCGACAACCTAGCGGCTACCTAGCGACGGCAAATCCGTCGCTACCTGGGTGATATAAATATTTTGCAGTTAGCGACGACCTAGCGGCTACCTAGCGACGGCGAATCCGTCGACATGGTTCTGGAAATATGGTAGATTTCCAGAGACTTAGCGACGGATAGTTGGTCGCTAATCCGTCGCTAATATGTCGAGGATGACGACGGACTAGCGACGGATTAGCGACCAATTATCCGTCGACATGGTTCTGGAAATATGGAAGCTTTCCAGAACCAGGCCGACGCCCTTGCCGTCGCTAAGCCGTCGCTAAAACGTCGCGGTTAACGACGGTATGGCGACGGACTAGCGACTGATTTTGCGTATCATGACCTTTCTGATACGCTTTTACCGACCTATTTACGACGGCTTCGCGACGAATATTTTAATATTATATGGCATGTAAACCGACGAAAATAAGTCGCTAATCCGTCGCTAATCCGTTGAAAGTCAGCCGTCGGTAATCCGTCGCTAGTCCGTCGGTTAATCATTTGTCCGACGGCTTAGCGACGGGAAGATTATAGCGACGACGCTTTTCCCGACGGCTATTTTCATCAAATATCCGTCGCTAAGCCGTCGGTAAGTCATGTTACCGACGGTCTAGCGACGGATCTGGCCGTCGCTAAAGCTGGTTATTTTGGTAGTGTTCTAACTCTACATTATGGTAAAATATGTCCATATAATCCACAATAAGTACAAATAGCATTCCTATTTATGTTAGGAGCATGTTTATGATATCTATATGTAGAGTGGTGTAGAGTAGCATGGTGATGATATGTAGAGTGGTGTGGAGTAGCATGGTGATGATATGTAGAGTGGTATGGAGTGGCATGGTGATGATGTCTATGTGGAGCATGATGATGACTATAATCATAAGTAGTATGATGGTGATTTTGTTTATGTGCAACATAGTGATGATTGTATCTATGTGTAGCATGGTGATTATGTGTCATATTGGAGTGAAAGTTATTTCTACGTGCATGTGGTTTTTGTGCTTTATGAAAGTGGGTATACATGAAAGCATGATTGCGTGCTGCAGGTGTTTGAGTAGTATGAGAAGTGTTGTGCTTTGTGTGTGTCTCATGTGATTGGGTTTGAGGTTGAGCACCTGTTTTTCCAATCTAATCTCTAATTTCTTAGAGATAGCCTACAGTTCATTAACCTTAGCATTCAAACCATATATCTTAGTAACATAAATCTTGTGTCTACTCTTTTCTTCAGCAAGCTCCGTGTTGAGTACGGTAATTTCTAGTGTTTGTTGTTCAATACATGCTTCGGCATCATGAAGGCTTAATTTAAGCTTAGACACCTCATTTGTGACTTCCGTGGGTGACGTGTCTCTAAGGTTATCAAGCAATAATGAAAGTCTTTGAATTTTGACTTCATGACTTTTGATCTTTTCCTTGGCATGTTTATATTTACCAATGACCTTTTTGTGATCATCAAGTAAATCGGTGAAAGCATCGCCAAGTTCATCAAAAGTGAAATCATCAAGAGTTTCGATTGATACCTTGTCGGACGTTGCCATTAGGCACACGTTTGCAGTGTCTTGAGGTGAGTCCTTTTCTTTCTCGGAGTCACTAGCTTCGCTTTCATGCCAAATGCTTGTGTTGGCATATTTCTTTGAGGAAGCCTTCTTGTATGGTTTCTCATAACGGTTGCTCTTCTTTAATAATGGACAGTCTTTTCGGACTTGTCCAGTCTTCTTACAACCGTAGCATGTTGGCTCTTCTTCGTCATCTTCTTATGGTTCCTTCTTTCTTCGGTTGAAGCGAAGAAATTTTTTGAAGTTGCGGACAAGGAGAGCTTGATCATCACCTTCCGAGTTGTCGTCATCCGTCTCTTTGGGGTCAGCCCTTCGTCGGTGAGCTTTGAGGGCGATCTCCTTAGCCTTGGGAGCACGGTCTTCGAAGTCTTTGAGGTCAAGCTCATGAATCATCAGCTTTCCCATCAAAGTCTCCATGGACATAGTTGTGAGATCATTTCCTTCTATGATGGCTGTCACCTTAGGGTTCCAAATCTTTGGTAGTCCCCTAAGTAGCTTGCGAATCTTCTCATGATTTGTATATTATTTGCTGAGCGAAGATAGGGGATTGATGATGTCGAGGAATCTTGTGAACATTTGCGTGATCGTCTCATTTGGCTTCATCTTGAAAGCCTCATATTCTTGAGTGGGACGACTTATCTTCGATTCCTTGACTTGGGTGGTTCCTTCATGCGTCACTTCTAGAAGTCTCTATACTTCGTGAGAGGTGGTGCATGTTGAGACCCTGTTAAACTCATTCCTATCTATAGCACAAAATAAAGCATTAATAGCTCTCGCGTCTAGACTTGCCTGTTTCTTCTCCTTGTCAGAATATTTGTCATGTGGTTTCTCAACGAGATCACCATTGACAACTATCCTGGCGGGCTTTTGTAACCATCGGTGACGATAGTCCACAGGTCGAAGTATAGCGACTTGAGATAAAAGCTCATCCTTGTTTTCCAATAGGTGTAGTTAGTTCCATCAAATAGGAGAGGCCTGTGAGTGGACTGCCCTTCACCGTGATTAGAAATCAAGGATTGTGTGGTTGCCATGGTTCAGCTCTAGGATGTTAGTCCTTGTTGAGGGGACCGAGGTCTGATACCAATTGAAGAATAGATGGCAACTCTAGAGGGGGGGTGAATAGGGTTTATAACAATAATACCCAATAAAAATTAAACTTCTTTCACCAGCTGAAAGTAATCAGAGTAAATATGGAAATAAATAAGGAGCAAGAAAGCATACGCAAACACAGCCGATTTTTAACCTGGTTTCCCTCGTGGAGGACTAGTCCAGGTCTGAGAACTTTAGCTCAGGATTAAATCTACTATTTGTGAAATAGTAGTTACACCCCGTGCCTTTTTTTCAGAAGAGCACGTCAACTTCTTACAAAAATCGCAAGTGGCGATGCTTGAAATTTTCCAAGCGACTTCTTGAACTCTTGTACAAACTCCTGACTGAAAAGTAATGAGCGCTTGAGGCTTAGGGAGCTTGTGGCTAGTAGATGAAGAAGGGTATGTCTTGTATAGAGCTTTAGAGAGAAGAGAAGAGAAGATTGGATGATTAAAAATGAGAGAATTCGTGGCCTATTTATAGGATACCAGGTAGGCAGAATTCGGCCAGAATTCTGGTTGAAATTTTCAAAAATTGGCCGTTGGACAACTTGCAACCAGCAAACCCTATAAATTAGGATGCTGATTTTTAGGAGGCAGAGTTCGTCCCGAACTCTATCTCCAGAGCACAGAATGGGTCATTGGTCCAATTGGCTTATTTGGATATGTGTGGAGCTATTGGATTTTGGGTATGGGCATAGGTTAAGTCTCAGATGCTCAGCACAGCTCAGTTTACATAATTCTAGACTCAATAAAATTGTAAAATACAGACTCAAAAAATAACTTGTATTACAAATCTGAGCTGTCGTCTGACTTGTACTGGATGTAGTCTTCATGTGTCGTATTGAACTATCACAAGTATCATGTAGTCAATTTTTTCAATATTTGGTTGACTGTGATTTTGTGTCAACACATGTGGCCTCCTTCCCCTCCCCACTCCGTCGGCGTCCTCTCTCCCGGTGTTGGACCCCATTCTCCCCCCTCGTTAGTCGGCTGGAGGCCCCTCCTCGGTCCCTACACCCAGCCCCCCAGCTACCTCACAGCCTTGCTGCCCTCTTGCTTCCCCGAGTGGGGCCTTCCCCTACTCTCCCTCTGGTGTCCCAACGCCTTCCTTCGCCGACAAGATTCGGCCAACCGTGCTGCATCGAAGGGTCTCTCCCTTCAGACGTGTCGTTGCATGAGATTATGTATAATCGGACTCTCAGATCTCGAAAGATCCATTCTAAGACCGGGAGCTCTCCTCCCTCTCTTCCTCATTCCCCCACACCTTTGTCCTCAAATTCTCTAATGGCTGCCCGAATCTTGACAGGGTTAAGGAGGTTATAGCCAGCTGGCGGCTGACCGCAGCATACCGGGTTGCCCCCTGGACCCCAGACACTTACTGCTGCACCTCTCCTCCGAGCTCGACCACAGGACCGTGTGGTCTAAAGGGACCGGTAGGGTAGACTCCCATCTGATGAAGATCATCCAGTGGTCACCGACTTCAACACCAAGGTTGATTCAGCAACGGTGGCAGCCTGGGTGACCCTCCCCAACCTTTTCCTCATCTTCTTTGTCCCTGCAGCCCTTAGACGGATCGCCAACTCTTTCGGGAAGTATGTGGCTACGACGATAGAAATTAGCAACCTCACTAAAGCCCACTATGCCAAAATCTGTGTGGAACTCGATCTCTCAATCAAGCCGCCCCCACATTCTCATTGAGCTAGGCTACAAGATGCACACCCAACGTATTATCTACGACAATCACATCATTTACTGCAAACACTGCCATTTGCGGGGACACCTAGTAGAACACTGTTTTCGTCTTCACCCCGACTTAAAGAGGAATACGGCTCAGAAAGACAAAGTGGCAAAAGCTAACAAGCACCAACAACCGTTAAGAAAAGATCTGCTTTAGCCCCTACTCCTGCGTCAGAACACCCACGTCAGATTCAGTGATGGTGAAGGATCGCCGACCAAGGTAGCCAAACCTGGAAAAGCCCAAAATCAAAGCACATCCCACTCCCCTCTGTCACGACCCGCACCCAATATTTGGGCATGAACCGTGTACATGCCCAGCCTACGCCACAGAGTCGGCGGTAGAACGCTGTAATATATGATGAACAACCACGCAATAATATAATTCTCACATGGGACAACCACAACTCAAAGTCACAGCTCAATAACTAGAAAGTGAAATAAATATCCATCTCAAAGGAAATGTATGATAATAAGAAATGATATCTCTACTACAAGTCTCAACATCAACTCAAAATTCAATACAAGTCTCAGCTAACTAAAAGAAAACTAAGCAAACGCAGCAGGATCAGACGCTGCGTACTCCTCCTGATAAGCAAAATCTGTCTCAACTAAATCTCCATGTATGGGCCATACTGGTCAGGGTACTCGACCTCCTCGCAATCACCTAAAATTTGTTTGGTTACCCAGTCAGGATGGAACGAGTACAATTTCGAATGCAGTTCCAATATATAAAAGTGACTATAAACAAAGGTTAGACATCAATCATGAGTTTTAAAAATAAATAGTAAAGCTATGAGAAAAGACAGTAAATCAATAGTAATAAAGTTGACAATACCTTCCCAACTGTTAGAAATACCTTTGATATGTGATCGATCTGGGGTACTACACCGCACGGTCTACGATGTCTACTGCATGAAAAATAAGCACTGTCTACGATGTCTACTTGCAGGAAAATAAGCACTGTCTATGATGTCTACTTGCAGTAAATAAGCACTGTCTAATGTCTACTTGCAGGATAAGCACTGTCTACAATGTCTACTTGCAGAAAATAAGCACTGTCTACAATGTCTACTTGCAGGAAAATAAGCACTGTGTCGGATCACATATCTTTGGTATTTCAAGTTCCCGACTCATTGTTTTATAATAAAATAAAATTCACATAATGACCAATCGATGAGATATAGTAAAATTCAATATTGAAAACAGACAACAAACTGTACTCGCCTGGCGTCCTGAGCTGATGGCACGGGTCAGACTCCAAATCGAGGTCCAAGGAACCTATTTAAATGAAATTACAGTGTCAAGATACAACTCAATATGAAGGTTTGTGCTCTTAAAAAGTTTGCCTTAGTTTAGGGTCTACCCCATGTTCTTGTATCAACAGTTGCATCTAAACTCTAGGATGAAGCAATCACCCATTGTTTCATAATACCTTGGGCAGGGGTAAATATCATTTGGGGTCATTTCCTATAAATCAAGCATAATTTACTACATTAATGATTTCCTAAGCCCTTAACTGATACTCTTCAAATTTGTTCTCTTTGTGGCTGACCTGGCCAACCAGGGAACTGGTATATTTTCAGTTTGTACAGACCTTAGGTCAATTGAGGTTGATTAATACATCAGTCACCAATTCCTATTTTATTTGTCATATGGCACCACCCCCTGGAATCCCTAAATACCCAATATGGGTAACCATGTAACTATTCCATCCTGCCCTTTAGATGGTTAGTAAAATATGGTGAACCCACACGACTAGTTACCTGCAATTGTGGATACCTGAACATTATCCTAGGATATCAGTTGCCTACTGATTCAACCTACACTAGTCCTAGGTTGTCATCTCCTCAACCTACTGACCTGGCCTCCCTTGCATAGATCCTTTCCTATGATTCAGTCTATTAGATGGTAGGATCTATGTACCCTATGATTTACTGGTTACAATGTGCCCCCAATTTCCTTATTAGTAATTCCTGCACCTTAGTCAAACAAACCTGTCACCCTTGGACAGGAAGTCCCTATGCAGTACTTCACAAGGTCTATCCCTGTCAATAGGCAACCAGGTACCTATTTCCTGCTACACTCCCCCTTGGTATACTGGATACCCAACCAGGTTGGTCTTCCAAAACCTGGGTACACATACTGGTTCTACACACCTGGCTTTGCTCAAACGATTTTTAGGAAACACTCCTATACCCTGGTGTAACCTGTTACCAGGTTTTCTGATACCAGGTGGCTTCTTGCCAGTGCATCACAGCCAAATCTTAAGAAATCCTGATTATAGGTAACCCATGTTTCCTAGGCTTGGGAGAGCACTGTCAGGCCTGTCCCCTCCTTTATGTAGACCTGTCCTGACAACCTGGATGTACCATGGTTCCATGTTCTAATGAAATTTCAGTTGGGAAACTGTAGGGTTCCCTGTGGTCTCTTTGTGTGCCATCAGTAGGCTCAAATTACAGTTTACCCAAGAGCATTGGTCTGTATCTGACTGAAGGGTAAAGTCCATATCAAGTCCATTCGATATCAGGTCCCCCCATCTGGTTATCCCCTGTTATCAGGATACTTTGCATCTGTACTCATGGTACAAAAGTTACATCCAAGATTAGCAGTTTAGGGTGTATCAGGGGATTGGTATACTGGTACAAGCCTAGGACCTAGCAATTTATGTGGAAGACTACTTCCAGGATCCAGGATCTGTAATTTCCTATCAAGTACACAGGTCTTAGGCTTGGGAAGTCCTGTCATGATATGGTGCCTATGGTGTCTAGATGATTTAGACTTAACATTCACCAAGTGTCCTTGCATACTGGAAACCAGGATGTACATCTACCTATATTGATATAGGGGACAGTCCCTGCTTTCAGAGATTTGGGTCAGGTTCAGGTATCACCATCTCGTCTACAGTCCTTACTGCCTGTCATGAATATACCAGATTATCACCTTAGGATAAACGGTTGAGGATGTATCATGATACTGATACAAGTAGAGGATATCACTCATGGGATTTCCTGTTACACCAAACACCAAATACAAGTCTTTTACCCTCTGGTTTCGATGGTGTGTGGTTTTGTGCATCTGATATAAGAGATCTACTCTTTCCTGCTTGTGAATCTATTGGAGAATTACTACAAACACCTACCCATCTACCAATTGTCCCACAATTTCAGGATATTAATTGCTCGAGAGGGAAAAGAAGTGTACCTGTTAAATTCAAAACCTTGCTAGAAGCTCTACTCGATCCTGGTGACAGAAATATGTGGGTTTGTTTAGGGTTTTCAGGGAGATTGCAGGAGTACTCATATATATATATAATAGACAATGGCATGGGTGTGATCGGAATAGTTTAGAGAAATTCAAAAATTGTTTGAGTTTGATTCGAGCCTATCCTCTGCTATTCAAAAACAAATCTTTGTTTGAATTCAATTAGGAGTACAGGCTTTCCCGAGCACTTGTAAGTTTAAATTTTTAACTTACAAAAAGGTCCTTGCAAAGACATTTGCAATTAAAACTTTCCTTCTCTATAGACTGTTATATACATTAACAAATGTGTCTTAGATGGTCAAAGTGCCTATGTAACAAAAATAGATTTAAACAACTAATAATAATTAATAATAATAAATAAATAATTAGATGGGGCTCACAAGTCTATCCCCCTTAATTTAATTTCGTCCTCAAATTTAGCTGAAAAGTAATGTAGAACTGTACCTCAGTCCTCAAAGAGGTAGGGGTAGCGCTCGCGCATCTCATCCTCTCTCTCCCATGTAGACTCGCCCGGGGTGGTGTTTCCACACGCGAACCAAGGGAATCACTTGATTCCTTAGTACCTTCTCTCTGCGGTCCAAGATCTCCACGGGCTGCTCCTGGTAACTGAGATTCGGTCCCACCTCGATCTCCGAGTGGTCCAAGACATACTGGGGTCCGCCACGTATCGTTGCTGGGATACGTGGAACACGTTGTGCACTCCTTCCAGTGCAGGCGGTAAGGCTAATCGGTATGCTACTGCACCAATTTTTTGAGAATCTCAAACGGCCCAATGAAACGTGAGTTTGCCACCTTTACCGAAACGGATAGTGCCACGTGTCGAAATTTTTTTCAAAAACACCAAGTCACCGACCTAGATGCACAAAATGTTAACACGAAACTCATAACTACACATGCAATTAAATCTTAAGAAGGTTTATACCTCAAACTCTAACGGCCTACGGTGACTGTCGGCCCAGTGCTTCTGCCTGTCCTGAGCCACGCGAAGCCGCTCTCTAATCATCTTGACCTTCTCCGCAGCATCTACTACCATCTCCGGTCCCAATAGTGCACGCTCTCCCATCGTCCCAAGACAGCGGGGTACGACATCTCCGACCATACAACGCTTCGAAAGGGGACATCTCGATACTAGCTTGGTAGCTGTTGTTATAGGAGAACTCCACGAGATAAGGTGGTCCTCCCATGAGCCGCCAAAGTCTAGTACGTACGTCCGCAGCATATCCTCGAGCGTCTGAATGGTCCGCTCGGACTATCCATCCGTCTGCGGATGATATGCAGTGCTGAACTTGAGCGCTGTGCCCAAGCTAGCCTGTAGGCTCCCCAAAAATGAAGGTGAACCTGTGTCACGGTCCGACACGATACTCATAGGAACCCGTGCAATCGACTATTGCTTTCACATAAAGTTCTGCCAGCTTCTCTGTAGATAACCCCACTTTAAATGGAATAAAGTGGGCCGATTTGGTCAACCTGTCAACGATGACCCAAATTGCATCCTTCCCTCCGACGACCGTAGAAGACCGAAAACGAAATCTATGATGTGTTCCCACTTCCACTCGGATATCGGTAGCGGCTGCAACAATCCTCCAGGTCTCTGCCTCTCGGCTTTGACCTGCTGACATACAAGGCACCTAGAAACGAAATGAGCCACTTCCCGTTTCATACCATACCACCATACGTGGTTTCTCAGGTCCTTGTACATCTTATTGGCTCCCGGATAGAGAATACTGGGAGCGGTGTGCCTCCTGCATAACTTCTTCTCTCAAATCCCCACTAGGTACACAAAACCTCGTCCCATGCCGCAACGAACCATCCTCTGTAATGATGAAATCATCGAGAAACCTGCTCGTGCCTGTGCTATATGCTCTTCAGCTGCTCATCTTATGTTGTGCCTCCCGAATCCTGTCCATCAGCCCTGACTGAATCTGCATGCCCATCATCTGAATCTCGGCTCCCGAATGACGATCTCGATGCCCAAACTCTCCAAATCCTAGTAAGTGACGATCTCGGGTCAAGCACATTTCTACGGGATACCTGCTCAAAGCATCAGCAACAATATGGCTTTTCTCGGGATACTGTAGAGAAATATCATAGTCGCTCATCAGCTCAAGCCATCTGCACTGCCGTATGTTCAACTCCTTTTGCGTGAAGACGTACTTCAAGCTTTTGTGGTCAGTGAAGATTTTCACTCGCTCTCCATACAAATAACTCTACAGCTTCAAGGCGACGATCAGGCTGCCAACTCTAGATCGTGCGTGGGATAGTTCTTCTCATGTGGTCTCAACTGTCGAGACGCATAGGCTATCACTCTCTTGTTCTGCTCTAGGACACAACCCAGTCCTTTGCCGAGGCATCACTATAAATGGTGAAACCTCCCGATCCGAAGGCAAAGCCAAGATAGGGGCTGTCGTCAGTCTCTTCTTCAATTCGTCGAACGCAGCCTGGCAATCCTCCGTCACACAACTCCACATTTTTTGTGAGCCTAGTGAGCGGTTCTGCAATCCGGGCGAAGTCCGCACGAACTTCGATAATACCCTGCTAGCCCCAAGAAACTTCGAATCTCTGCCACCGTAGTCAGTAGACCATGCTTCCACTGCTGTCACCTTCTTCGGATCGACGGATATACCGTCACCAGTCACCACATGACCAAGAAACTCTACCTTGTCCAAGAAGAACTCACATTTCGAGAGCTTTCCATAGAGCTTCTCTTTTCTGAGGGTCTCTAGCATGATTCTCAGTGTTCCTCGTGCTCCTCCGGTGTTTTCGAATAGATGAGTATGTCATCGATAAACACCACTACGAACTTGTCAAGGTACGGATGAATACCTTGTTCATCAAGTTCATGAAGACTGCCGGGGCGTTAGTCAACCCGAACGGCATCACCATAAACTCATATTGTCCGTATTTGGTCCGAAAGCAGTCTTCGGTATGTCTTCCTTCTTCACCTTCAACTGATGGTAGCCCGACCTCAAATCTATCTTAGAGAATACCCGCGTGCCACTCAATTGATCGAAGAGATCGTCTATCCTCGACAGCGGATACTTGTTCTTGATAGTAAGATTGTTCAAGGTGCGGTAGTCGATGCATATTCATGCCGTACCGTCCTTCTTCGGCACAAAAAGGACAGGGGAGCCCCATGGCGACGAACTCTCTCTGATGAACCCTTTTTCTAGCAATTCGTCAATCTGCTTCTTCAGTTCTTCAGCCTCCTTGTTGTTGATCCGATATACCGGTTGCGCCATCGGTTCTGCGCCTGGCACTAGATCAATAGCAAACTTGATGTCCCTGTCTGGCGGCAATCCTGTCAAGTCTTCGGGAAAAAGTCTATGAACTTGTGAGATGGGATGTGGGATCTCTTCTCCCTCAATCATAGCTCCGCAAATGGCTCCGTGTGCTGCTCTACTGCTCTTCGCGAACTCGAATGTCGGTACCTCCGGAGGACTGAATACAACACATCCTCGGTGGCAGTCTATACTGGAAAATTCTTACTCAACCAATCCATACCGAGAACGTCGAAACTCGGTGGCATTATGAGTAAGTTGGCGCGCAACTCCCTTCCTCCCAAAGTGATGTGCCGCCTCATGCAAATATCCTTGACTAGGATAATGCCTCCGCCTGTCATAATTTTGCAACTACCGCCCAACGATACAGATGCTATACTATGCTTGAATACAAAAGCTACGGAGATAAAACTATGGATGCACCGAATCAAACAAAGCTACAGCGGAAATAGAATCAAGAAGTATGGAACCTGCTATCACGTCTGGGGTAGGCTCTGGCTCCTCAACGGCCATGGCAAAAGCTCGGCCCTGCTGGGTGCGCCTCTCTGCTGGTGTGAGCGAAACGCTGCTGCTGAGTGGGTAGTGGGACCTCGTGGCTGAGGTGCTACTGGTCCTCTCTATGCGCCGTCTCGTGTCCTGTCCGTTTAGGGATCAGTAAGCAGTCTTTCAGCTGCGATGGAGATCCACAATATAAGCACGCTCCGAGTCTCTTCCGGCAGTCGCAGTCGTCCCAAGTGTGTCCGCTCCTCCCATAGTGAGTGCAGTACGGGACCTGCTGTAGCTGTCTCTGTGGCTGCTGAGTCTGGGCTTGGGCTGGAACCCGGTTCTGCTGGTATGCTGGGGTTTTACCAGCAGGCTGGAACTGCTGCTTGATGGTGCTGAAAGGCCTTCGGTGGAACTGGAACTTCGCTGGGGCTGATTGGTTGTTGTTTCCTCCAAAAGTCTCTCGACTCCTTCGGTCTGTAATTCAGTTCTTCCTCCACTGCTTGTGCACCTCCAGAATCTCCTCATAGGTAGTAGCGCGGCAGGTGGCGATGGCTAAGCGAATCTCGTGTGGCAGTCCTTCCTGAACCGTCGTGCCTTGTCTTCGGGGTGCTGACCAAGTTCTGCAAAGCGACTGAGGCGAGAAAACTCTGCTGTATACTCATCGACGGTGTGGTTGCCTTGTTCTAGATGCTCGAACTGCTCACGAGCGCCTCTCGTGCCACATATGGGTGGAACTTCTTCTTGAACAGGCGCTTGAACTCCTCCCAAGTTACGTCTGGAGCAGAAAAGCGGGGCTCGCCTTGGTACCATATCCGCACGATGTCGAAAAGCTATCCACTGACTGACTCTATCTTCAGATCTTCTGGGATTCGGGCCATCTTAAGATACCTCTCTACGTCTCCAGCCATTCGTCAGCATAGACGATCCCCTCTGTCCCATAGAACGGCATGGGCCTAAAGTCCATGAAGTGCTTGGGATTCCCCGGTTGCTGTCGGGGCATCTCAATCTGAAGTGCCTCTCTCAGAGTGTCGCGAAACATGTTGGCCTGCTGCTGGATGATCCGAGGAGTGTAACATTGTCCAGTACTGGTGTCGGAGGCAGTACAGGCCGGGTACATCGCTGGCACGGGAGGTATAGTAGGTACTGGACATCGCTGGACTGGATGTATGGCTGGTGCTGGGTACATATAGGGAGCCTGCTGCATCGTAGGTAGGAATACATGACTGGCTGGATGCATTGTGGTGGATAAACTGCTGGTGCTGGTGGAGGAATGGATGCTGGTGCTGGCGTCTGCGAGGGAACTGTGGTGAGGCGGAATGTCATCCCTGCGGAACCTCGAGTACTGTGGCTGAGCCGGTCCACCCTGGTGAGTAAGCTGGCCTCCCTGAGTCGGAGGAGTCTCGTAAGTAAAAAATCTGCCAACAGTCGGTGGAGTGTTCCATGCAGCGTTGTTCCTGTCTTGTGAATCCATTAGCTGAAAATAGGAAACCATTAGACGAATGGAATGATTCAAACAGATGCATAAGAGTAATTGAAGGCGAGTATAGAAGTCAATGACGCAAATTTTACCCCGTAGGTAGTCCTTAGGTCCTTATTCCTAGTCCTAATCACAGGCCCGCAGTAGTACGACAACTTAAGTACTACTACGGTTTCGCTGGTCTTGCGAAACGTCGACCTGCATGGGACCATAAAAACGTGTCACGACCGCACCCAATATTTGGGCATGAACCGTGTACACGCCCAGCCTACGCCGCAGAGTCGACGGTAGAACGCTGTAACAATATGATGAACAACCACAATAATATAATTCTCACATGGGACAACCACAACTCAAAGTCACAGCTCAATAACTAGAAAGTGAAATAAATATCATCTCAAAGGGAATGTATGATAATAAAATGAAATGACTCTACTACAAGTCTCAACATCAACTCAAAATCCAATACAAGTCTCAGCTCTAACTAAAAGGAAACTAAGCAAACGCAGCAGGATCAGACGCTGCGTACTCCTCCTGATAAGCAAAATCTGTCTCAACTAAATCTCCCATGTATGGGCCATACTGGTCAGGGCACTCGACCTCCTCGCAATCACCTAAAATTTTTTGGTTACCCAGTCAGGATGGAACGAGTACAATTCATCGAATGCAGTTCCAATATATAAAGTGACTATAAACAAAGGTTAGACATCAATCATGAGTTTTAAAAATAAATAGTAAAGCTGTGAGAAAAGACAGTAAATCAATAGTAAAAAGTAGACAATACCTTCCCAACTGTTAGAAATACCTTTGATATGTGATCGTCTGGGGTAGTACACCCACGGTCTACGATGTCTACTTGCATAAAAATAAGCACTGTCTACGATGTCTACTTGCAGAAAATAAGCACTGTCTACGATGTCTACTTGCAGAAATAAGCACTGTCTACAATGTCTACTTGCAGAAATAAGCACTGTCTATAATGTCTACTTGCAGAAAATAAGCACTGTCTACAATGTCTACTTGCAGGAAAATAAGCACTGTGTCGGATCACATATCTTTGGTATTTCAAGTTCCCGACTCATTGTTTTATAATAAAATAAAATTCACATAATTAATGACCAATCGATGAGATATAGTAAATTCAATATTGAAAACAGACAACAAACTGTACTCGCCTGGCGTCCTGAGCTGATGGCACGGGTCAGACTCCGAATCGAGGTCCAAGGAACCTATTTAAATGAAATTACAGTGTCAAGATACAACTCAATATGAAGTTTGTGCTCTTAAAAATAGTTTGCCCTATTAGTTTAGGGTCTACCCCATGTTCTTGTATCAACAGTTGCATCTAAACTCTAGGATGGAGCATCACCCATTGTTTATAATACCTTGGGCAGGGGTAAATATCATTTGGCATTTCCTATAACTCAAGCATAATTTACTACATAAATGATTTCCTAAGCCCTTAACTGATACTCTTCAAATTTGTCTCTTTGTGGCTGACCTAGCCAACCAGGGAACAGGTATATTTTCAGTTTGTACAGACCTTAGGTCAATTGAGGTTGATCAATACATCAGTCACCAATTTTTATTTGTCATATGGCACCACCCCCTGGAATCCCTAAATACCCAACATGGGTACCCATGTAACTATTCCATCCTGCCCTTTAGATGGTTAGTAAAACATGGTGAACCCACACAACTAGTTACCTGCAATTGTGGATACCTGAACATTATCCTAGGATATCAGTTGCCTACTGATTCAACCTACACTAGTCCTAGGTTGTCATCTCCTCAACCTACTGACCTGGCCTCCCTTGCATAGATCCCTTTCCTATGATTCAGTCTATTAGATGGTAGGATCTATGTACCCTATGATTTACTGGTTACAATGTGCCCCCAATTTCTTATTAGTAATTCCTGCACCTTAGTCAAACAAACCTGTCACCCTTGGACAGGAAGTCCCTATGCAGTACTTCACACGGTCCATCCCTGTCAATAGGCAACCAGGTACCTATTTCCTGCTACACTCCCCCTTGGTATACTGGATACCCAACCAGGTTGGTCTTCCAAAACCTGGGTACACATACTGGTTCCACACACCTGGCTTTGCTCAAACGATTTATTAGGAAACACTCTATACCCTGGTGTTAACCTGTTACCAGTTTTCCTGATACCAGGTGGCTTCTTGCCAGTGCATCACAGCCAAATCTCAGGAAATCCTGAGTTATAGATAACCCAGGTTTCCTAGGCTTGGGAGAGCCCTGTCACTTGTCCCCTCCTTTATGTAGACCTGTCCTGACAACCTGGATGTACCATGGTTCCATGTTCTAATAAATTTCAGTTGGAAACTGCATGGTTCCCTGTGCTCTATGTGTGCTGGTCAGTAGGCTCGAATTACAGTTTACCCAAGAGCATTGGTCTGCATCTGACTGAAGGGTAAAGTCCATATCAAGTCCATTCGATATCAGGTCCCCCCATCTGGTTATCCCCTGTTATCAGGATACTTTGCATCTGTACTCATGGTACAAAGTTACATCCTAGATTAGCAGTTTAGGGTGTATCAGGGGATTGGTATACTGGTACAAGCCTAGGACCTAGCAATTTATGTGGAAGATACTTCCAGGATCCAGGATCTGTAATTTCCTATCAAGTACACAGGTCTTAGGCTTGGGAAGTCCTGTCATGATATGGTGCCTATGGTGTCTAGATGATTTAGACTTAACATTCACCAAGTGTCCTTGCATACTGGAAACTAGGATGTACATCTACCTATGATATAGGGGACAGTCCCTGCTCTCAGAGATTTGGGTCAGGTTCAGGTATCACCATCTCATCTACAGTCCTTACTGCCTGTCATGAATATACCAGATTATCACCTTAGGATAATGGTTGAGGATGTATCATGATACTGATACAAGTAGAGGACATATCACTCATGGGATTTTCTGTTACACCAAACACAAATACAAGTCTTTTACCCTCTGGTTTCGATGGGGTGTGGTTTTGTGCATCTGATATAAGAGATCTACTCTTTCCTCCTGCCGTGAATCTATTGGAGAATTACTACAAACACCCACCCATCTACCAATTGTCCCACAATTTCAGGATATTAATTGCTCGAGAGGAAAAAGTGTACCTTTACAACTCAAAACCTTGCTAGAAGCTCTACTCGATCCTGGTGACAGAAATATGTGGGTTTGTTGAGGGTTTTCAGGGAGATCTCAGGAGTACTCATCTATATATATAGACAATGGCATGGGTGTGATCGGAATAGTTTAGAGAAATTCAAAATTGTTTGAGTTTGATTCGAGCCTCTCCTCTGTTATTCAAAAACAAATCTTTGTTTGAATTCAATTAGGAGTAAGGCTTTCCCGAGCACTTGTAAGTTTAAATTTTTAACTTACAAAAAGGTCCTTGCAAATAAGACATTTGCAATTAAAACTTTCCTTCTCTATAGACTGTTATATACATTAACAAATGTGTCTTAGATGGTCAAAGTGCCTATGTAACAAAAATAGGGATTTAAACAACTAATAATTAATAATTAATAATAATAAAAAATTAGATGGGGCTCACACCCTCCTCCCTTCCCCTGTCCAACCAGTTCATGGCTCTAGACCTGGATGCCAACGAGCTTGCCCTCTCGGTTGAAGACGGTCTAGAACCCCGTCGACC